>VWPU01007091.1:0-170536 GCA_013398955.1 Callaeas wilsoni
AAAAAGCGTGTTTTTCACAAAGTGCAGACCGCATGTCACTGCTGGGAGCTTTGCACGGGGATGTGTCCGGGACAGCCTGCCGCGCCCGCTGTCCCTCCTTCCTCCCAGCTCCCGCAGTCCCGGTGCGCTCGCACCCCCAACAGCCGCTCCCGAAACAGCGGCTGGGGGGCGAGAAGGGAAAAGCCGGGCGGTGAGGAGGTCCTGGCCGGCTGTCCGCCGATGCCGGGGCGCGGACGCCGGGGCGCGGGTGCGGGGGCAGCTGGCGCCGGGAGGGTCGCGCAGACCGCGGGGTCCCCCCGTGCCCGTGCCCGTGTCCTCGGCCCCGCGCTCCGCGCGGCCTCTGCCGCCCTCTGCCGGCCGCCCCGCGCCGCTGCGGGCACCGCGCGCCCCCCTCCCCGGCCGCCGGGATCGCCGCGCTTGGAAAAGACCCTGGGCGCCTCCGGGTCCGCTCCTACCCGCAGCCCAGCACTCGGCCGTGTGCCTCGGTGCCACACCTACCTGCCTTTTGAGTACCTCCAGGGACGGTGACTCTACCANGCCTGCCTTTTGAGTACCTCCAGTACTCCACACTCTACCACTGCCCTGGGCAGCCTGTTCCAGTGCTTGGCAGCCCTTTTGGTGAAGGAATTTTTCGTAACATGCAATCTAAACTTGCCTTGGCACAGCTTGAGGCTATGTTGTCTTGTCTATGGCTTGTTTCTTGGGAGAAGAGACCGATCCCTGTCTGGCTACAACCTCCTTTCAGGTGGTTGTATAATGAGAGAAGGTCCCCCTAGCTCCTTTTCTCCAGGCGGACCCCCCAAGCTCCCTCAGCCTCTCCCCATAAAACTCGTGCTCCAGCCCCTTCCCCAGCTCTGTCGCCTCAGTGTCTTTCTTGTATTGAGGGCCCAAAACTGAACACGGGATTTGAGGTGTGGTGTCATCAATGATGAATATGGGGGGCATGATCACTGCCCTGGTCCTGCTGGTCACACTGTTACTGATACAAGTGAGGATGCTTGATTTTTCCTCTTTTAAATATGAGGAAAATTACTGTTCTCCTACCCCAATGCTGCCACAGCTTCCAGGGGTTTATTTCCAGAGATTTCCTTTCCAAGAGAGAACTGAGGCGTGGAGCTGTCACTGGCATGCAGAAATGACACTTCTGCTCACCCACCCTCCCTTGTAAGAAAGGGCACCTCATCCTCCCTTCGCTCATCCCAAGGGAATGAGGCATTTCTCTGTCATCAACCACAACAGCCCAGGCCACTTCTAAGGCTGCAAAAAACATCCTGCTGATGCCTCCACTCACAGAAGCTGTTCCCAATTAGGATTTTGTTGGGGCAGCACTCGTAGAAGCCGATGGTTTTGGGGAGAGGGTCCCCTCTGAATTCCTGAGCCTCGAGTTCAGGTGGCTGAGCTGCCATCTGAGAGCTGCTGGCACTGCCACCGTTGCCTGTGAGGACGCGAGTGTGGAGCTGGAGCCTGGGGATCTGATCCCAACGCCATCCCTCCGCACATCCCTGCTCAAACCGCAGCCGAGGTGTCCCCCCCAGTGCCTCTCCGTGAGCTGTCCCGGCGGCCACACCGAGCTGCCAGGGCTTCCCACGGCAGGCTGAGTGAGACTCTGCCAGGCAGCTCTGGCAGGCTCAGGCCCTCCTGCTGTCCCCACGCAGCTCCTGTCCCCCAGCGCTGCAGCACCCTGAGGTCAGAAACTGCTCTGGAACACCGGTACCAGCCTCGTGCCAGGGCGCTCGTACCACGAGCTGTGTCACTGAACCGGGGCCTTTTATGCTAGTCCTGTGCTCACTCTGACTGTGAAGCAGCAGCTCTTGATTCTGTGTGAGGCCCAGAATGTGGGAGTTTATGGACCAAAGCAGCAATGCCAGTCCTACACCGATGGGAATTTGTGTCCGTGAATTTGATTTACTCCTCTGATTTTCCCTTCCTATTTAAAACTGCAGTGATGGTACTGATCCAGGTAAAAGCTAATCTCATCTCATCATTCTCCACACTCCACGAGAAGGAAATGGATTCTAGAACAGCACAACAAACACCACTTGCTTTCAGGGGACTTTCTCCTGTGCAACTTCACAGATATGCAGGAATGTCACTGACTTTCCATGAGGATATTTAAGGTTATCATTCAATGCAGGCACCTGTTTTCACTCAGAGCCTGGCATTTTTGGGCCTGTTATCTCTGCTAACACTGAGCAGTGGATAGGGACTTTCAGAGCTTGAAAAGAGAGGACAGGCAGGCAAATTAGCACCTGCACCTGCAGAGAACATTGCATAAGCCCTGCTTAGCTAAAAATGTAACACTCCATCCTGGTGTCCCTCTCCTTCCCACGTGATACGTCACAGTTTTCTTTTTTATCTTTAGGGGAATAGGCAATTTTTTCCTGGTTCTGTGGCTGAACTGACCTTTAACCTGTTTGTTTGACTGTTAGTGTGGTGGTGGGAGTTACAGAGCAGCCAGTGATTCTGGGCTTAAGGACTTCCTTTCTAATCTAATTGAGTATATTTTTTAATAAGAATCAAAGGAAGTTTGAAAATTAAGGGATAAATTTAGTAGGGAGGTGCATCCTCAGAATGGGAGAAGAGGGAAGGAGTGGGATGGAGCAGTGGAAGGTGAACCCTCCACTCAAATCCTTGCCTGAGCTCCATCAAGGTTCGCAGTTTGCCTGCATCGGGGTGGACCAGGAGTGCTCCCTCCTCGAGTTCGGTGGTTTGTGCAGACACTCAGGGCCACGCGAGTCGTAACACCTGAACCTTTGCTTTGCTTTTCCAGCTCTGGTGAGATGCTCCCTCCTGCCCAGGTCCTCTGCGGGTATCGCAGCAGAAGGGGAGGTCGCGGCTTGGCTGCTCCCTTCGGTCCCAGCAGCAGCGGTGACTGTCCCGGAGCCTTCCCTGTCCCACCCCTGGTGTGTCACAGCTCTGTACAGCAGATTCCCGCTAGATGGAGCGATGGCTGAGCCGCAGCGAAGCCGCGGAAAGGCTTGGAAGTGTTTTCACAGAGGAAACAGCCACTGAACGTAAAAGGTTTTCATTACCTAAAACTTCTTTCGAAAAGGAAAGTTTCCCAGCTGAGATATGTGAGGAAGAGCTCTGCCTCACGGCATGGCAATACGGCTTTCTCCCTGTCACCCGGAGTGAAGTGTCCTCCTGGCAGCTCCTGCTGAGGGAGGAGCAGCCACTGGCACTGTTGGTCCCTGTCACAGGACCGTGACACCCTCACACCATGTCCCCGAGCCTGCTCACTCTCCAAGAGTCGCTGTCTCTACCCCTGCCATGGCAGTGCCCCCATCCCGATGCACCACTCCCGAGACCATCCTCACAGCAATGCAGTGTCTCCCCGGCTCTGGCTAGACTTTTGGCACCTGGATGTCCACCAGAGCCTCCCACCACCACCTGGGAGCTTGCTTCAGCTTGAGTGGCTTCCCCCAAGTCGCAGCGCAAATGGATTTCACCCTCTTGCACCCCGTCCTGCCGAGGCAGCCTGGGGAAGCCCGGGCTGTGTGGCACTCCGGGCCCTGGCCGGGAAACCTGGACCTCGGGTGTCCAAGCGCTGCTCCTCCTTGAGCCCACACCAGTGTGGAGAGGCTGGCAGCACCCAAAGCTCCCGGCCACAGCCAGGGCATGTACCTGGGTGTGGGAGAGCAGACGTGCTCCCAGGGCTGGGGCTCGGGGCGCTGCTCCCCTGGGTCAGGCACATCCTCCTTTCCCGGCCTCACTGCCACCCCGTGCGCACCAGGGAGAGCAGTGGCCACTCGAGTCTCTGTCCTGCATGGCCCCACGCTGCTGGCCAAGGGTGCCAGGATGTGTGCCTGCTGGGGTCTATCATGTCCCTTATTATCCCTTTTGGGATGCCCAATTCCAGCGGCTCTGGAGGAGGCTGCCCTGTGCTGGCCGCGCTCCGGCAACACCTGACTGCGCATCTCCCTGGCCTGCTGCAGCTGCATTGGGAACCGTGCTCTGAAGTCCTGACACGTCCCCGCTCCCAGGCATCCTGTGGTGCAGACATATGTTCCAGGAGCTGCAGCTCTGGGTGTTCCTGCAGGGAACTGGGCTGTGGCAGAGATGCCGAATCCCAGAGCCGCTGCCCCACTGCCAGGATGGGCGTTGTCCTAGGGAGAGGCTGTGGGTGCTTCCCTCTGACAGCAACCCCTCTTTCCTTAGATGTGATGTGCCGTGAGAGGAAATAGGCAGAGAGTGGCACATGGATGATAAAAGGTGAAAAGTAAACAAGCTGCAGGGGAATTAGAGAGGCGTTTCGAGCTGCAGAGCAGCAGCCAGCCTGGGCTGGCCTCGCTGCTGGGTTTCACCGGGCAATGGGCTCTCTGTCCTTTTGGGGCACTGCAGTTCGGGTGAGGTTGTGTTTCAGAGGGGCAAAGACTGTTCCTGTCTGATGCTGCAGACAACTCTCTCCTCTTTGCAAACAGCAGCAGTCCAAGCATAAATCCATCTGTGCAGCAAAGGGTGAGAGCTGCAGGTACCCTCAGCCCACACACGGAATAAGGAATAACCACAGCCTGGGCTGCCTCAGGCAATATATTTCAGAGCTGACAAGCTGGAAGACTTGGCTTCCTTCAAACATACCTGGTGTCCCCAGTGAGTGATGATAATAGGATCCAAGCAGGGAATCAGACATCCAGACAGGCTGAAGGTTGCGACACTCTCTCCATTCGAGCCGGGCTCTGGAGACACAGCTGCTCTCCACGTGAGCCCTGCACAACTTTTGTCAAGCACACTTTGAAAACTTTAACTGACCTTGAAGTCTGGGATTGGAGGAACATTGATCTGTGGGCAATGGCAACTGATCCTCTTGCTCTGAAAGGCTTCAGCTGATCCTCACAGGGCTTCGACTCGAGGGCCTTTCAGTTTGATGGCCGTTCTTGTCCCAAAGACTTTTATAGGTGTTAGGGATGGGAATTGTTTTACCCATCAAGAAAAGACAGTAGATTTGGGGTACCTATTCAGCAAAGATTGTGTAATACACAAGAGATCATTTTGGCAAGAAGAACTTTTTCAGGCAGTGCAGACACACAGATGGAAGAACATGCCTGGGATACTGGGATGACCCTTCCTGTGGTTCATGGTGGCATCCTTTCTGCCATCTCTTCTGGAGATACACCCTCTGAACCCTCATGGATTGATCCATCCCTGTCACTGGGTTGCAGACCCAGCTGAACCTTGCTGAGTGTTTTACCTTTAATCCTAATGCAGAGGCACGAAAATGCATGATGGAGAGTTTTGCAGCCAAGTTTTCTCATAATTTAGCTGCAAAGGTGGAAAAAAATGAAAAAAAAAAGGCAATAAATTTACATAATTTAAAGATTTAAGTATTGATTAAGAATTACATTGTTTAATAAGGGAATGTGCATTTATGTGACTAAAATTCAGAAAAAAATAATCCTATCTCTCTGTTACATTTAGAATAAAGTTCACTTTTAAGTGAAATGTTTGCTGTGATTCAGCACTTATCTAAGCCTGAACTCCAGCATCATGACAGCATCCTGCTCCCAAAGGCTCCCTGAAACCAAACTGAAGCAAACCAAGAGGGAGAGTTTTCCATAAGAGCAGCTGCCAGCTTCTGTGTGGGCATTTTTCTACCATTACCCACTAATCCCTTTCTAAAAGCAGTAACTGCCAGCTGGGGGTTGCTCTCTGGAGGCCTGAGGAAGGCCCTTCTGCCCATCTGATGGTGTCAGGCTGTGGTTGGTGCTATTTAGTTGTGCCCGTGGAGATGCTGAGTGACAGAGGCCATGAAATGCCCTAGAAAGGTGAAAACACAGATCTGTCTCCACTCAGCAATTCTGCTTTTAGACTCACCAGAGTGGTATGGGAGATCAGGGCTGCACTGGCAGGTTGCAAACACGGAAGGGCAACAGGACAGTTTCCTCATCTAGTCTTTGGGCTACCCAACGTGGTTGACTGCTTTCCTGTTCCTGGCTCAGACTGTTAGAGGGTCTTTGGTGGGCTCTGCTGGTGATGCCACTGTGTTTCTAGAAAAAACCACCCACCTGTAGCTGCTTAAATCCTGAAGTACCTGAACTTTTCAGCTGAAGCCCATCAGACTTTAAGGGTGTGGGAGTGTGTGGGCGGGGAGAGGTGTTGATCTGTTGTCCCGGAGCTGTGTCATTAGCACACGGTCACTGAGCACTGTGTCCTACTGCAGTCCTCCTGTCCTCAGCAAAATCGCTAAATAATGAATCTCCAGCCCCAAAACGGACCTGTCTACCAGGAGAAATCTGATTTGACCTCTGTGCCCCAGCCCTCACGAGCAGGGCTGTCAGATCAGAACACTCTCCTGGTTCACAGTCAGAGCACGCCTGAGCCACAGCCACTGAAAAGCCATCAGTGTGACCCCCCTGCCCGTCACGGGCAGACTGTGGCCTCTTCCCTGAGGGCTGCACATGCTGCAGCTCCGTGCCAGGGCTGTGATCCTGCACAGGGGTCACTCAGAGCTGAGCCACAGCCCCACGTGCAGCTGACCCCATGTCTTGGCTGTCCTCTGACTCTGGCTGCATTTCAGGGTGGGTGTAGTGTAAAATAAAGCTGCCTTGCTCTGCTCCTGTGGCATGCCTCTCGCTGCTGAGGGACAGAGGTTTGGCTAATGCCAGTGCAGTGAAGTGCCAGTTGCAGCTCAGTTAATGTATGCTAAGTAAGAAATTTAATTAGTCAGTTGTCAGTCTACAGGATAATTTCCTTGGTTTGATGTGCATCATTACCATTTCTTTCCTTTGTATGGGAATTATATAAATTCTACTTGGATGTGTAATTTTTTTTCTATTTACAATTTCTTCTCCCTCCTTCCTGTCACTGCCATCTCTCCCCTACTTGCTAATGATAGCTTAAAATGGGCTTTGAATTGTCCTAAATCATAGAATAGGATAAGATAGGGTAGGGTAGGGTAGGGTAGGATAGGGTAGAGTAGGGTAGGACAGAAGAAGAATAAGAATAGGAGAAGAGAAGAGAAGAGAAGAGAAGAGAAGAGAAGAGAAGAGAAGAGAAGAGAAGAGAAGAGAAGAGAAGAGAAGAGAAGAGAAGAGAAGAGAAGAGAAGAACTTAAGGGCTTAAAGCATGTTATTAAGGGCATTATCCCTCTAAAACACTGACAGGCTTGGGGCATGGACCACTACATCTTCTTTTTTGTATGTTGTTTTGATAAAACTTGTCCTCTCCATGTGCCTCATACCTTCTTTTTTCAGGTGAGGGCACAGATAAAGTCTGTGCTGCCTGACAGGGCCTAAAGAGGTCCTGCCTTCTTCATCCTCCTCTTCTTCCCATTGCTGCTGGATGAAACTTCCCTGAGCAGAGGATGCCTGTGGTTGTCATGCGGTTGCTCTCTCCCTATGATATTTCTTATTGACCATGTTCACAGACCACATCCATCCATCCATCCATCCATCCATCCATCCATCCATCCAACCATCCATCCATCCATCCATCTCCCTCTCCATTTCTTCCTCTCTCCTCTTCCCTGCTCCCTACAACCACGCCACTGCTTATTCATCCCTGCTACTTTGAAACCTTTTTTATTTTCCTGTTTGGCAACCAGGGACTTCTGATGGGGGCTCATTTGTGGGCTATGTGCTGCCTCACCTGAAGTGGAATAAGAGGCCTCTTATTCAGAGAGCAGAGACAAGTTGATGGGTGGTGTTTTACCTCTCTCTGAAACTCAGGGTCTGCTTTTTGGAGGCTTTTTCAGAAGCTGTTCATGCACTGTTAATTTGGAATTGTACTTGCAATAACTTATTTCTGGAGCTTTTCTATTGTGATGTCTGTGCTGGCAATTAATTATTAAGGCAGCTTATTTACAGGCTGTGCTTACTTTTGTCTAGCACTTCCAGTGAGATGTGAATAGCAACATTTTTCGTTGCTGGCAGAGAGGCAGATTCATCCTCTTGCAGAGCAAGACTGTAATCCAAACAATAACTCTGAGAGAGAGTCAACCTTGGTTTCAAAAAAAAAATTCAACCTTTGAAATCACATGTATAGGTCAGTAACCTTGGACTTGTTTGCTGTTGCTTTTTTAAAGTTTTTGATTGCTTATTTGTTTGTTTGTTTGTTTACACATTACAGCAAAGGCTGTTCTCAGTTATTTTCATGCTCCAAGGTAGTAATCTCTATAGCTCTTGCACTGGAGCATTTTACAGCAGATGATTAAAAATCTGGGCAATGAGAATCCCTCTTCCTCTCATCCCTGTTCCTGGGAAGGAGATGTGCAGTGCTGTCACTTGGTACTGCCAGTTCACTTTCTCTCCAACAAGCTGCATTTTGCTGTGCAGCTGCAGGCTGGGGACAGTGCTGGCTCTTTTGTCACCCCCCAGCACACAACAAAGGCTGGACAGAAAGCCCTTGTGGATGTTTTTAGCATCAGTCTTCTCAATTCTAGGGCTTTGGATGATCTCCTGTCCCAGGCTGGGGAAAAAGGCAGGAGCTGCAGCCTCTGCTGCCTGTGGTCCAGTGGGAGAAGCCATCTGCAAGTCCTTGTGGGCTTGTAAAAGTCAACATGATGAAGGTGTGACCCCTGGTTTCTCTAAGAGCTGGTTAAAAGCCAAAACCACACTGGAGTTTGTAATATTTTTTTTCCCTTTTCCTTCGTGATAACTAGAAGCCATCCCATAAAAGGCAGATCTGGACCAACCAAAACCCAACCTGCATGAGCACTGGCATTTTTTCCTTACCTTTGTGTCTCTTTGCTTGACTTCTGCTTAGAAAGTTTAGCCAAGAAGTCACAAATCCACCCCCTGTGGGACAGCAACTCTGCAGTTTATCTGCATTTTTCCAGCCCCAGCAACATTACGATACTGACGAGGCCATGGTTGCAACCACGTGCTGGAGGGGCCTCTTTCTGTTCAGAGGGATTTAGGGGATGTCTCAGTCCATCAGCTTCCCCTTACTCCAGTGGGACAGGAATCCTGTGGTGGGCTCAGTACCAGGGTCTTGCTTCCGTCTTGCTCCTGAAATTGCCATAGTTCCTCCATGGACTTCCAGCTGGACACTGTATGTGCAGGAACAGGCTCATGGACTGCTCTACAAACTGCCCAGGCATTTATGCACTCTCTGGACTCAAGACCAAGACCTTGTCTTGCCTAGATAGACAACGCAGAAGTGCTCGTGGTGCTCACCTGGAGCCAGGGCTGCCCTGCCTGTGCTTCCCAGTGGTCCTTTCTCTTCCTTCAGACAGTGCCTTTGGCAATGAGCAGCACACTAAAGCAAGACCCCCATGGCTTTTCCTGCTCCGCTCTTCAAAATAACAGCTGTGTCCTTGGAAGGCTCTTTTTCACTCAAAGAAATACCACTTTGTCCTCTTTTTCTCCCCCACAGCTGTGGCTCTGAGCTCTGGCAGCTGCAGGACTGAGCAGGGCCACAGGGCACGAGTGTTTGCGCCCACTGGCACCAAGCCCGATGCTCTGCCTCTGGCACCCAGCTTGGCTCTCTGCTGAGGCACATCCAGGGGCTGTTCTCTCTCCCTGCACTTCAAGGATGTGCTTGAAAATAAAATGAAAGCTGCTCATGATGTTCCAAGGAGACATGCTGGAGAAAGTCCCCTGATGATTTTGGACAAGCAGAAGGACAAGAAAAATTGTTTCCAACATTTCCAGAAGCAGAAGATGCAAAAGAAGCACTTTCTGAGGAGGGAGGCTCAGCTTCCTCTCACAGTCTGCACATCTTCACACATTCCCTTGGATCAAAACCCCTCAGAACTGGCAAGGACCGTGCTATGGATGAACAGAGAAGCAGCATTGGCTGTCTGGGTTTCTGGGCCCTGCATTTGTACGGTTCTCTCCCCTCTCTCACCACTTGCACTCCAGCACAGTGGAGATCATTCCTATCAGCCACATTTAGGTGCCTTCTGCACTTCTTTTTTCACCCAGTCTCAAAGGCTGCCCAGCAGATGGAAAGCTCTGAAGGACTCAATGACCTTCAGCAGGTTTTGGGTTGAGCCTTGGTGCTCATCATGAGCTGTAGCACTGGAGACTGTTTTGAACGTGGTCCTGCTGCTGTGTGGTGAGCAACCTGCTCACCCCAAACTTCCCAGGTTGGCTCAACCTGTATTCCTGGCTTTGAACACAGTGCAGGGGGCTTTGACCTTGCCATGCTGCTTCCCTGCCCATAACAGGGAGATTCCCCAGCCTCCCAGGGATGAGAGCTCCCAGTGCTGTGGGGTGTGTGTGCAAAGAGACCTTCAAAGCACCACAGGGCTCCTGATGTCCTCCTGCAGCCTCCCAAACCAGGCTGCTCATGGAGGTGAGTGAGGACCACATGGGAAAGGAGCCCTCACCACATAAAATCCTTCAAGTCCACCTCTGCTACATCTTGTGTCACCGGCTCTGGAAACCATTCCAGTGATTTATGCCTGTGGGCAGGAGCAGCCTGACCTGGGGAAAGGGGTTTTTCATTCATGTAGGCGCGGGGGTTTCAGGGTTCGGTGTCTGCGAAGCTGCAGGCATCCCAAAACAATGCTGGAAATGTTGGAAAAAATAAACAGCGGGGTTGGTGTTTTCCCTGTCCGAATAGATCCAGCCTCTGCATGCTTCCCCAGCGATGCGGGCTGTGGTCCAGCCAGGAGGGGAGAGTGCTGGGCTTACGCAGCAGCTCCAGGAGCTCTGCAGAGCACGAGGGAGGCGCTGACACGTTATCATAGCTGATTAACGCCATCCATCAACGCCTGATTAAAACGAGCAGAAATGTTTTTTCTTCCTCTGCAGCACAAGAGCTCTCTTATGCAGAAAGTGCTTCTCTTAATTACCACTCTGTAAACCCTCAGCGAGACAGAGCATCGGCATCGTAGCTTAATTCCTCTCTGTGGTAATAACCTTCTCATTTCGTGAGTGCATAAGGCAGAATAATACCTATGGGTTTTGGTGCTTTGCTTTTCATTTTTTTTTCCCTGTCGTTTGTATCATAAATGTCCTTCTTTCAGTGATGGAATAGAAGAAAATGCAATAGCATGGCAACTCCTACAGCAATTAGAGGCAGAGCCATGCCGTAACCCTGTGTGGGGCAGGGGAGTTCAGGCTGAGATTGCAGATCCAGCTTTCACAGCTGGCTCATTTCTATTATCTGCTCATCTGTGCTCTCTTAGATTCTGGGTGAAACCCCAGCTTGGCTGACGTCAGGGACAAAACTTCCATTTGCTTCAATAAGTTCAATATTTAATCCACTTCTTTTTTAAAAAAAAATTATGTTTTTCCCCATTTAATGCCATTACATGCTTCATTTAAATAGATAAAGTTGCTTTTTAAAGTGTTTTAAAGCACAGGTACCTCAGCCACTTAAAGAAGAGTGTCAGTGGGCTTGTGAGAAAGAGTAACTTCATTGTGAAATGTGATTGTGGCAACAAACCCCCTAAAAAACTTCGACATAGCTGGCACTCATGCACAGCAACAACAGTAGAAGGGCATATGTTGAATAGAGCCATGTGCCTAATCCTGTGTGGTGAGATTTGGACAGGATCACGTGAAGCAGAGAGAGGGATGAACAGATGTGCCTAGGAAGATGCTATAGCCCTGAAATGCTGGCAAGCACTCTCAAAAAGGCATTGAGGAATTTTTGGAAATCAGAGCTAAAAGTGATTTTTGGCTGGCATAAATGCAAGAGAGTGAAGGTGAAATGTAAAACAAATGCAAGGGAGAGTGGGTAAAATATAAAACACTGTCAGTCACAGGAGGGGCTGTGAAGCAGGCACAGGGGGAGAGAGGAGCAAGAGTCACACCGTGTGTCCCCTTTGCCCTGCTGGCATTTGTAGAAAGTGGGAAGAAAATCTTCATAATGGTTTTCCAGCTGCCTGCTGGGTTAAGAAGGGATTGTTTCAGCTGAACACAGAGGCTGGTGTGGTGTCAGGACAGAAAAATGCCGTGGCACCTAGCTCAGTCCCTTCGACAGGGATATGCTGTACTCAGCCCCTTCCCAACCATCAGGGCAAAACAAAGCCAGTGAAATTCAGGAAATGCCTTTTGCACTTAAAAGTTGTGTTTTTTTCTGCCTTCCATTGAGAGCAGTGCAAA
The DNA here is from genome assembly GCA_013398955.1 of Callaeas wilsoni. Taxonomy (NCBI): domain Eukaryota; kingdom Metazoa; phylum Chordata; class Aves; order Passeriformes; family Callaeidae; genus Callaeas; species Callaeas wilsoni. Next base: position 11,997 of record VWPU01007091.1, read on the forward strand.
GAGCTGGGGAAGGGCTGGTTCAGCAAGTGCAGGGCAGAGGTGAGCTGAGGGTGGGGGGCAGGGGCAGCCTCAGCAGGCACAGTGGAGATGTGGTGCAGGGTGAGGAGGCTGGGGGGTCCCCAGATTCTGTGCTGGGCAATGGGAGGTTGGAGAGCCCCCTGTGAGGCAGGGATAAATGCTGAAAAAACTCTTGGGTGTCACCATCAGCGATTTGAGCTTTCCTGTGCTGTTGCTACAAGAAGAGAGTGAAGTCTGCCTGTGCGAAAGTGGTTTTACGAGGTGGGCTTTGACAAGGACAGTCAGTACTGCCCTCCATATCTGTGGGTAGCAGTCCCTGGACAAACCAGCAAGTGGTCATGGAGGCCCAGAAATTCAGGAGCACAGCTATAAACTTCACCTGGTTACCTGAATTACAATCCAAAAAAACCAAGCCCGAATTTTTGCTCCATTTTTTTGGAGCTTTTCAGAAAGCAAATCAGACAAACCCTTTTCCCAAGCAGAGAAATGGAGCAATCTTTTGATCACCTGTCAAAATCTCAGTCCCAGTCTCAGCCACAGTCCCTTCTCCATCCTGGTGCTGGGTCTGGTCCTTGTGACAAGAAGCAGAGCAGGTCCTGCAGTGAAGAGAAAAGCTGTGTGGTGTTTGCTGAGTTCTGTAGCCCTGCAAATGCCCTTTCTCTTGGCTGGTGCACCCAAGATATTGACTTTTCCCTAAGGAAGGAGGGATTGTTTCTTGTTTCTCTGAAGTCTCCACCAGCACACCCAGCTACAGCCACAGCCACACAAACAATGTCCAGAGGTGGGGGCAGTCGGGCCTCTGAGCTTTGTTCCAGGCCATGGTTCACCTTGAAGATCCTGAACAAATGACCAAATTGACAGCCTGGGAAAAGCAAAGACCTGAAATGACTTTGCAATCAGTTTTACCCAATTCTGGCGGGACCACGTTCTGGTCGGCCCTGTATGAGACATGAGAGACTCCAAAGTCCCAGGTAGACAAAGCAAATTGTAATCCCCAGAAGAAGAACAGGCTGTTTCAGCCTGATAGGAAATGTGGCTCTCCAGGGAGATGCTTGGAGGCAGGACTGTTCTCCAAGTGGTGCCTCTGGCTTACCACAGCAACAAAATGTAAAGGTTGCAGAAAGTCTTAATGGCTCCAAAGCCCAAATAATGCATAATTGGTGTCCTGCATAGGTTTTTGATTGTTGATTCTGACAAGCAAATACAACCACCTCAGAAATCCTAGGAATTCACAAGGATGACTATTAATTATTGAATGCCTTGCCCTCAGACAAGGTAAGACAACTTACCTTGCCCTCTGCTTTCTTCCCTTTTCCTCTCTCCAGCATCTTGTTCCTGCATCATTGCTATTTGAAAAACTTCCAGCAAGAATTTTTCTGTCTTTCCTTGTTCTTCACCCTCATTTCTAGACATAGTGTCTTTTAAACACCTAATTGTTCTAATTGCCTAATTATCTGTCTCACACAATTGTGATTCACAGCTGTAAAATGTTCTTTAGCTTCTGGATGAACATCTCATTCAATTCCTCTCATGGAAATAGAGGTGAAGTTTTGCTAGGAGCAAAGGATGGCCCAAAGCCAGAGTGCCATCTCCCACTGCAAACTGAGCTGGGTTTGGCTTCTGTCCCCATGCAATGTCCCCAAGACCTCATGGGCCACATCCCTGTGTGCCACCTCTGCAGGCTGATGGGGGTGCAGAGTGGGGAAAGTGCAACATGCAGGGGACAACTTCAGCATTCCTTTTTTCCCTGGCAGAGCCACATCTCCCTGTGCAATGTTTTGGAATTCTACTGTTTGTAGCTTCTCTGGGCTTAAGGTCCTGGAGGAAGCAATTCCAGAATTGAAATGACATGAAAGCAGACAGAGCTGAGGTCTGTGTTTCCTCTGCCTTCTAAATAAACTCAGTGTCCATCTAAATATCCAGTGTTCCTCTTCAGCAGCTCCGGAGGGCTCCATCAGCCGTTGAGAGACTGCACTCAGATGACTCAACTTTTTCCAGCATCTCAGTCACGAGCTTCTGCTGCTGCTGAGGTTAGTGTGGTGCTTTTGCAAAAGCAGTAACAGTGCCTGAATCTGTATTATTTTGGGGATTTTTTCCTAACTCCAAATGTTCCTGTCTTGAGGAAAGCATTGCTGGGAAATGCTGGAAAGCAGGGCGTTAGTAGCACAAACTGCAGCAGCGCCGTGGGACTGAGAATGCTGAACAAGGCTTGTCCCAGCACAGGGACACATCCCCAGACACCCATGGGAGCTGAACTGTGACACAAGTACAGTCAGCAGTCAGGGATCAGCCTCTTTCCCTCTGTACCCCATTGAAGTTAAAGCTGTCAGAGGTGTACACAGAAAAGTGTCTGTTTGTACCACCCTGCAGAGTGAGACAATGACGACGTTTACAAAGCAGACAACTGCTGATGTTCATGTACTGACTGAAAGCCTGGGAACTGCCAGTCTGTATTTCTTGTAGCAGACTTTCCACATTTATATTATCCTCGACAGCAGCTAGACACCATGGATATGCATTGGATTTACCAAGCCCGTGCAGTAAAGAAGGTGCTGAGAACCTCTGGCTCAGCTTTGTGGGGTTTGAAGTGTGTGGCAGGTGCCAGTGAATGTCCTTCTGCAAGTGTGAGCAGGGGTGGAGACACAGGCGGTTGGGGTTGTTTTTCCGTGTTTCCCAAGATCATCATTACTGCTAAGGTAAGTAACCCACAGCACAAATACAACAAGGCTCTGCCTCGTGCCTGCTGTGGACACCAAGCCATGAGACCTTTCAGCCTGGGAGTGCTCAGTGTACAAAACATGAGAAAATTTAAAGCTGTCCTCTGAGTGACAGTGAGCTTCATTTGGAGGATTGGAAATTCCAGCAAGGATTTCCTTGGCAATGCCCATGCCTTACAGCAGGCCAGTGTCCTGTGCAAATGAGATCCTGGACTGCTGACCTGCCTTTCCCTGGGGTGTGTGGAGAGGGGAAGGCTGCACAAGAAGACTTTTGCTTCAACACTGGTGCTTCCTTGCTGCCTGGGAATATGCTGGATGATCTCTTGGACACCTCAAATGTCTTTCCACTCCTCAGGAGAACCAGGCACATTCATATCCAGGAACACCAGAGCTCTGCTCTTGAACCAGCACCACTGATGCTTCTCCTCCCTCTACTTACCAGACCCATGCAAGGACTGAGCTCACTTGTGTGGAACTGAGGCTGGATTTGGAGCTGGAACTCTTGCTGCCACATCCAAAGTGTCTGATTAGGAAAATAAGACACCCAGATGCTCCAAAATGTGAGTCAGCTCCAGAAAATTTACTTTTTGTTTTATTAATGAGGGAGGATGGAGAAGGCAGAGCTGGAGGGAGAGCCAGACGTAAGTGGGGAGCTGTCCCTATTGGGTACCACTAACGGGCATTGGGGGGATGACAGAATTCTCCTTTCAGTGATGCACTCTTGCCCTGTGCAGCATCACTGGCCCTGTTTGTGGAGCTTCCTGAAGCATGGCCCCGACTCGGACAGGCTCCTGCAGGACTGGGCTGTGTGGCTGTGTGTATTACGGGAAATGCTTGAGCTACTGACCTTGCACCACCCCCCAGGACACATCTGTGCACAGGACACTGACCAAAACACCTCTCCTGCAGCCCATCTGCCCCAGCAGCTGATGTGTACATATATACATTTATATTTCTGTAAAGGGGCCCTTCTCAGAGCCCCTTTGTTTCTGCTGCTGTGCAAAAGCCCCCTCCAGACATATATTAAAGAGCTTCACTGCTTTGGATATGGCTTGTTTGCCTACTAAGGGAGGAAAAAACATCTCTGAAGTTGGTGCCTGAGCAGCACTTATATCTCAATTATCTGCACATTGCTTCTCTGTGTGTGAGATTATGAGCTAACACGGTTTTCATGGTTTCATCAGCACCAGTTTAAGAGCAATATTTATCCCTGGTCATGTCAATTCTTTAGTCGACTCAGTAACAAAGGTGATGCTTGCTGCCCTCTTGCCGGAGACTCCACTAATGAGCTGAGTGATTTATTCATTAAGGGCAGGGAAATCTGGAGCGTCATTCCAGAGGCCCTGGTGGGAAATTTGCATGAAAATTTCATGCTGTTCACTTGCAGGAGCCCTTCCCTGCTGTGCTGCCCTTCCCCTCACTGCAGGAAAAGGTCCTGCTGTGCTCCAGCAGACCCTTTAATAGAAATATTCAAGGCAAAGGGGCTTTTATTGTAGTTGTTGCTGTTTTGAAAAAGTCATGGGACCAGGAAGTTGTCTATTAAAAAAAAGAAAGTTGGACATTGGAATCTGGGGTGGCTTTTTGACAGCTCTGACCATGTTGAAACATCAGAAGTTTGCTCTGGTCCCATTAAAGATCAAAAAAACAACCCCATTTAAAAACTCTGGACATGGAGGAAAACAGCTGCCCAGTTCTGGAGCAAAGGGGTGGACCAAACTGGGTCAGCACATCTCTAGTACCTGGACATGAAATTGAATTTGATTTTATTTTACAAAGTCAGGCTTCACATCCTCAAGTGGGATTTGCTGTAGATCTGGTCACACTTGCATTTTGACTTGGTCCTGCCTGCTTATTTAAAGGTATTGGAGGCATTGGCCAGGCTATTTAATATCTATTCCAGATAATATTCTTTGTGTTGCTTCATGGATGATGTGGGGATCCCAAACCCATGCATGCATCCAGGCTGGGTGCTGCTCTGTGCTGGGCTGAGCCCTGGATGGTCGCTGGCCCCTGGGACTTCCCTATCCCCATTTCTTTGCAGGAGGAAGGAATAGGAAAGAAATAAAATTTAAACTGATATTTTATTTTTTCTTTTCAGTGGAGAAATGTATTGGCCCATAAAACACAACCAGCAACTTCCACACAGAAGCCTGGAAACCTGGCTTTAAACAGAGGGGGTTTGATGTATGAGCCCCAGTGGAAGGGGGAGCATGGACAGGGATGGTGTGTGTGGGAGCTGATGCCACTGTCCCATCTGGTCACTGTAACCCTGACCTCAAACCAACCAGCAACTGGACACAGCCTCCGGTCTTGTCGCTGGCACCCGAAAGCCATTGGGAGAGAGAGGTATCTTCAGGAGGAAAAGCCTAGGGTGGCTTCAGGTGGGGGTTCCTTGGTGGAGACACGACTTGGAATGCTGGACTTGATCATTCAAGCAAGTCTGGCTCTGTCCTGCATGGAGGGTAAATTTAGGAGTGCACGCTTTGAGATTGTTGATTTAATGAATATTTGGGCAGCCCTCAGAGGGAGATGCCGAAGCACAGAGATCTCTGAAGGCTCTTGGCGACCACACACAACCCCTCTGAGCGCTGCCACCAAGTGCCTGCATCCCTTCCTGTGTGAGGCTTCAGGCTTCAGGCTGTTTTTGAGGGAAAGGCAATTTTGTCCTCTTATTGTCGGCGCTCCCAGCACTCCCTGTACCAACTGCCTCAGGGGCCTGGGTGGCAACTGCTCTGCTGAAACACCCAAGCAATAGATACCTTCTATAATTGCACCTTCGAAGCAGTCGACTGGCTCCTGCGACGAGCTCTTGAATAATTGAAGCAATATTTGCAGGGTTTGCACTGAAGTACTAACAGCTGTGGTATGTTTTGATATTTATGAAGCCAAATAAATTATGGATTAGTCAGTGCAGTGAGCCCAGCATGATGCTTATTACTTCTGGAGTACCGGAGCTGATGGAGTGCTATTCATCCCCTTTTACTTCCATTGTGTGGCTGAGTATGACTGGTGTCTATTACTGGACTTAATAGAGCTTGCTCGCAGGTTTAAGTTCCAGTCCCTGAGAGCTGATGGGGTGTTTTAATTTGTTCTTCACTCTACAGGCTTTAGAAAGACATGCTGGGACCTCATATCTCAGGGTCACAGGCCATCGCCCCGGCTCACAGATGTGGAGGTTTTTGTTTCTGCAGTAATGGGGATGGGTGCTGGCAGAATTAGCAGCAATTCTTGGCATTAAACTGGAAATTATACAAAATCCAATCTTCTTGGCAAGCTGGTCTGTGGGTAAATATTGTATGTCTTCTCCAGGATGCCTCGTTCATTGCACAAACTTTTCTTCATAAATGAACCAGCGCTTGTGAGATTAAACTCTTCACTCCATTTTCTATTATCTGAGAATGTATTTTTTTTATGGATGAAAAAATTTTCGCTTCGCAAGTGTTCCGAATGTACTCCAAATTTCTCCCCATCGCTGGGAGCTGCCCGCTGGGAAGGGATAAGGAGGGAGCAAATAACCCTTTGGAGCAGCAGATGGCATCCTACCACTCAAAAGCTTCCCGATGCTGGAAAGTGTAATAAATACATAATAGCGAGTGCCTGTGCTCTGCTTGTAGCTGCATTCAGCAACTTGGTATAAAACTGAGGGGTTAGGAATCATTCTTTTACTAATCCAATACTTTCTCTGTTTGTTGTCCCTGTTTTCTGGGGTGAAAAGGGATGTCTGCAGCTGGTCTGCTCACCCAGATCCGCCTGGTCCCTGCAGCCCACGGAGTGTGCCCTCACGAAGTGGGCATAGGGAGCTGGCTGGATAAATTGGGGTTGGAATGGGGTTTGGAACTAGGTGATCTTTAAGGTCCTTTACAACCCAAAGCACGATATTATGAAATTGTGCCATAAAGTGCCTATTAGTCTGCATAAAAATTACAAAGTCTAGAATGGCTGTCTCACCTGCAGAGATGATCCATGTAGACATCTGCATTTTACTACACACCTCCACGACACTGGCCGGCATCTGTCCAGAAAAACTGTGGCACTGTAACTTTTTCCTAAAAGCATCTTCCTGCAGAAGTTCCCAGAAAAGGTAACCCAAGGCCACTGCAGACAGGGGAAGTGTTTGCATCCGATGATGTGAGGAAAAATTCCTCTTCTTTACTTTCTTTCCTGAAGATGCTGAGTGAGGGGATGAAGGATATTTTCTCTTTAAAATTCTGACATAGGAAAAGTCTGTAGTTTTTCAGCTGTTATTACTTGAGCCAGAGTTTCAGATTTTTTAAAGGAGATTTGGGCTGAGTTTGTGGCTGCTGTTGCTGTGTTGCAAGATAAATTGTTTTACAGGCTGTCTCTAGAGACAAATGAAAAAAGTTTCTCTTATCCCAATTTCCTTGTAAGTGATATAATTATCAGAATCATCACAGCGAAAACAAAAGTCTACTGGCTCACAGAGACATGAGGTTTGACTTCAGTGTTTCCCAGGCTTCTACTTTCAAAAAATGCCCCTTCAAGAAGAACTGCAGCCCACTGTGCAGAGATAATAAGAATTAAAAATGATTCCATAGCTCTGGCTTTGGTTTCCGCTGAGAACTGGGACATGGTTTGCTCCTGTTGGCTCCAACACCTTCATCATCATCATCATCTGACAAAAACCTTATCACCAACTCTGGTACTGATAGTCCTGCAGCTGTGATTTCTGCTCCTGTCATGGCACCAGCCCCTCTCTGTCTTTCAGCACACCCACTGACGTGTGCTTACTGCTCCCATTCCACTGCTGATTTCCTCAGTGACCATTAACTTCCATGAGCACAAGACGCAAGATAAAATTGCAGGCACGGCTGGTGGCTTTTGGATGAGAACGTGCCCCTGCCTGTTTCCCCCCAGCACTCTCAGCATCATCATGGGTGCACGTGCTTCCTGCTCCTGGCAGCTCTGATAGTGCTGATGGTGATGAGCAGCTCCCAGTCTCTGCCTTGGGGGAACGACTGGGAGCAGATCTCAGCTGTTTTCAGCTCACACTGATTTCTAGACTCCTACAGAGTTCCCACAGAGGCTTGATACCCAGGAAATTTAAGCTTGCTGTGTTAGTCTTGCTTTTCTCATCTGCCCTTTGGCACCCATCTTAGTGCACAGACTGAAAATGTCTGGAGAGTCTCTCTGTGTTTCTCATGGGCATGGCCCTAACCATGTCAGAGGAGCAACTGTGCCTCAGGATGGGCTATCCCACCTCTGGGCTCGTTTCTCCCTTGCTCTGCAACACTTTTTAATAGGTGACAAACTTTTGGCCTCACATGCCAGACTCCTGTGATGGCCACATGTCCTCGTGTGTGCTGTGGTTCATGTGATGGCTGCATCGCTCTGATGATGAAGGAGCTGAGTACAGGCAAAACAACCTCCTGAATTCCCTGCTTTCTGCCTGTTCCAATGGGAATTTACAGGGAACAAAAGTCAATCAGGACTTGTCACAGCGAGAATCTGGGCCCCTCACTCTCTGCACTCTTTTCCTGTGGTATTTCAGAGCAGAACGTGCAGCAGAGGATTTGCCTTGCTCATGCTTTGCTCTGGGTTTGGTTTTCTGGATGAAGAACTAAGCCTCAATTCGAGGTGCTCCCAGACAAGGTGGTGGGGAGCAGGTGCTCAGGATCTTCTGCAGACAGGTTCCAAATACTCACTGGAAATTACATGTCAGTTCGAGTTACTGGAACTGCTCAGCACAACCTGCAGTTCAGGACATTGACACCAGCTGTTGCAGACACCCTGTAAGGATTCCTTTCTCAGCAAGGATGAGAGCATTCACATCAGCTCAGAGAGTTGTTTCTTGCTTTAAAATTACCCAAAAGGTAAATTTAAAGTGAAGGAAGGAAAAAACCCAGCCAGGAGAGAACCTTGCTATTCCACAGGAATACTGGCACATGGTTTACTTTTGTGCTTTCCTGGGGCCTCATTCCATCTGTATTTGCTTTTTACTCTTTGCTCTCAGTCATGGAAATGGACATTTTGATTAAAGCTGTTCTTCCAGTGAGGAGGTAGAATGTAGCATCATTTGATCTGAGACTTTTCATGAATGTCTCAAAGAAAAAAAAAAAATTCATTATTAATTAGCTATTAGAATCAAGAATTATTTTTGGCTATGGCTTATTGGGAGGGCTCACCATGCTGTTTTTATATTTGTCTCTTCCTAGTTCAAAAGAATGGAAATGGGTTTCCTTTCAGACTGTAACCATGCTGAATGGGGAGAAGATGGAAAGATGAAGTGGGAAGAGGAGACAGATCTTAGCAAGTGCCCTAAGCTCCACTCTGAGCCTCCAGCTGGGAGCTTTACTTTAGAGACTAGAATAAAAATAAGCAAACATTGGGCTTGGTAAGGCAATGTGATTAAGGAATTGGCAACCGAGATCTTGAGCTTCTTCTGTTATCTTTTCCATTTTTGCCATTTACTCTTCTTTTGCCAGTAGAAAGCAGGTAAGAAGTCCAGAGAAGAATGAGCACCACAGGGAGCCAGCATTTACTCAGGTCAAGGAATAAAGGTGCCCTCAGCCAGGCAGGTCTGGCAGCTCTGGGCCAGCCCCAGGAAGGACTGCAGGGCAGATGAGCCCTGAGACCCAACACCCAAAGTTAAAACATCCAGAGCCTGGTCACTGCCAACCCAAGTGAGCTTTGGGGACAACATGAACGTAACAGCAAATGCAGGAGCACCTCCCAGGTACCAGCACTGGCCTCGTACCTTTGGCGTCCCCCACTAAACACCATTTTTCCCTGTTGCAAACAGCAGACTCCACTGGTCTTCCCACGGTAACATCCCACATACCCTTTCTTGTTTATTCAATTTTTTCCCTTCCCACCCTTCAAAGATGCAGCATTTATTTGGCTTGAGCTCGTAAGCAGAGCTTGGATGGGTTTATGAGCTCTATGCCTGAACCCACAGACAATTACAAACATGGCTGGCTGCCTGGCTTTGTTAATTAGCTACCAGCAATGCCTCATTTTTCCCTCCACCGTTTCCTTCTGAATTAGTAGGGCACTGCTCATTAGTTCTCTTCCTCTTTGGGATGCCACAGTTGAACATTATGGCATCCAGATATGCCAGTTAGCTGAGAGTATAAGCTGGATTTGTTTGGACAATAAAAAAAATACCAGTTGCATTTAGGTAATTAAACAAAATAACACCAAAGCTATTTTGTACTGTGGCAATCTGCCCTTCCCCATCCCAGTGCTCCAGCTTCTTGCTTCCTGATCTGCTGGAAACAAAGACTGGAGTAAGTGTCCTCAGTCGCTTCTTGGTTTTGTTTTGAAATATTAAATTTCTCTTCCTCTAAATCTGGTTTAGCCAAGTGGGTGTCAGCTAATGGGACAACATCCTGGCACTGATGATGTGCAGCAAATCAGCAGGTGCCAGTTTGGGCTCAGTTCATCCAGAAACAGCACCTCCAGCAACTTGATGCTTGTTTAATATCTTAATACAAAATAACAGCAGTAGCAACCAGGGTGGTAAAATAATGTTTTATTCCATGAATGAACAAACACTACCATGCCACATCCTAAAGTTCTTTCTACAAAAGATTGTGGACAGAGCAGATTTTTACATTTCTCAGTTCAAGTTCGTTTCAGGCTCTCGAGCCTGTTCAGCGTAGCAAAATCTGGACACGCAGCATTCTCATGGTCTATTTGGCATTTTGCCAGATAAAGCAGATTTACACTGTAGTTCTTGCTCACACCATGTCGATGCACTGTAAATTAAAGGAGATAATCCCAACCAAACTAGGTAATTTCTGTGGTTTATCAATATATTTTTTTCATGATGGTCAAAGTACAACCAACATTCAAAGCTTAAAATAAAGGTAAGAAAAAAGACACACTAAAGAACACAATGGAAACATCATCATTGCTGTCAGGATGTGAGTTTACCCACAGTACTATGTAAAAAGTAGAAACCGGCATTGACATTCAAGCTGTTAAAACAAGAAAAGAAATTACATTAATTGTTATATTTCCAAGCTAGTACTTCTAAGGAGTCCTGATCAGCAAAGAAGTGTTACCGCATGCATGTCGAACACAAGACTAATATTGGATTGGGGATCTGACGAAGAGCTGACTTACATTCCTTTATATACAACAAAATGAAATATACAGTATTAATACTGGCTGTACATTTGGTCAGAATATTTTACAAGGAGCGACACTGTCAAAATTCTTACGACGCAGTACGTGGAAGTGGATGGAGGTTGGATTCCTTTCTGAGAGCTGAATGTTTTCACAAGAAGTTTTAAAAGTTGCTTCCATTGCTAAAATGAACAGTTAGACCTTTTAAAGCAAAAAATCCTCTGTTTTTTTTCTTGTATGGTTGTCAAAACTAGTGTGAACAGAAGAGATAATTAAATGTGTTTGGAATATGCTAATCACTGACCTGGAATAAAACTGAGCCATAGACAGCACGTGCAATAAATCTCTGCACATTGTCTCTGTTTGAATGGCTTTATAAGATGATCTGTGAGGTCTCTGGTACAAATTCCTGTACCACAGCCTCACCTAGCTGTTGCCCAACAGGTTACCAACCATTTGTTCCAACGCTAAAGAAAGAGAAAGAATAATCACGACTGTCGCATATTTTTCTACATCGCAATAAAAAATATCTCCATGTGAGCTGATTTAGCTTATTTATGTGCATATTTTTCACGGCTGCCAAAGAAAATACTCAATCTTGCTGGCAAGAGCTATTTTGGGAACTCAAGAGTGAGTTTTTCTTTGCTTTATTCCAATAGATTTTTTAATATCTGGGTAGCTCGAGTCCCATTGCCTCATTAGACCCCTGAGGTCTAAAGTGAGTTGGTTAATTCGTTTTATGTTTTTTCCCCATCCAGAACAAGCTGAGAAGCTAATAAGGTAAGCATGAGACCCAATGAACAACAGAGGTAAAAGCCATACAGAATTAACAAAATAATTATAGGAAGGTAAAGATCGGTGTAACTATAGCGATATTTCGCACAATTGAATCTGTGTATCCTGTAGCAATGGCAAACCTCCTGAAGATGGAAAAGAGCAGGCAAGTGTGTATGAATCTGTATCCTTTAAAATAATTGTGCTGTAATCTTCTCCGCGTATTAGATTAGATTTTTTGTTTCTGACAGAGTGTGATGCTAACTATAGTAACCTTAATGTGGATGATGGATTTCACTGCTACTGCTTGACTGCTTGAATGCAAAGAGACATTAGATCTTCCAGTCCTCAAAGTGGTTTCTTGGGGTGTTCCTTCAAGTTCAATGTCTTACCACTTTCACTCTAGAAGTCATTTTGTGGCAAACAAAAAAACAAAGAAAGAAAGAAAGAAAAAAAAAGGAAAAAACCAAACCCAACCAAAGAAAAAGAAGATGTTGGTTGTGATGGATTTATTTCAGACAGCAGTTTCTGCTGAGTTCACCATGCTTAATGTTCTTCCATTTAGGAAGGAGTTGCTGTCAAGTAAAGCAGAGGAGCTGCTTTCAGTTTTTGTTTTTTTGTTTTTTGTTTTTTGTTTTTTTTTTTTTAAATACATGCTAACAACATCTCTTTCTTCAGGAAAATGATCCAGTTGCATATTGTCAGAGAGATCTGCCTTGTGCTTAGCACGGACAAGTAGGGTTAATCATCCTCCTCCTCCTCTTTCAGTGGGGCTAGTGGGAGTTTGTCCGGAACTTGGAAACACTCCACAAAGAAGTTGACAATGGACTGGTACAAGTGCTGCTCAAATGCTGCATTGCTGAAGTAATGGCTTTGATCAGGGTAAATCTGCAAAAAAACCAGGTAAATACACACCTTTTAAAGCTTAAAGTCTCAGGACTGACCACCCACACCTGCAGCTTGAGCTGCAAACCCACTGCATCTCCTCAGCATCATAGGGCTTCCCACGGATGCACGTGAGGCCCAGGGGCACCACAGTGCTCTGAGTGCAGACTTGCATGTCCCCTCACAAGGAACTTTTTTTGGTGGGGGGAGGATTTTCCATTTAATTCCATTCTGAACAGGTTCAATTCAAGAAGAGTCAGCCCACACTTCCCTTGCGAAAACCAAAAAATGCTCAGTTTTGAAGAGAAATGCCATTAGGTTATACTGACTAAAATGAGGGCTTTAAAGCAAAAATGTCATTAAGTAAAAAAAAAAAAAATTAACAAATCTTGCTGGAGAAGTAATTAAATAAAAAAAATTAATGGGAAGCTAGAAATGAAATAGGTTAAACCCAACTTTTCATTTAAATGGAGCAGGTAACTTTAAGAAATGCAAGAGGATCATAGTGGGTTGTCTAGGCAAGGATGCTAGAGTGGGTTCATTCTGAAAAATTTAATGGCTTGGACATGGACCATTCAGCAAAACAGAGATATAATTTGGTGGAAAGTGGAGCTTTCTAGACCAGAGTATGCCACTCACAGTGGGATATCAGATTTAAGTGACATTTATCTTTGTAACTTTTCTGGTTGAATTTAATTTAGAACCCCGTTTCCCCTGAAATTCATCCTGAATTTGTTCTGTTGTCCTCAAAGAAGGTCAACAGGCATAAATTCCTTAGAGATATGTCTCACAACCTAATTCACTGTAATTTAATAATTGTTCTACAACTGTCCAGACCAAAACAATGTTGTCACATAAGCATGGGACTAATAGAAACATGTTATATGCTGGTGCTACTTCTACTGCCAGGCTGAGTTTGCAAGTGGTTTTTCAAACCTTGCTTCATAACTGGGAAAAAACTGCTCAAATACGAAAAAAAGAAACATATACTGTACCTGCAAACTGTAATTAGCCTTTGCCTTAATTAGGTGTGTGATAAGGTCCGTAGTATGCTGAAAATGGATTTTTTCTGTAAAAACAGATTGAAATCATTACAGAGGCAAATTTATTTAACAAAAATCAAAGCTATCACAAACATATAATGAGCTCAAATGATGGGCTAACTTACCATCAGCAGTAGCATGAATGATCAAAAATGTCTGTTCCTTTAGTAATGAGACTCTGTGTGATAATTTGCTGATCTGTGAAGGCAAAGGTTGCAATAAGATTAAAAAACTTGTTAGAAATTAGCAATTTATATGGAGGCAACAGAAGCACTTATTTCCATTTAATACTTTATCACCAGGATAACAAGCAGACACCAGCACAGCGCATTCTCCTGGCTACTTATATAAATCTAGAGGTAAAAAAGACCCCCACCCTGTGCTTGCAGGCTCAGTGTCAGCAGCAGGAACATGTCAGAGACCCTCCTCTGTTCTGACAACGTTCACTAAAAGCCTGAGCTCTAGAATACATGGAATATACCAAAGTGAATAAAAAACACCAATGAAAAGTGTGCACAGGTGCCTATGCCTAAGAACACTTCACGGATCTGGAAGGACCTTGGTGTGGTTCGAAAGCCAACCTTAATGAGTTTTGGCAGCTTGGGGGAGGATCAGATATGAAATTCAAGTGTCCACTGCTGAGAATGCCTTTGCCCTCAGCTGCCTTCGAGATGCACAGGGGAAAATAAATACAAACAGTTCCTAAAAGGATGAAAAGTCTTTGCACTAGTGTAAAGATTATGAGTGCAAAATTTGAGAGACAATGACCTCAGAGATTAGGCAACCAGGATCAATCTTCCCTTGGGAGGGCACAGGGTGATACCTGCTTTCTCTGTGAGAACAGTGGCAGACCTTGGCTGCCTTCACGTCTTCTGGCTGGAGACAAGGCTTAGAAGCTAAACAAGGTTTTCTCTATAACAAATTTTGTTTGTGTGGCTGTTCCTTGAAAGGTTTTGCCTCCAAGTAGTTGCAGCACAGGATCCAACTGATCCCATCTCATGTATTAAACGTCTTTATTTAAACTGGTGCTGTGTCTCCATTTCCATGTCCTGCTCAGTTCTGGCACAGAATTCTGCCTATGTGAAACATCACAAAGTTTGAGAAAGTCAAGCTGAGCTTCACCTGAGTTTGTTTATATCGGAGAGAATCAAGGTGGCAAGACCATTGGCAGGAACTTTCAAGGAGGTTGTGACACTGTGTCCTCTTGGGCACATCTGAGTCACTCCGCTCTTTCAATCTCTAAAACTGTATTTACCCAATTTAGAGAGGCAGACATGAGGGCTAATCAATAAAAACTTTATCCATGATTACTATTAAGACAAGAAAAGCAGTAAGCAGGCTGAAGGACACCTTCAGAGCTTCACTAGTGAGTCCCTCTTGCATAACCTTGCTTCCTGCCCTAAGGAGAACACATGGAGGGAGAGTTAAGACCCAGTTCACATTTTATCAGGGAAATGCAGTGTCCATGCAGTTACCTCGTATGCTCTGTTATCAACCCCGTGCAAGCCCAAGTATCTTTCAGAAAAGGCTGAAGCTTGAAGAGAAAAAATGAAAATATCACTTTCAGTCATGAATACACTGCTGCTTCTTAGTCAAATACTGGAAATGCTAAAAACCGTCTTATTTTCTAGCATGGCCTTAGTTATAGAGGATGCATTTCTAAAAGTTTTTGAAAATGTACTAAGGATTTTTGTGATACCACAGTCTGTCATTGTCACCATGTAATTCTGGTCTCTAAATAAGTCACAGAAAAGCTTTCTTTTTCTTTGTTAATGCAACTGAGATAGAAGAGCACTATCATGTCATGTCCCTTTCTCCTTTCGCTTGGGACCTTCTCCATCAGCAGCGAGTTCCCTTTGTTCTCAGGGATAACTGTACAGCTCCTGAAGTCTGGCTGACCACCACTGACTTCCCTGGCAGTCCCCTCAGTTCCACTGGCACTAAGTGCAAAGGGAACTGCTATCCCTGAGAGAAAGGACCACCACGTGCAGTGTAGTGCTGTGGTCAGCGACAGCATGGGCCAGGCAGACTGCACCACAGCTCGCATGGACAGGGCTTCAGGAAGGCAGGAAGCATGTTCAGGGCAGTGAGGGTGGTTGGTGGCAAGGGCTGGAGGGGTTTAAAGACAATTCTCCTTTATTTAAAAGGAGTAATAAAATGATTTGATTACTCTGACTACCACGGCTGGTCCCACTGGTGCCAGCAAAATTGCTTGAGTGGGGAAAAAGGGTTTATAGCTAGTCCTAAAAAGGCACAGAAAATAAACCAAGAAGGATCTTGGGAAAGAAAGATGGCAACTGGGAGAGGATAGGGAAGAAACATCATCTGTGGTCAGCAGGAAGGTCTGTGGGCTCAGGGGTGGGATTTACCATATAGTCTGAAGTCTGTCACTGGGGACAGAGCAGCTCCACAGGCAAACACCTGGTTGTCTTCACCGGCTGGAAGCATGTAAGTGCTCAGGTAACCGCCATAATCCTGGAACAGAAAGGGGACTGGGTTGTCAGTGTTCCTGCTGGGAGGCACTGCTGCTTTTGGGTACAGAAACAGGGCAGCTGAGACCTTGCAGCAAATGCTTGGCCATTACAGAACATTGAACACCTTGCCCTGGAAAAACACAAAACAAGGGACATCTCTCTGGCCACATCAGCAGACGTGGCTGTCACTCTCCTGAAGGCAGGAGAGTTGTGTGCCCAAGAGCTGGCCTTTTTCATCCCACTTTATGGCTACAGCTCTAACCAGATATGCTACCTCTCCAAAATGTTTACCCCAGTCTTTCGCTATTTAAAATGAGCATCACAATTTCAGCGTCTGCTGCCAGCCTGTTAACAATTCCCTGCAGAGATGCTGCTGTATGTGCAGCTCTTTGCCCACTCCAAGCCCGTGTCTCCCATAGCAAACAATTTCTACTCGCAGTCCCACTCTCATCTCAAACTGTGTGTACTTTACAGTTTACTGTTTCCTGGCCAGGCACACACTGCAAATCAGCCTCAGAAATCCACAAGGTTGTTGTACACATGAGTTAGATGTACCCACGTTCCCACAGGCTTTAAGAGACAAGGTGAAAATTAAATGAAAGTTTGCAATTGGGGAAAAAATAATGAGCTATCTGATGACGTTTTCTGAGCAATAGTCACTTTTTGTAATTAACTTGGAAGTTAATTTGGAAAATGTCATTGATGAATATATTGGTGAAATGAAAGCTTCCGCCTTTAACATCACTGAGCAAGGCGCAGTCTATCTCAAAAATAAATAATAATAAAAAAGGCACTGCTGACATAATCAATAAGTCAGGGTTTAACTCAGCTATTTAGCCATATCAGCCAACCGGGACAGCACAGAGGAGCAATGGCAAAACATTACCTTCCCAAACACACCGACTCTCGTTTTGTCAATGAAATGCTCCTGCAGCATCGTCCTAGAACATGACAGAGGAAAAGCAATGGGTTACAAATATTTTTCCCTTCAATAGCAAAACCGGTGTGATTTTAATCAGCTTTAAATTAAACTGGCTCCAGAAAAATTAATAGAATAGTTTGAGTTGAAGGGAACCTTAAAGATCATGCAGCTGCAACCTCTCTGCCATGGACAGGGACACTTTCCACTGGACCAGGTTGCTCCAAGCCTCATCCAACCTGGCCTTGAGCACTTCCAGGGATCGGGCATCCACAGCTTCTCTGGGCAACCTCTTCCAGGTCTCACACCCTCACAGTTAAGAATTTCTTCTTCATATCCAATCTAAACCTGCCTTTTTTCAGTTTAAAGCCCCTTCCCCTTGACACAGACAATCTAAATCACGCTGGTCCACGCTGCTTTCACATGACTCTGATTTAATCTTGCAACCTCATGTGTTGGATTTGACCAAGCAATGGCAACAAATAACGTGCGCTGCCTCTGGAAGCCATAATAAGCTATTGCAAAGCTATTGCAATACTCTGATAGTGGTTTTAACACGATTATGTGCAGAATAAATCTAACAATATGACAGGACTTGACATTTAGGGTTTTGCCCTGGTTATTCTGTTTAAAAAGTTTAAGGATTTAAAGCTGGGTTTTTTCCAACTACGAGGCAAGCAAAAGATTAATGTAGGAACAGATATTCAAGCTTACTTGTTTGTATGACTTGTATGACTGTACAGAGCTAAAAATAAATAGGCTTTGAACACATGATACAGATAAGTGTGCTCTAATTTAGCTCTGTTTAAGGCTTGTTTTTCTCCCTCTGCACTGACTGACATGAGCTCCCTCTCAGATGCAATTGAATTGTACAACTGCGCTGTCCCTCCCTCCTTCCCATCTCCTTGCTCTACCCTACACACCATTAAAGCAACCAGGACTAATGACAGTCGGGTTAATTGTCGTAATGAATTAATTTCTTCAATAACAGTGCCATTCACCGGATAGCTTCCAACTGATCCTTCTCTTCCAAAAGGCCCAGCCTCCTCTTGACCTCGTGCAGTAACTTGGCGCCCTGGAAGCCGCTGCCGCGGCCGTCGAACTTGAGCACGATGGCGTTGTGGGAGCTGACCATGACGCTCTCCCACGTCACCTCGAACCTCTCCGTGACGATCTGGCTGCCGGGTGTCCCATCTCTGGAACAGAAATGGGCATCAAGGAAAGGCAGTGGCACCAAACGCCCTCCCCAGGGCTGTGGGATTGCCGTGGGATGGGGACCCACAGCCCCATCGTGCAGGGTGGGGCAGGTTTCTGGAAGGGGACACCAGTCTCTGCAAGGATGACATGCAGGAGGCTGATTGTGTGGGGTGGGTTTTGGGGCTGGGTGGGAGCTGCAGGTTGGTTTCTGCCTCCCTCTCTGCACAGAAGCCTCTAAGATGAGTTTTGAACCAAGCCAGCAAGCACATCTCTAACTGGTCAGGATTCCTCTCGTGGCTAACCAGGGCAGTGACACAGGTATCAGTTGGGTTTTCCCTTTTTATACCTGCTCTAATGTATATCTATTTTCTACGTTCCCCAAAGTTCTTCTTTATTTTCTGCTGAAGTGGTTCTGTCGTCACTGCTTCACACAAGTACAGAGGGAAAGGACTTTTCTAAAGTGATAAAAAATGGCTTAAAAATGCCCAGTTTGGCCCAAAATTGGTAGGAAAGGGGAAGGAGTGGGCAAGACCCCCTCTTCAGCCTTCTGCTTAGAGTCTGATCCTGTACAGGGAAACTGTCTTGAGAAACACAGACCCTACTTCAGCCAGGAAGCTTGGAAAAAACAAGAGATGATGACGATGACTTTAAGCAATAATTTAGGACTGGAATTACTATAGAGCCACTGGCATTTTTATCCACTTTTTGTTGTTTTTGGGGTTCTCAGAGACACCAGGCACTTCACTGCAGGATTCCAATGTGCATGGGACTCCAGTTATTTGCATTTATCCAAGTGAGACCCCGGCCCATCCAGCTCCAGAGGCAGCCTAATCAAGCGCCATGCACTTGATGAGAACCAATCTTCCTCGAGCACTTCGATAATGAAGCACATTTTCTCTGCAGTAATTTCGGGATGTAACGACACGCTCACTGCAGTGGCTTTGTCCTTCATGGAGGGTTGTGCAGGGTGGCACAGGCGTAAACCAGGCATCTCTCGCTCCTGCATGAGGCTTTTCCCTTGTGGGGTGTTCCCTGGCAGGCAGCAAGCGATGCACTGGGATGCAGCCAGGGTCAAACAGGTTCTTCCAAGGTCGGTGAATTCCCTCCCGCAGTTTCTTTCCAAATTGCCAGAAAAAGCCCTCAGTAATGTGTATTATTGTTACTAAATGTTGCATAAACAAATACCCATCTGCTCTGCCCACCAGGAGGAAAACCTACCTAATATAAATGCTAACTTCGTGGAGATCTTCAAAGGTTTCCAGCTCTCTCTTTACTATCAGTTCAGGGAACGCCAGCACTTACAAGGGAATGATTTCTGCAGGAGGGCACCTAAAATTTAAGCTCTACTAAGGCTGACTGGATTCCACTCTAAAATTACCTGTTAATCGCAAGGTGGGTGCCCTAAGCACTGGGACAGAAAGTCAAAATACATCTTGTATTCCTCTGCCTCCTGTTTCTGCCCCATGAATGATTGAAGTGTACATGAAACACCTTCACAAAATTCACAATTTACTCTGCAGGATTTCAACAGGGTGCCCTCCTGGGAGCTGAAAACCTTGGCTCAACATGGGAAAGAAGAGATGTACATCTGGCCTATCCCAGCTGTGAAGTGAGACGGGGTAAGGACCAATGTGCTGGACTACGGCATTCCTTGTACAAAACATATCTTAAAGGTTTCTGATCATGGGCAAGGTTTCCACGCTGCCCTGATAATGTGAACAGAAAGGAAGGACAAGAGAGAACTTACACAACCAAAAGCAAGGGGTAGTGAGTGGTGTCCGAAAAGGTTGCTGGCTTTAAGATCTGCATTGGCAATCCTAAGCAAAAAAAGAACAAATAAGAACATATCTTCGATGTGAGAATGCTGACATGATTCCAATAGATTTTTCTGGTGTTTTGGCCACAGATGAGTAGGAGAAAAATGGCATTTCTTCAGAGGCTGTGGCAAATAACACGTTAGAAACACAGATGTTGCCAAAGAAAAGACCTATATTGTGATAGGTGAGATGACAAGAAATGTAAATGGGGAGTACAGTGAGAGCTGCTCAGTCATGCGTCACTTTTACAGCATTCAATTAACATCTGTCAATAGCTATAATTTTCCTTTTTTGGCAGCTGGATAAGTGACGCAGACAGAAATCAATATTTCAGGGCAGCTGAGAAAGAGGAAAATTGGCAATGAAAATGGTAATTTAAAACACAATTAGATATGGTGGCTGGAGGAGAGAAATAGAATTATTTTGCTATAATGGTGTGAAGACAGAGGGAGAAGAAACAAATATTTTAATCCTAACTTCCAAAGGGTTAAATTCTGCTATAAACAGGAGGCAAAGGTGCTGAAGCCCACGTTGTTATACTGGTACAGAACCAATGTAAAGGAAGGATGTGATCACTCAAGCTTCTTTTAACTGAATGTCATTTCTGTGGCTTTGTATCAGTAGCCGAAATTGCCTCCATACAAACACTCTCTGCACCAATAGACAGCACGTTTATTTTTAAAATGTTAGCTACAATCTAGATTAGCAAAGGCCCAGCAATTAAATGGGTATTAGGAGCATTTTCAGTAGATTAATACACAGATTAGCAGCAAGGTTTAAGTGGTTTGCTTTGCAATCGTTGCCTGACACTGCCTAATTAGTTATTCCATCTGAATGCTAATAGCTGCAAATTGGATCAATGGCCCAGGGACAGCCAAAAAGGCCATCGCTTGACTTTAAATATTACTAAGTGCTACGTGCAGTGCTCCCAAGGCTGCTCAGCCCAAAGCTTTGGAAACACAGGGAGAGCACAGCAGAATGGCCACATGGCTGAGGCCAGTTTGTATTTATTACACACAAGTATATTTTTGGTTAAATGAGCAGAATTGCAATGAGACCTGCATTCAAGAAATTTATTATCAACCTGAGTTATCCCTAATAAACTGCCAGTCTCACATGAGCTGGCTCATGGGGGAAATATGGGCTCCTTATCCATACTTTCCTGCCCATAAAACCTGGAAGTGCACGTCTGTTCCTGTTATTTTATGCCCTGGTTTATGTTCCTTATGCCCGTGTGGCAAACGGAACATTTTAGGGCCATTGTTATCCTTTTCAAATGGCAACCATCTCTCAGCCTTTGCTTCACATTTTATAACATCTGGAAATGGCTGAAATCAGTAACCTGCCCCCAGCACAGCTCACTGCTTTCACTTCACTGCCTATGGTCTGGGAAATATGCTCCTTCTTGGCATGGGAAACATTATGGGCCACATTTAACCCGGAGTCTTTGGGTTTTTTCCTAGAGTTGCCACCATACATGCAGATTGGGATTTTGGGGAGCCATTGTGCATCTCTGAGTATGTGGATTTTCCCCATATAGGTAAGTTATCTGCTTACAGCCAGAGGAGATGTTTTTTAGGTTGTTCCAGGCACAAGTACAGAGACAGGCTTACGCTTTGGCTGTTTGCCACTAGGCTTTTCTCTCTCTCTTTGGCATACATATCTATGTGGGGAATGATTGCACAAGGGGTAGAAATAACACACCAGCTGCAGGTGCAAACTGCTCCAAGTGTCTGCTTTCTTTACTCCAGGTGAAACCTCCTTTGTCTTTTCTCATAAAACATTTTTTTTTCCAACCCTCCCAAATCATAGGGCTTTTTCGAAGAATCCAGAGTGACTCCAATGGGCAGTCATCAGAGAGTTTTCTTCATGCACTGCAGCTCAGATTGTGCACTGAGAGAGAGGCAGCCACAGCTGCAGCCAGCAAGCACACACATTATCCCACTCCAAACCCATTTCAAATGACACACACACACCCAGGGCAAATGCCTCCAACAATGGGGGCATCCCGCCGTGTCATTTCCCAGAGTGGCTTTTTCTCCACAAAGAAAGTTTTAAGAGGGGGAAAAAACCTCCAACCCTATCATTTTGCCTTTCTTCAGCTGAATTCTCATCAAATTCTGCCTCTGTAATAACCTCCTTATGTAGCACATTCCAAGAGAGTGCTTTGCAAACTGTGTGAGTTTATTGAGAGTCAAAGTCATTTTTCCTCCTGCCAGTCTACTCAGGATGGCTGTATCATTTCATAGCTATAGCAGTGAAAGAGAAAAATAAGTGAGAAGAAAGGTGCTACTTACTGTAATCATCTATCTTGATTTCCATGTATTCTACCTTAGGCATTTGCCTGTCATTTACAGCCAGCTGCACATTTTCATTTACCTCCAGCTCAAAAATTTCTGAAAGAAGAAGGACAAGATCACAAAAACTTTTGGCGCAGTTTGTGAAAATGCGTTTTAACATTTTATAGTCACCTTGATATATATAACACAAGTTTCCTTACAAATGGATTTCCTACTAGTCCTCACAGATGTCTAATTCAGTTAAGCCTTTGAAACCCCTTCCAAGTTCTGCATTGGCAAAAAGCTATATTCCTGAAATCAGTGACATTCAGCTGATTTGCAGGAGGTGGGAATGTGACCTGCTGTGTTGGGACACTCTCATGGGTCCCAGTCAGACATCCACCTGCCATGCAAAGACAGATCTCAAATGAAGAGGTCCTTAAGTCCATGTCCAAGTTGCACATAATAAATAGGAAGGGGAGGAGACTATGGAGAGCTTCAGGCCAAGGTTGTGCTGCTGTGCAAGACAAAATCCATGGGAAGGAAAGCCATGGGGAGAGGAGAGTAGACAAAAGTCATACAAACCTGCAACATCAGGTTTTGGAGCAGTTTTGACTTTTGGAGTGTTTCAAAAATTTTTCATTTTGCTTGTGTCTTACCCAAGGACTCTCTGGGTCTGAAATACAGGATTCCTTCCTCCTTCCTGGGATTTAACCTTTATCCCCTCATCCTGGCCACGTGCTGAGCCTCTTCTAGAAAAAGCATCCACCTCCAGCACCAGAAAGAATAAATCCTTCCCAGCTGGTAGTGAAAGGGCCCCTCTTTAGGAGAGACTTCAGGTTTCGTGTCTCATGTGTTGGGAAACATCTCCATGGGATGGCAAAGATCCTGAGCCCCATGGAGGAGGGATTCCAGGGCTGGGGCGAGTGAATCCTGCTCTGGGGACTCTGTTACAGTGCTCATTCCCCTGGCATCAGTCTGGGTGTGAACCAGGGGCATCCAGGGCATTACCTCTGCCACGTGACCCCAAGGAGGGTGTGAGATTTCACACCACATTATGTGTGTCACTGACTAACTTCCCTTTCGATACACATTGATAAACAGATATGCAACCCCAGCTCCCCAGATAACACTTCTGGTACCTCATTCTCCTGCTCTCGCTGCCCATCTCTGCTGGACAGGCAGACACAAACTTGCCCTTCCCAGTTAATACATTTCAGAGATCTTTCTGCAGTAGTATGTTGGTTCAGTGACTCTTCACCCTGCTTCTGCAAAGCCTGGCTCTTTATCAAAACCACAACCCCCACAAAAGTGCCAAAGCAACAGCCTATTACGTTTAGTTAAATATTAAGATTCTCATTTAATTATGGCACACACAAGTAGCTTTATCAGCAGAAAGGGGCTTGCCACGTAGGGGAATTTAGTCAAGCCGTTTTATTTGTTCATATAATTGCATTCACAGAAAGCCAGGAAGACTGTGAAGGAAATAAAAAAAGATTGGCATATCTCCTAAAGGACTTTCCTTTTTGCTTTAGGACCACAGGGAGCTTGAGTCTATGGAGTACAAATGGTCATTGCTTAATTAAATGTAAGCACGCTCTAATATTCAGGGCAACTCACTATTATCAGATTATTGCAGAATACAGAGGCAAACTCCCTTTTATAGAGTAATGGGCTCATATTAAATAAGTAAATTCAGTAACATGCAACTGTCAGTTGCCCTTTATTCAAAAGCAAAAGAATGAGGGGTGAAAAAAGAAAAGAACCAGGGGAAATGGTAATTGTATGCAGATCATGAATTTCAGTAGAGGATTTGTTCTGCACATGAGTAGATTGAGTTCTCTGTGTAATAGATGCTACCCATATGCATCTGTCAAAGTAAAACTAGTCCTGGTGTGTTTTGTTTTATTTTTTAAAGCCCTTCATTTACTGTTTCTTTTTTTATATTGCCTGTCATTTTATTCACCTAAAAGTATTTCATAAAACTGCGCAGGAGGGTATAACACTACTCGTGAGAGCACTATCCCATGCTGGTACAGCCAGTCAGACATCTCCACGTCTGTGGTAAAATTGAGGTGTTTTATTTAAAGTGTGGCAGAAAGGAAGTGACTTTGGAGCTGCAGGTCAGGGTGAAGAAACTCTCCTGCCTGAAGGGCCTTGTGGGCATCAGCTGGGCTGCTCTGGGGTTATCCTGGAGGAGGGCACTGCCAACCTCAGGCTCTGCTGGGAAGAAGGACCTGACACTCCCTTGTGCAAAGAGCCTTTCCTGTGACACTTACTACCTTCAGTGGGGAATGAAGCAGCTCAGCATTTCACAGTAAACCTTTAGTCTGAGTGCCAAATTTCTTGGTTTGCTGTCTCCCTTTTTCTTTTGAGACAAGAGCAGTGAGTTGTTGTAAATCCAAGTAAGTAAAACTGATACTTGATAAACTCATATTGGCCATGTACAAGGCAGATAGAAATAGAATAAAGGCATTGCTTAATATTTGGGTCACATCAGTGCCTGAAGTCCCTAACTGCAGTTAAGGCTGGGTAAACTCTTTGTTAAAATGAAAGATGATATTTTCCCATCAAAATGATGGGAGCAGATAAATCTTGGTTTCACATGAGACTCAGTGCCACTCTCTGCCAGAGTGGAACCCCAGAAACTCCATGGCTTTCTGGACTCTATTTTGCCAGTCTAGTAAAGGCTACAGAGGGTGCCAAATATTTTGAGGGAAGAAACCTATATTTGGAATAATTCCAGCTTCACACTGATGTAGATGCAAATCATAAGCATGACAAAGCTTTACCAAACAATAAGTGCTGCAATCCACATGGACAGATCGGGGAACCAGGCAGAGGCACCACTTGTGAGGCTCACTCCTCTGCCTTATCTCTCATAATTCATATCAGTGATTTCATTAAAACCACAGATTAAGCTAAATATTTCTTATATTTATCTTATTATCTTATTTCCTATAGACAGGACACAACACAAAATCAGTGGGAGACTAATAAAAAGAGAGGGATTTGAACCGTGCATTTTTTGAGAAAGAGGATAACAAACATCATGCCCCAACCTGTGTGTTTTTACCCCAAACAGCAGCTGTTGTGATGGCAGCACAACAGCTCTGCAAGGCCCTTTGCCTTGCAGAAAACTTGCATTTAGGCAGTCTGGGCTCCCGAGGAGTGTAAGTTTAGCAAAGAGCAGCTACATCTCACTGTCCTGCCTGGCTACTTTTCTCTGAAGAGTTGCAAAGCTTGAGCCCATTCTTACTCTGTGCATCTGTTGTGTTGTGAACAGTCACCATCGGGACACGGGGACCTTGAAAAGGAGAAGAAAAGAACTTGGTTAAATTTCTATCAAAGCACACACAGACACACGTGAACCTGGTTTTGAATTCCATGGAGCTGAAGGCTCTTGAGACTGGCTTTTCATGCAAGAGTAATCTAAAAAGCAAATCACCCTGGTATTAGAAAGAGTTTATGACTAAATGACAGTACTGTAGACTCAAAGACGTGTGAGGTTTCAAAGCCCTTTCCCAACAGACCACTAAATGCATCTTTCCCTAATTTGTAAACATTATAATTAGCACAAACACAATTAAATCACTTGCCTTTAAAATTATTCTAATGACACCCAAACATCACAGCACAAAGCATTTACATTTTGTATGCTATGGATAAATGTTGCTGTTTTGCAAATTATTTTTTTCTTAATGAATTAAACACCAGCTTGGCTCTCACACTAAAAAAGGCCACATATTTTGTCTTAAAATGCAACATTTGGGTATTGAAATCAGTCAGTGTTATACAAAGAGGATTATCAGTACTATGCAGTGCACATGAGTGAACCACACAATTGACTGCCACGTGATGCTGCAGCACCCAGGGTGCCACAGTCTTTACCAGAGGATGCTGTAGAGTCCTTTAGTCCTTAGCACAGTGAGCTGGACTCATCTTCTTGTTCAGAAAGTCATCAAGTGGCTGATTGATAGAAAAATGGGATGGTACATGAGATCACGTTCATATTGTGGCTGTCAGCTTCCTTCTCCCTGTCTTCCAGTTGTCATCTGGTGACTGCTCTTGGAGACACTGGGCCAAGGTGGGCTGACCCAGGGCAGCCACTCACGTGTTACTGCCAGACCTGTTTGTAGATTTTTCCTTGAGCCTGACAGTACTGCTCAGGAAGGTGTAAGTAGCCCTGCAGTGATGAAATGGTGAATTCTTCACCTCAGAGACAGTGGTTATTTTACACTCCTTCCCTTTCCCCATAATGTAACGTGGTACAATGGCAGCAAGTGCGAGCAGCTGGGGAAATCTGTGTGCCCAGCAAAGATCCCAGCAGCAGGGCCAGGAGCGTCCCACGCTGTGTGTGTGGGAAGATCCCAGAATCAGAGACCCATGGAACCATTTAGGATGGAAAACACCTCTAAGATGATTGAGTCCAACCATTAAACCAGCACTGCCAAGCCCACCACTGAACCATGTCCTTCAGTACCACATTCACTTGTCTTTTAAATACCTCCAGGGGTGGTGGCTCAATCACTTCCTTGGACATCCCATTCCAACGCTTGGCAAACCTTTTGGAGAAGAAATTTTTCCTAATATCGAATCTAAATCTTTCCTGGTGAAACTTGAGGCCATTTCCTTTTTCCTGCTGGGTTGTTCCTTGGGAGGAGAGACTGACCCCCACCTGGCTACAACCTTCTTTCAGGTAAATGTAGAGAGTGATACCATCTCCCCCGAGTTTCTTCTTCTCCAGGCTAAACATCCCCAGCTCCCTCAGCTGCTCCTCACAGGACTTGTGCTCCTGACCCTTCCCCAGCTCCATTGCCCTTCCCTGGACATGCTCCAGCACCTCAATGTCTTTCTTGTTGTGAGGGACCCAAAACTGAACACTGAATAACAAAAAACCCAACGTTCTTTAAGCTTCAAAAATAAGACAGCTTTAAGAGACTGATATTCACTGAGATTCCAACCCCTTTAAGTTGCCTTCTTAAGTCCTTCAAATCCTGTGGGATCACCTCTTGTGCAACAGCAATTTGTGTAGGGCTGGCGGAGAAAATTCCCCTGAAATGCTGTAACTGGGAGTGTGCACACAAATGGCAACAAAAGCAGGTTCCTGTGAGCCATTCATACCGGTTTGGTGCATGAAATAAGTTCTTGAGAGCAAGAAAAACTTTAAGGTGTCACTATAATTGTGTCAGTGGTTTTCCCTGTGCTGCCAAGAACCCACATCCCACTGTGGGAAGTCAGGAGTGTTTCATCCAGACTTTACCTATACAGAGAAAAGGCAGAAAAAGATTTTATTTATAATTAAGCTGACTGATATGGCAGCCTGATTTTTGTTTCCTTGTAATAGAGAATCCTCTCCCCTGACAATCTAATTCTTTTGTTAGCACCATTTCTTAGAATGCAGGAAGGTGGATTATAATGCACAAAGGAAAACATGTTTACTCTCCAGGATTTAGCTGAATTTACCTTTCTCCTACTGATCTACATTGATATGCTGACCATATTTATTTATAAATATGCCCTGCTTTTCCCCTGGAGTCCCAGGAGCCAGACTCCTGGAAAAGCAACAAACCTAATAAACATGGGCATGATAAAATCATCACTGAAAATAAAAGGAATCCTCCTAAATGGCTTCAGTTGGAGCTAGAGCAGTCCTTTAATTAACACTGAAATGCCAACAAAAAGAAAGGGATAAAGAGAGAAATACAGTGCATGTTATCCTTTTATTTTCCAATTTATTTTTCCTTTTTTTTGTTGATATTGAAAAAGCTGTGAGAAACTAATAAATAAAGACAAATTCAAGTGTGTAGTTTAGAGAATTACATGTATTATATATCGTGTTTCCTTAGTCTCTCACTACTAACTACTGCTACTGTTACTATGTCATCTCCCCAAATCAATGTTTTTAAGCGAAGTCCTATATAAAGATATTCAGTTTGAGGTAATATGAAATAAATGAAAAAAAATTAAAAATTAATAAGTATCCTTGAAAAAGTAGATTTTTGACTTGCCTAATTTTTATTTTTTAACAAACAAGGAAAAATGGTAAAGACAGAAATCTACAGAGTAGAATCTCTGTGAGAAGGATTACTCTTAATATGAAATATTCTCAATGACAACACTCCAGTTAAAGAATGTATTTAATTTGTGAGCAGGCTGAAAGTCGTGAAGAAGAAAAAGTCACTTTTTAAGGAATGACATAAATTGCTTATTTCAATGCCAGTTTTTAAAGTAAAACAACCCAGTTACATGCTAGACTGTGTCTTTTAATGCACACACATCAGAAGTCTTTCAACACTCACAAGCTGAGTGCCTAATGCCTGACAGGGACAGAAAGAATTCCTTGAAATGAGAATTGTATATTCATTAACTGCCTCCCCAGCTTTATTTTTAAACCTGTGGTGGTGTGACAGTCCCATTACACATGCCATCTGCTAAATGCCATCCACTGTCATGTGTGGATCTGAGAGGGAAACCTAATTTGTTCAACGAGCTGCTGGGAGCTGACAGAGGCAGAGCGAGGACATCCTCTGCTCCGCGCTTCCTTCCTCCAGAGCCCGTCCAAATGGGCTTTGATGGGGACTCCTGAGCCCCGGCACATTCTGCAGCTTCTGTTCTTTAATCAGCACTGATGATCCCCCGTGTCTGCCTGCCCCCCATAGAAACCTTGTGAGCGCTCTGCCTCTTGCTCGCAGAGGGCCTGAGAGCATGGGAGCATTGGGATCCGTGAAGGATAACACTTCCTGGTGCTCCTTGAAGGATAAAACACTGAGTGCTCCCCTTTAAGCAAGTAAAGCAGATGCTGAGCTGCTTTGCCCTGGTTTGTCAAGGTAAGAGAGACCCAGCTGACACTTTATAACCTCCGGACTGTTCCCCATGATGCTGATGATGCTGTTGGATTTCTTTCCCCAAAGGGGTAGGTACAAGCAGGGCTGTGACACTCCCCAAGGTGCGGGACCTGGCACTGATGTTCCCCTCCACCAAAATTTTTAGAAGTGGCACCACATAGGCCCCTTTTATCCCTCTCTGCACCCTGTGTCAGGAGTGGGATGGGTGTGCTTGAATGCCACTGCAGGCTCCAGTCCCCTCTCCTGCCTCCAGCATTGCACCAGCCAACTCCAGCATCCTGACAGACGTTTGAGTGTTGTTTCTTTATTTATAGCTTAAGAGAAAGGAGCAAAACTATTGACAGAATTTCTGTGTATAGGCACACTCTGTACATCCCAGACAGATGCATGGTTAATAATGCTGCACAAGACTCTAGCTATATGAATTAGATTTTCAATTAATACAGCTGAAAGTCTGGGTTTATCATAAGGCCTTTGACTTTAAAACCATTACTGTAATTATCCATGCAAGAAGTAAATTGAGCTATATCACTAGAATGACAACAGGCAAATTTATCACCAAGGAAGTGCTGCCCATCGTGATCTGAATGGGCACAGAAACTCAGTGCCTCAGTAATTTGACAAGAGAAAGCATTGGCCATGGTTTGTCATCAATTTTTAAGCAGCTTTTATTATTATTATTTCCAAGAGGGTTCTGCTTAAACATGATCGGAAAGAAGCAACTCTAGATATTTAGGTGATAAGGTATAGATTTCTAGAATAAAAATGGAAAATCATTTTAAGACCTTGAAGAAAATATTTACCAGACATTTGTTTTGTAATACTTTTTATATTCCAGAGCATTCCTGATGCTTTCATGATCTAAACAGCACAGGGAATTATATCAGCTATTATAACTTTAAAATGAAAGTAGTGATTATAAAAAGAATATGCAGTAAAACTGAAGAAAAGTTAATCAAAATTATAGAAGTGTTTAAAAAGGATAAAAAGAGGAATTGTCTTATTCTTCTCATCTATATTCTCAAAGGCTTCAACGTTGCAGATAATTTCAGACCAGAAGCTAAATTCACAGTGTGTAAACAATGAAAATTCAAATACTCTCTGCCAGTGCCACCAGCATATCTCTTAAGCACTGATGAATGATTTAAAAGAGCAGCTGCAAGCGATGGGAGCTGAAAGGGTCTGGCTCTGCACAAGTGAGATAATTGGCAACAGCCATCTCTGTGTACAGATTCCAGATCTCTTTATTTGCTAATCCATGAATTATTTATATGTGCTGCATAAAGTTCATATGTTGGCTGATATTATCAGCCTAATAAATAAAGACATGGGGAGTTCCATGGAACCACTGCTCACAATTAAAATATTTCCCCATTTGTATTTTCCAGCCGACGCCATGGACAGATGTTTGTGCTGTTTGCTTTGGCAACCTTGCTGACATAAACATCAAACAGATTTATGCTGCTATTCACCCTCCCCAAGGCATTTAATTTTTTAATCAAATCTTTACTTCCTCAAATGTAACTTGTCTTGTAAAATAATCAATCCTGGCTTGTTCTCAGGCAACCACTCTGATGGTACTGCTTGTCTCTGCCCTGTGTGATACTGGTAATAAATTTCATGCTTACTTTATGTGGAGCAGAAATAAATCTGGTTGCTCTGAGGCAGCATCAGTTAGCAGTGACTAGAGGGCAAATGAACAAGAGATTCAGTCTTAATTCCACTACACAAAATAGGTCTGATGGGTTCTTCAGAGGCTGCTAGAATGAATAAGGTTGCTCAGGTCCTCAGACCATTCCATGGGATTTTTAGAGGTGCCTGCAAACAGCAGTGTGGGAAGCTGGGCTGGCACTGACCAGCTCATCCCACTGTCTGTCCTATGGCCACTAAAGGACACAGGGCCTTTGGGTCTGAGAAGATCCTTCCTTGCTGCTTCAGGAAATTCTGTGTTCCAAAAGTATTAACAAACACCCTCTAAATATAATTGGGTTTGTGATGTAATTCCTTCTGGTGTCTTGCTCTTCTGGTAGGAGCTGCCTTCCAACTTGAAGCTGTGCTGGCTGTCACTCCAATTTACAGCTTTTTGGGGTTGTTCCAATAATCTGTTTTCTACTAAGCATGAGTATTTCCATTATAGTCAGAGCAGACATGTGTCCCTGAAAGCTCTCATTCAGTCAGATGAACTAGATTATTTTAACTCCCTTTTGTAGGACAAAGTTTCTTTTCATCTTATTCTTTGATGCAGGAATGTTTTACATTCAGTTCCTCCTTCCTGAACAGAAATGACCAGAACTGTACCCTTGCTGTTGAGGATGTCCTAATTAGTTCTTATACTGAAACTGCTACTTGCCCAGTTCCATGGAAAATTCCTTGCCTGATCCATCCTAAAAGAGCATTCACCCATTCCATGACCACAGCAGGCAGGCAGTTTGCAGACATCCAGTGGTCAGCGTTGCATGCTCAGGCACCCATCTGCTCTGCTGAGGCATTTGTAACTTCTGAGCTTCACACACACAAGACAAATTCTTGCCCTGAGTCTCCATGTGCCTAATTTTGCTCTTTGTACTATTAATTTCTCCCACTCCTGCCCTGTAAGACATCTGGCTTCTCTGGTGTTTATCTCTGCCTTCTGATGATGCTTATCAGCTTTGTGTCTTAACAAATTCCACCAGCTTCATCCAGCTTTGGGTTCCCAGGCTGCCAGGGAACAATCTGGGTAAGGTCATTCCCCAGACCAGCTCCTAATGAACCCTGCTGCTGATCTCCAATTAGCCTTTTATTCCTCTTCATCATAATCTACTTCCTGTTCGTTTCGCTGGTACTTAACCTTCGCTCACAATTCTTTCACTAATCTCCCTCTTCTCCTTCTTAATTAATATCAACCAATGAGGTGTCACATTGAGTGGGCTGAGCATTTCCTCCCTTTCATGAGGCTTTGGCTAAGGTTTTAAACAGCATAATGCAATAATGCATGTGGATGGATCCAAAGAGGAACGTGGAAAACATACAAATTCCAGGGCATGGAGCAGGTACATAACCACTGTAGTGATAAGACCTCTGTGAAAAGGAGGTAGATTAGGAGAACTTGCTTGAAGAGTTCATGAACCTGACAGTGCACGCCTGGAGTTGCAAGTACCAGGGGAAGGAGGGAACAACTCCAGTTCACATGGGGGTAACTGATTTCCCAAAATCCCAAGGTATTTTGTTCTTGTATGCTGGTCCAATCTATGGAACCTGAACAGAAAAATCCCCACACTCAACTCCCTCTTTTTTCCAGGTTCTGTTCTATTTGAATACATCAATTTAAACTCTTTCAATTCAGTTTTAATCCAGGCTTTCTGCGAACTTTGGAAAGAGATGAAACCAAAAGTTAACATTTGTCCCTATTTTTAAAGTATAGGTTTCTTATTAGAGGATGCTAGTACATGCTAATCCTAAAAGAAATACCATATGTGCAGGAATGTGTCTGGCATTTTCTATATTCCCTGACTACTTTGGAAAGTCACTGGATAGCTCAGCATGTCCAAGGAGGTTGTGCACTCTCCATCCTCGGAGGCTTTGAAGGCAAGACTAGACAGAGCCCTGAGCAGCCAGGTCTGATCTCTTCTCTGACTCTGCAGGGAGCAGGAGGTTCCACTAGAGACCTCCTAAGGCTCCTCTCAACCTGAATTCTCCTGTGATTCTGTTATTTCATATTTAAGAAGAATCACAATACAGTGGTGAGGTACTGGAAGAAGCTTCCCAGAGAAGCTGTGGCTGTTCCATCCTTGCAAGTGTTCAAGGCCAGGCTGGATGGGGCTCTCTGACCTTCTCTGGTCCAGTGGAAGGTGTCCTTGCTCATGGCAGGGGGTGGAACAAGATGAGCTTTAAGGTCCTTTCCAACCCAAACCATTCCATGATTCTATGATATTCAAGGAAAAAAGGATAATTCCTTATAATTGCAGCATGAAAGAAAATACTCTGAGTGCCATTTACACCTCATTAACAGACTGAATAAAGCCCCATCGCATATTTTCTGTTTATTTCATTAAAAATCTAGTATAAGTTGATTTAGATAATCTTAATTTATTCTTTTCCATAAGTAAAATTCTCTTGCAACAAAATAATGATTTCCCAGCTAATTGAGTAATAACTGGAGCTGGATATTAGCTTAAAAAACACCACCACCATCCCATAAATAACATTGCTTCACATTGTCTGGTTATTAAGCTGTTTTCCTCTCATGTGTTCTCAGGTTTTAATATATCCTTAATGTACTGACTGCATTAATAAAGGACTTAACAAGTACCATGCAAACAGAAAACAAAAGCCAGCAATAAACCTTACAGCTGGTCCAGCTGACAAACAAGGTGAAAAAAGCAGTTTTCCTCAGAGGAAGCTTTAAATCTTGCGGGATGGTAACATCTGTACTACCCACTGCAGAATAATGAGTTCATCCAAGGTTGCTCATATAGCTGGAAATAACGCACATGCACCCTGGTCTCGACATGCAGGAGGCTTCTGCCTGATTTGTGAAGCTTCATTATTTGAAGCATCAGAGGAAGCCTGTTGTCATGGTCATTTATCTCCTGCGAGTGGAGCTCAGATAAAATTTTATATGTGCGGAATGACCAAGTGACAAGAACCCTGGCTGGAAGCAGATGATAGATCACCTTCCTCTGGGCAATGCCAGGCAGCTCATATTTACAAGCAAGAATCAAAATGAAAACAGGATCAAAATGTGTGAAAGCAAGGAACACATAGTGCTTTGCAGAATGGGGCCATTTCAAAGAGGAGAGCAGTTTCACTTTAATTCCACAATATATTTCCAGGCACTGAAAATTGCAGACATTTTCTATTAATTTTATGGTTAAATATTCATGCATATTAGTTTGGGGTTTTTTTCACCTGTTTTTATGTCCCTGAGTATTTATGGGGAGTTCACTACACATTAAAGATGTATAAGTATAGAGTGAAATACTTTATAATATAAAGTGGTCTGCTTAAAGGAAGAAAACATGTCCTGGAATATCCAGAAAAGTCACCATTTTAATTCATCTCAGACTATAGTAATAACTAAAGCCATCATTTTAATTAAACTATAGTTTGAGTATAGTCATAACTGTGTTGTTGAGACAGACAAGAAGTCCTCATCCAACTTCCAAACCAAGAATGCCATCCTGTCTTTTCTTGCAGAAAAAGCTCTGGTGGTACCTCCTGTTTGTGCAAAAGGGGGTTTTCATACCAGCCTGCTGTTGAGCAGTTGTACAGCGTGTGAGGGAGTGGGAATGAGCATCCCTCACCCTGCCTTCGCCCGCGGGATTTGTGACCCATGAACTGCGCACAAAGGACTTGAGAAGCGAGAGCCAACCTCGGCTGTTAAGTAAGAAAAGGAGTCAAGTGAATGCAAATGTGAATTATATAGTAATTATAATATAAATAGGGCCCAGAGATTAAGTCTGTGCATGCTTTCAAACAGCAGAAACTAATTTAGGCTTCATAAGCCTCAGGAAAAGTTCCAAAAGGTCACAGTTTGCCTGGAAGCGCTAATTACAGCCTCCCGCTACCGGGTATACAAGAACCCGAGGTTGTGGTAATCATCCTTGTATGGGAAACCGTTCTGGTCACGACAGATAACACTCACCCGGTGACCTGAGCTGGGAGCACGCCCCGGGAATGCCTCCCAGGCCCCGGCACGCTGCCGTGCCCGTTTAGCGTCCAGCTGGGTGGGAAGCTGCAGGCACACGGCTGGGGCGCGCCTGGTTCCCCGAGGCCCTGAGCACATTGCAGGACGTTCAGGTGCGCTTGAACATTCTCTTTGTGTTTCTGATGCATCTTGGGTTTTGTTGGACAGGTGTTTTGGGTATTTTGGCCAGGATATCTGGCTGGTGTGGTCACACAGGGACAGTACCTCTTGGGGGTTGCCTGCCCTGCCCTACCCAGACAGACACCACTGTGTTCAGACCCTCAGATCCCACACTGCCAAATATTGGCTGTCTGCTCCTTGCTGTACACCCAGAACCAAGCCAAGGACAGCTCAGATAGTTCAGAAAACCTGAACTCCCAAGATCTGCACAGCAAGAGCCAAGTAGCAAAAATGTATATTGAAGTATATTATAGCACTTGATGGGATTTAAAAACCATTAAATCTAGGTGAACTGAAGAAAATCGTATTTTATTTTTGAATGACAGAGAATATAGATACCATTCTACTCTGGAGTGCAGCAGTAATAGGCTGCAGTCAGTAGGTGGCCCATAAAAAACTTCCAAATGATGCTTGGGGTGGTCCTGTGCAGGGACAGGGGTTGACTTCGATGATCCGTGTGGGTCCCTTCCAACTCAGGGTATTCTATGTTTCTATGATGATGAAATCCTCACTGAGGTTCCCTAAGACTTTGAATTTAGAACTGTCCATTCCCATCCCCACCTCGGCCACTTGGTCCCATGCCAGCATGTCCCACTCCCTTGCAAGATCAGAAATGTTTGTAAAATCATCCAGGAAAACAGCAGAACAGCTTCTAGAACTGATCACAGCAGGAAAAAAAAAATTCTATATAATTTTCATTCAGTTCAGTTCCTAGGCCCAGCTCAGAATGAGCCTGTTTGTGGCACAGGCAGCAGATTGCTGAAAAAGCCCCTGAGGTGGACAGAGGATGGATCTCCAGCGACTTTGTCTTCCAGTCCTTGAGGACAGGCACTGCTGTGTTCCTTTGAGATGCACTGAGGAAAAATACAATAAGGAGCTTTTATAGGGCGTTATTGCATTTCACAGTAAGGGGAGGTGGGGCACGGGGAGGCACAACCTGTCGGGACAGCAGGTAGAAACAACTTTCCCCTGAGTTTCCTCCTCCCAGTCACCAGCTGGGAGTTACTGCTTTTGGTGTCAGCAGTAAAGAAAGTATTTAAGGCTGGCTCTCAGCCTTGCCTGAGGTCTTCAGAGCTACTGATGTGGCCACATGGAGCTGTAGCTTCCAGCTGATGCATAGCCCAGTAGTAAAATCCAGGAATCAGCATCTCACATTTGTTCAAACCAAGGTGTGACTATTGCATTTTTATATCCATAGGCTCTTGACTTGGTTAATAAAACTAATTTTCAGTGCTAATAGTTATTTCAGCATCCAGTTAACTCCCTTTAGATCTCAACAACTTAATTTATCATATTTGCCAAAGGTCACCTGAACTGCCAAGCTCTGGCCCTCTTAGCAGGACCAGCTGCACTCAGAAAGTGTTTACTTGAATTCTAGTAGGAAGTGAGACTCTCTAAGATGCTTTGCCTTTACCATGATGGGCAGTTTTATGACATTTTTAGTTGACACTAAACTCATACGCTTCAGAAATCTTGCCAGGCAGCAGGCTTTCAACCTAACTAAATTTAAGTAGGGATTAAATGTAGATATTTCCTCCCTGTGCATTTAATATTGTTTTCAGGTCTTGGAGTGAGATATTTGTACCCACAACCACAAGCTTTCCCTGGCTTTCAGCCAGAGATACTCCAAGTCACCATGGAGTGGTTACTTGGGGAGGTTAAATAGGACCTTCAGCTTCTTCATCTCTCAAAAGTAGAGAAAAAGAGTCTCTGTTATTTTAGAAATAATTTGGGGTGTTATGGACAGAAAACTCTCCTAATGAAATATTGCCCCAGCAGCATTTGAGAAGCACATTTTTTCTCTATTCAAATCCTTCTAAGAAGCTCAGTAGTTCCATATCACCCACAAGAAGCAAACAGCACTCACATTCGTGTCTGAGGACCCTCCAAGTGAAAAAAAGCCACAGGAAGATATTCCCCCTTGCAGCTGCACTGGGTCTCCCAGATCCGATACACTCACAGTGCTGCAAAAACACATAACACATAATGGTGTGCTTTAAGCCAAAATGGGCTATTATATTTTTCATAACTGCTTTAGTGCTGCTATAACTCAAAACCCAATCCTTTGTTCAAGGGATCCCTGCCTCTCTCTAAGGGCACCGAGTGATGCTATGAGGGCACAGGAGGCTGGGCTTGCTGGAGCCCCATCCTGCAACACACCGAGGGCTCCTCTGCTGCTGTGGGTGCCTCCAGCTGTGGCTGGAGGGAGTTAGGAGCATCCAGCACCTGGGAGGAGTGGCCCTGCACTTATTAAGGCCCGTGGTGTAATTACAGGCTCGTTATTGGATTGCTGTTGAGACGAGGCATCGCGCGGCGCTGCGCGCTGCCGGCAAACGTCTGCGGCCATGCCCGGTTAACTCCTCACTCCGGTACCACCTGATCACTTTACCTGCTGGTTTTGTCACAGGAATGCTCCCCTGCACACTAATGGCTGGGTTTCTGTGCTAGGAAGGTTTCTCTGCAGTGAATAGACTGAAGATTCACAGAAGCTTTCGAAAGCACTCTGGAAATTTATCCATCTAGGAGCCTCTATGCCTCTGCACATCCGAGCATTGCAGTCAGTAATGGACTTTGTCTCAACACCTCTAGGAAGCTGGAATTACAAGACTTGCTTGACTTCTCTAAAGGAGCTCGTGACAGCAGAAAAAAGTCAAACTCATGTGTCCTAAGCAGCATTTGGCAGCTGGTTAGGACTTCTCAGACCACTGTTACCAAATGTGTCTTGGAATTCTCCATGTCTGGATGTGGGTGAACAAATTAAAACAACTGCTGTAAAAACCACTTGTGTGTAAGTATATGTATCATAGGTATCCACATCCAGCTCAGGATTTGGAGAATCCAACAGTACTATACAGAAACCATGATTAGTTTGTTTGAAAGGGGAACAAAGAAAGCAATCCACCTGCTTTTTGCAGATATATTTGCTTAAATATGGAGCTGTTTTATAGTTCATAAATAGCCCAATATATTCAGGGAAGAGCTAAGCTGTATACTTACATTAGGGCTTGCACTGATGTTTACCTGAGCAGAACAACTGCTAATTACAATCTGGTTCCGGGGATGTTATTGATGAGACTGTGACACGCAATGTTTCTATGTGATATTTAAGGGAATACATGGCCAATGTAGAGAGGTTTAAAACACTGCTTTATAAACTTGTGCTTTGTGAATCATTGATTTGCATCTGCTTGTCCATAGTTAGCAAAAGTATCCTCGCCTCCAGATCTTCCACTGCTTTCCTGGGATGGTAGGTCTGGCCCAAATGGCACAGGTTAAAAGGTCTGATTAAATGAAGGAACTGAGGAAGATGTAGAAAGAGGTTCATTATTCTCCTGCCTGAAGGCACGAACCAACCTCTTATTGCAGGAGCTGGGCAGACACGTCCCTGATGGGTACATTATTGCAAAAATCCTGAAGAGGGTTAATTATCCACCATCCACGATGGAGACAGGCTGCAGAAGGAGACATATTTCTGGTCTGTTCCACGAGTCAGTGCTGCTTTTCCTTGGAGTACTGTCTTGAAATATGGGGAAGGAAATGGGGGTCATGATACTTGACTCCAGACGTGTCCATAGGCAAGCCACTAATTCTCACTGCACCTCTGCTCCCCACTTGGTAAAAGCATGAAAATGATCATCTGAAGAAAGGTTGCAAAAGGATTTTAATACCTTTCCATAATTCAAATTAAAAGCTTAATGCGGTATTTATTTTGCCAACAATAAAACTTCTACTCCCTCTTCCTGTATCGTGATAAATATCAGTGTAGGATTTTCCTGAGATATTAAGTAATATTAAGCTCTTTCTCTTCAAGGAGACATAAATGTAAAAACTGCTGCCAAAAATATGTCTATGACATGGCCCTCTGATTTTGATGGAGAAACTGAAGAAAAATGTGATTTGATTCATTCACAGTGAAAGACAAATGTCATGATCTTCTGTCCTGAGGCAGAAAGGATTCAGACACTTTTATTCACCAAGTAAGTCTTTATGAGTAGAATCACTGCCTTTTTTGATGAATGTTACAGACAAATTTTTCACAAGAGTGATATTTTAAGTGATTTTCAGGGAAAAAGTTCCCCAAAGCCACTTATAAAAAGTGCAGATGAAACAGACTGAACCCATAAGTAGATGGGCAAAACAAAACAAAATATTACTTTGTTAGGGAAATTCATCAACAAATCCATGTGATTTATTGGTTTTAATTTAGCTTTTCTATGGCATGCATTCAAGCCTGTCTAAATCAGCTGGTAAGCCCATGAGAGAATAAAATACTAGGAGATTTTCCAAATAAATATCTCCTCAAAAAAGGTCAACATCTTTATGCAGTAATGACATGAAGTATAGCCACAATACTAGAAAAAATGCTCAGAATTTTATGTGTGCTGACATTAAGAAAAAAATAAAAATCCTGGGGTTTAAATCTTGAGCTGAGCTATGCCAGTGATGCTGGTGCTGGAGCTGGATGCTGGTGCTTCAAAGGATTTTCCCCCTCACCCAGCTGCTGTCTGAGCTTATCTCACGCTGTTCATGGGCTATGCAGCACATGAGGCAGCATTAATGACCCAGTTTTCCCACTTTTCTGACCATTAAAAGTCTCCTTGCCCATGAGTGCTGGTTTGTGATTTTTAGTAAAATGCCCTTGCCATGTTATTAAAATAAAGTAGGAGAAACGCTAGTGAGCAGTCACTGACAGGGTTTGGAGAGGTGGCACTGATGAAGGACACGAGCCTGGTTTGGATCCTGGTCCCAACAAGCCTAAATGCTTCTCCTAGGCAGTCCTCATCATAAACCAGTGATTTCACTCAATGCCTTTTGTGACTTAGACTCACCCACACTAAAAATTTCTCTGTCTACGGTAAACTCCAGAAGTACCAAACATTTCAGGCTTCTGTCATCTCTGTGCACAGGAGCTTGTGCTGTGTCCACATCAGTGGGCAGAACAACCTGGATACCTAAAAGGATTCCAAACCATGGGTTTAGACCTCACCGGAGTGGAAGGCTGAACCTTGTTAAATCGTGCTCTGGGCTCTATGGTGTAAAAATGTGTTTAAAAGCAGTGTCAGGACAACCTGCCACAAAATAGAGACAGGTCGCTTCATGAATCTTGGTAGTGAAAATATTTACTGACTCCAGCAAAATTCTGGAAAATAAAACAAATGTGGAATAACAAAAAGACTTTTTAAGGCTCAGCATAAACCTGTTAACCAAAGCAGCAAGTGATGCTCCTAAGTGTTCCCATCTCCAGCTGCTGTTTCCAAGTTTCACCAAGAGGGAGGAAAGAAGATAATTAAATTCTCGAGAAACAGTTTAAGGAGCTGAGAAGTTTCTAGCTACATGCTGCCCCTATAGAGGAAAAAAATTTGCAGCGCTTGTCTTTAAAACTCATAAAACCACAGACAGAATGAATGAATATCCAGTGGCATGAGGAACTTGACTCAGATCATCGCTAATTTGTTTGTGCTGCTCGTTCTTTAGTATGAATCACTCTCAAAGGAGATCCTTAAATTGCAAAGTTTTTTCTAAGCAGTGCTTTTGTACCACTTGTTATCTGTGAATGGCATTGAAACATGATTTTGTCTGGCAGGACGTAAGAGCAATAAATCCTGGTTTTAATGATTTCCCAGGCCTATAGGGACCCCTCAGTGCCTCAGGGTCAGGAGTGCAGTTGCAGAGTTGTTGTCAGAGGACAACTGGCTCAGAGGACACACATGGGCAAAAGCAGATACACCCAGATAAATACCTTTTGTATTGGTTCTTTAGGTATTTTATCAAGCACAGCTCAATTACAGCACAAAATTTTGTTCTACAGCTGCAGAACTGCCTGCTAGGAAAGGCAGAAATAACTTCATTTCTGTTGCCTGTCATTACTGATCTACAGCACCTAGGCTAAGCTACTGAGAACCACAGTGCCAGGCAGGACAGCCAAATCAGGGGACAATATTTTAACATTTTTCTTGCAAGAATCTGTTTTCTTTTCTCCAAAGAGAGAGACAGCTTTAAAGTCATTTGACCTGTACAAGACTGATGAGAAAGGCTACCAGTCAGCCAC
This sequence comes from Callaeas wilsoni, assembly GCA_013398955.1. NCBI lineage: Eukaryota > Metazoa > Chordata > Aves > Passeriformes > Callaeidae > Callaeas > Callaeas wilsoni. The sequence continues at coordinate 52,953 of VWPU01007091.1, forward strand.
AGACACCGCTTCCAGCCGAGATAATCTTCAAAGAGACAGGATAAACAATAGCGGTTTTATGGCGTTTTGAAACAAAACAATCTTACTGTATCTGGGAAAGGAGGAAGGACTGTAGAAAAAGGTAGTTCCCTGTTCAGCTACACTGTTGACCCTCCTCGAAGTGAAAGCTGTTTCTTCCCTAACCGGTCACTGAACGAGGAATAACACACAGCGTAGTGGCCAAGGCAGTTCTCTATCACCAGCAACCCTGCCAAGCATGAGACAAATCTTCCCTTAGCCCTGGTTACAGGCCTCTCCCCTCCAATTTTCTTTGTGACATCCCTGAAAATGATAAATCTTTTCCTGATAACACATGATTATGGAGAATTTTAATTAACAGGCTGGTGGGCATCCCAGGAACAACACTGCCCTCCCCCCATCATTTTCACTGCGTATGAAATGTCATTAATTGCAGAGGTGTGCCCGAGGTCTTCCCCTCTATTCCTCTTGCCTCAGAGCCAGAAGGCATTAACCCTGTGTGGGGAACATCACACCTGCCCAGGGGCATTGGGCTGGCCAGGATCAGCTTTTGGCTGAGGTCAGCTGATGGAGAAGGACCAACTTATGTAAAGGATGCCACAACACCACCCTCTGCAACATCAGGGACTTGAACTCCGCGTTCCAGGAAACCTTTGCCGGGTCTGTGAGCCCAACTGAAACTCTCTGTGATTTCACAGGTTTTCTTATGAGAGTGAAGACACTGCAGCCAAAGCACCTGAGTGTCAGAGTGCCAATTATCCTGCAACAGAAAGGGCTGCTTCCCTTGCTTCCCCCGTGAACAACCTCATCAGGAGCTGAGTTTTACTGGTGCTGGAGGGTGACACTGGGGAGGGACAGAAGGAGGCACTGAAGACAAAGTGTGCCTATGTACAATGGAAATATAAAACACTGCACAGTTGACTATGGTGGTAGTAATTGATAAGGCTTCATCCTTCAGAGGTAAAGGAGCTATCACCTAAAAATGGGCTTTAGTGCCTTATTGGCTTCTGTCATTCAGCCTTGCACCCTACGTGTCTGAGTCCCACTAAAGAAACAGGAATAAATTGCTTCCCACAGCCAAAATTTGCAATTTCCTATCCTTTTCTCAATGCAATTGAAATTTACATCCCATTTCAGGTGAGAAAAATCCATCCTCAATTACATTTATGTATAAAATAGCAAACCACTTCCATCCAGATTTTATTTGTGCTTATCTTAGAAGGAATCAGTGGAGGTGCCTGTGCTGCTTTATGAGAGGAGGCAGAAGTGAAAACCCGTATTTTATGGTGAAAATGACAGTAGGAGTGACCTCGGTCAAGCAGATATTGCTTTTTCAGGCGTGTCTAGAGGAGATAATCTAACAGCAGCCTGCAAAGCATCATGTTTCCTTAGATCCTGCTACAGTAATTCAATCATGAGCATATAAAATTAGATGAAAAATAAGGTAACCAGCCCTCTGGGACTGACTGATTGCAATAAATGTTGCCTCCTGACAGTAAGCATTACACTGCCCACTTTCAAGAGAGGTTACCTTTTATTACAGCACACTACTCTCATTTCAGCCTGTGCCAGGTAGCAACACTGTTAAATGTATTCTGCAGGACAGCAAAAAATCTTTTAAGGAAATTATATGTTGCCTTTAAAGTATCAAAATAGAGAGTAGAAAACTTCCAGCTCTTGACTTTTGGGATCAAATAAGCAATGCCAGAACTTTCTTGGTTTTTGGGGGTTCTTTTAGGATAGATATTTTCCCTTTCTCTTGCCTTTCATTTAAGTATCACGGAGTATTTTATAAGCACTGATTGATTGATCAAATCTTACAAACCTTGCCATCCATTGTAGAGAAGTTCAGCTGAGCCACAGTCATGTCTGTGGCTCTAAACTCCATGAAATTTGCAACAGAAAGTCACAAAGGAAGGGACAGAGTGAAATTGAGGCATGATGGAGCTTATTTTCTGTCAGTACAGAAATAGTTTTCAAGCCATAAATATTTGCCCATGCATTTGTCCTGTGGACAGCTGAGAAAATACAATTTTTTAAGCTACTACAGTCTTGATTAGAGAGAAATAATTTAATTTAGTTATCTTCAAAGATGCATACGGGGCTGACATAGGGTACACCAGAGATCACTATGAACACACATTTTCATGTCACAGTCACAGAGTACACAGCAAGACCTGAGCTCTGGGTGCTTTTATACATATTGATGCATTTTATACATATTATGGAGATTTATGCATTTTACACATATTTATATACAAATTTATGCATGTTAGACACATTATTCAGAAGAAAGCACCAAACAGCCACAGGTACTGGCTGCCACTGTCTGGTCCTGAACATCGGCTCCAGCTGTGGGGTTTTTTTGGTGGAAGCAGAGATGGGAACTCCTGGCAGAAGCCCTCGAGGAGCAGACATTGTAAGACAAACTCTTGTTCACCCTGGCGGGCTTGCTCTGTCTGCTTGACCAACTACAGAATAAGCAGGGTCCCTTGATAGATCCTCATTCAAGGAGCTTTTCCATTTATGTGGTATATGTGCATATGAATAAATGAGATTTCCTGTTAATCTAAACTATACTAGACCATGACTGCTTGTGAGCAATAACCCAACACCCCGAGGAAGTGAGGCATGGCCAAGCTCTGGCTAAGCAGTCTGAGGAGCTGTGGAAAAGGAGCTCTCCTATTAGTGGATCCAGGAGATTCTCCATGAAACCAAACCAAAGTCTGCCAGGATGATATTTTTATCCAGAAATCTGTACCTCATCCAAAACAGAGCTTTCCCTGACCTGGCTCACATCAGCTGCCACAGGAACCAAAGGGAGCTGTCCCTGCTGCAAGTGCACCCACAGCACACATCTGAAGTTAGATGGATCCAACATGGAAAGAGCCAAAAAAAAAAAGTGGTTCCTGCAAACTGCTTGAAAGCAAGCAAGTTGAAAAACCTCTCACGTTCAGTCATGTAAATAAGGAATAACTCCACCAAATGCAATGGATTGATATTTTTATAAAATCACTTAAAATGGAAATTCTACCAAGATTTCTGTATTTTTTCACATATGCATATTTTTTTTAAAGGTGTCTGAATGGAAACACTGAGATGAGCTCTTCGGACGAAGCTGTGCTGCATTTGTGCTACAGGGAGATTGCAGTTTGAGGATTTAGTTCTGAATAATGAAAATTCCAAGATATATTCAGCAGACGTAAACATATCTAACCCTAATGACCTTATAATTGAGTTATTGTTTACAGCAGCTGAGAGTAAGGCCCATAGTTTATTATGCAAAATCATTATCTTGTGTACTGGATTAATGTACACACTAATAAAACTCATTAATCTCTTCAGGTATCACTGCAGGTTTTTGTGGATGAGATATAATGTAATCAGAAACAAATCACCTCATAACTGTTGATAAGGCCCTTTAGAAACCTTAATCATGTTATTCACAAATGCTTCTAAACTACAGTAAAACAATTATCCTGGTGCAAAGGAAATGGACACTGCCTCTGGTAGCTCCTGACAGCTGTTCTTGAAATGAAAACAAGAAGAAAAATAAACAAGGTTTTTCTTTTAAAGAGAGGAGCTTCGTATATATAATATTTACTGCAGAACTGAATGTTTATTGACAAATGACACTTCTCTGCATATGTCTGCCATAACTATAAATTCAGATTTACAGGTAAATCCATTAAGTTAATTAGTCCATTAAATTAATTAGTGTACTGCCCTGTTAATGCTATTTTTCTGTGCTGTGTTGCCAGATATTTTTTTAATACCTCTAAATGCCTCTGACATGCAGCCTATCATTCCCTTCCAGGGGAAAAACATGTTTTTACAATTGTCTTAGTCCAGCTGTTTTACTTTGTGCTATGGTAACCATTCTACTTCTCCACTTTATCTTGATTATTTCCCATTTTACCATCTCACATACTCCTTCTTTACCCGTGGTGTTCACCACCAACAGTTACTGGCAGCAGTGGATGCTTGCCAGTCAGAGAAGGGGCAGCCCCTGCATCATCACAGAGACCCCTGATGTCCCCCTGCCATGGGCACCACTGTCCCAGGTTGCTCAGAGCCCCATCCAACCTGGCCTCGAACACTTCCAGGGATGGGGTGTCTGTAACTGTTCTGGGCAACATGTTCCAGGACATCATCATCCTCACAGTAAAGAATTCCTTCCTAATGTCCCTTCAAAACCTACTCACCTCTCTCCCGAGCTGTTGAAAATAAGGAATTTCTTGTTTGCTTGCTGCTTTTCAAGCCTTTTTTCAGAGGACATGCAGCCATTTGAGCAGCTTCAATCCTAGGAGCAGATGACTGGTGTGCGTGCATTTTGTGTGCCATTTTGGATAATTAAGAAGAATTAAATTACATAGGATTAAGTTTTGTGGAGTTCTGCATTTAGTCTTAACAGAGCTGGAGAAAACTTCAATGGCTCTCCTCCTGAAATGTATCCTTAGCCTCTCAGATACTCTCAGGCAATTTGAAAACAGGAAATCTCTGTTGGACCTGCAGATTTTGCCAAGTTAAAGTAGATCTATGATGAATGAGGGGGGAAGCACCAGATATTCTGTACTCACACTGTCCATTAGGAACATTTCTGTAAGCTGCCTTTTCTTGGCAAACTGCCTTCTCGTTGTAACTGTAAATCCCTCTGTTCACAGCATTGGTTGATGTATCTGGAACTTAGTCCCCGTCACCCAGAGCCAACCCCACCTTGCTGGCTTCTCTCTCATAAACTTTCTGATGTTTTATATCCTCCAGGTTCTGCTGTTACTTTCCTTTAAGGATGTTTGTGGTGGCTAGAGGAATCTACCTCTACCTTCTGTGCCTATATGCACAGAAAAACATTGTAAATATTTGCTTTCTAGCTACAAGTAAAAATACAAAAGAAAAGAAAAACGGCAAGAGTAAAGCTTTAAAAGCAATGTGACCCAGATATTCACGGGCAGTCTTTCAAAGCTGCCCACAGGTACACAGGATGTCTGAAGAGATCAGTGCTGGCTCTAAATCCTGCCCCTGAGGCACAACAACCGCGATACCAGAGCGCAGCGTACCTTCACACGTCAGGAGGAAGTATTCCAGATTGCGGCTGAAGGATGCACTGAAATAAGTACAGTTTTCAATCAGATCACAGGACAGGCACCTCCTGTTGAAGTTCCCATTTGTGCTTGCACTGAAAAAAGTTAATACAATTCCATGAAGGTCACTGAGCAAATGTTATTTGAAAGCAACATTACTTCAACCTTTCTTTAGAACAAGAATATAAATCTAATGTGCCCAACATTAGTGAGGGACAAAGTATTTCCATTTGGTTGAGTTTAAATAGCAGTAATGGATTTTTTTTTCCCCCTCCTGCTTGAATAGAGGATATATAAATGGATACTGATGTCATTTTGCAAGGTCAGGTGGTTATGAAGGAAGGTACAGTTTTTAAAAGAAAATGATGGTTGCAACTCCACAAGAGGAAGTCATAATTTGGTGGATGAAGGCATGAAACAGAGGAGCAATATTTCAACACTTATTTATATTATAACAGACAATGAAGAGCAGGAATTGCTTTCTCTAAGTTTCTTACTGGTTGCATCACTGGTCTGATTTGCTAGCTGCTGCCTCAGAGGCCAAAGCCCTGCTTACACGTTTCAATAGCTGCTCTTATAAGCCCCAAGCAGAAAGCAAAGATTTTATTTCGGGATCTGTTGTTGAAGGTGGTAATGTGGCCTGTCCATTCGCTCACAAGTGCTGCTAAGAGTCTACTGAATTTTGAAAAATGAATTACAGATTATTAGCTAATATTAATAAATAGAATTTTTGCCCCATTATAGCATTTTGAAACTTCAAGACTATTAGGCAAGCGATCTTTCCAGTATTACTGTAAAGCAGATGAGTGTTTTTTGCTATCATTTCAAGAGATGAGGCTGAGCGACTCTTTTAGAATCACAGAGACTGAAATGGGTAGATCATGGGTTCTTGTTTAGGCTCAGAACATATCTCTGACTTCAATCCTAATTAAATCTACTAAATTACACACCAAAAAAGAGGAAAAAAAGCCCTAACCAGATCTTCATCTGCTCTTTCTCTATTGGGTGTGTGGGGTGATGAAGCTGATGAGGCACGAGGGTGAGATGGATGCTAAGACAAGGAAGGGTGGGGAGCACTTTGACTCACACCAGCAGCTCTTGAACTGTGCCTGGACTCAGTTTTTAAAGTGAGATTTTCTTCTCATCTCAATAGAAATGAAGGGTTAATATTATTTTTTAAAAAAAATTTTTCAAGGAAATAAATGCTCTCAAAAATACTGTAGAGTGCAGTGAACAGGCATATAGGTCTCAAAAGGAAAAAATCATTCCACCACAGGTAAATTAGTTTGCTCTAGTTTCCTTCCCACTGAGGAAACAAAAAAGGTATGATGTCAGGTGAGAGAAGGAAAATGTACTGACTGTCCCTCATCCACTGATGCTTTCACCAACCCTGCCCTTCATTGCAGATGTTGGGACGGCAGCAGGGTGACCGAGCAGAAGAATAGGACAAATGGAATAATGATTCCAAAATGTTTGTTTAAAAGTTTGTGTTTCCTCCCCTTTGTAATCTGCTTCCACAACATTTCACAATAGCAACACTGTCAATGGCTTGCTGTAAAACTCATCCTATACTTAGGGATGATGCTCAAATCTTCTGGAACTGCAGGAAAAGGTTTGTAAACATAACATATTGTTAATTCTTTTCAGTTTCATGATGAGGTGAGCTACTATCAAATTTCTCAAAACCTCTCTTGGAAAGTATAGAGACAGTTTATTCCATTAATTTATGTATTTCTGAATTCTTTCAAGTACTAAGCAGTTCTGCTAGAAAGTTTTGTGACAGTCAATCTTGAGACCAATTTAAAATTTGCATTAATATGAGAAAATTGCTAAATGTAAAACATTTCCACGTGTTGAGCATTTTGTTCACTCTTCTGTCTCTTCCAGTGACACATTGAAAGATCTTGCAATGCCATTAAGAAAGAAAACTTAAGAAACTGCTTCTACTCCAATTGCTTATGATTCGTGTAAAACTGAAGAAATGGGAAATTCTGTGTATGAAGTTAGTAAAGCACATACCTGTATAAATGTCTCCTTCTTGGTGAATCTTCTGTGCTGTGGAAATAACTGGAGGGGGAAAACAAAAGTGAATTGCACCATTAGAAGGGTGTTCAGAAGTATCTCATGCAACAGCATTGTCACTCATATTGCCATTTTCATGATTTTGTAAAAGCAAGGAAAGTTTAAACTGAATTAGAAAAAGACACAGAGGGACACATCACTGAGAGGCTCAAGAAAGTAGATTGCAGAATGCACTGCAATTAAAATAAGCATGGAAAACTTTGAGTCCTACACTGGTCATGTCAGTGGATCAAAAAGGATCAAGTGATTAAGTGGAAGCCATCCACCTTTTTACCTCAAGATTCATGGCTCAGAATTTCTTTTAAAGACCTTTCTTCTTTCTCTAGAGAAAGTTTTCACTTCTCTGGCCACATTTTATTCTTTGCCCAGTTGGACAGCTAACCAGGGTTTGATGGGAAGGCAGAGCATGAAGCTGAAGAACACTTTGTTGTCCTTGTTTTGTGCTGACTCTGTGGTGAGCTCCTTTCTGGATAAACAACACAAGCTCTGTTGTGCAGTGGCAGCTTCTGGAGGTAAAGGAGAGATGCTGCAGGAGGTGGCCAACCTCAGTCCCACCTGTGGGGTCTGAATTAATCCCCCAGATGCATTTTGTGTGGATAATGCTAGAGCACAGGAGCAAATAGAGCATGCATGGGGTGAACAATGTCAGGAAGGATATCCATCCCTGCTGATCTGCTTCCAACAAGCTGCACTAGCCTAGGCACACACCTTGGTTGCTCAAATTGTGTGTGGCATTTTCTGCTCGACTGGCCAGTTAAAATGCCAATAAGACTTTGGTGCTAGTTTGCTACTTAGAGCACCCCTGGAAGTGTTCAAGGGCAGGTTTGATGGGCAACCTGGTCCAGCAGAAGGTGTCCCTGCCCATGGCAGGGAGCTGGAACTGGGTGATCTTTCCCTTCCAGACCAAGCCATTCTGTGGTTCCATGTTTCTATGATTTTATACTGTTCTGAAGTTACTGGCAATTGAGAACATTCAAAATCTTGAAGAAGCACTGTGCACTTAATGATCATTCGAAGTTTATTGTATTCCTGAGACTATTTACTCAACTGTTCAGTGACCTTAAGTAACTGAGAGGTGAGAACCTTGTATCCACCTGAAAATTTGTCCGGAAAGGAATCTGTTATTTGATTCCAGAAAGCTGTCTAAGTATTTTCTTCTGTAATTTCTTGAAGTGTATTTGAAAAAGTGAATGTTTACAGAAGTTATTTTACAAGCATAAAGAGCAAGTGTGAAGAAGGGTGGGCTTGTTTTTCTTTTTTTTTTTCTTTTTTTTCTAATTCTAACTAAATACTTTTTTTTCCCACGGCATTGGTATTTTTTCAGGTCAACAAAGGATTCTTTCCAAAACTGACTAGGTGGCTGATGAAAACAGAGGCTACAGAGGCTAATATCAGAAGTTGCAGCAGGAGAAATTACTCCTCTGCACAAACTTATTTAATAGTCATAGAAACAGAGGTCTGAACTGTACAGATTAATCAAAATAACACAAGATATATGCAACAGTGTGAGAGGTTAAGCCAAAATGGAGGCAGCTTCTCCTGCTTTCTCATCCCCACGTCCTTATGCTCACAGGTTTCTGTGTATACACAACACCTTTGTAACTGACTCAGAGCTCAGGGCTAAACAAAGGAACTCTGATTGCCAGGCCAAAGTTTACTTACATTTTCTGCCTCTTTTCATCATATGCCAGTATCTTTGTCACATCCCAATCTCCAGATGTAATAGCCTGTAAGTCGTCATTGCTACTGTTGGGCTGCCAGAAAGCAAAGAGAAGTAGATTTCTTTATTGTCACAACTTCTGAAAAAGGGAGCTCTTCTGGCTCCACTGCCTAATAAAAATAAACCATACATCTGCAATTTCCACCACCACACCTGCTATTTCTGTGAATCTGCATGCACAAAAATAACAGAGAGTCAGAACCATCTTAACCATGACTCCACTGAAGATAATGAGGTGAATTCAGCACAGAGCAACTTCAAACCCTTTCCTCTAATCCAGCATGCCCACTTGCTTCTATTTAATCCTTTATGGCAGAGTGGGGATTTGCTTATCTACAACTAAGGTGGCATTAAAAAACCAAAACAAAACAATGATAATGCTTGGAAAGAGACAGTCAACTAACCTTTTTCTTCTAAGTATCTCATTTGGAAATTCACCTTATCTTATGCCCAATAAAGCATCATTGGAGGCTTTCTTTTATGCACAAGACCATTCTACATCTGCACCTCCCCATCTCGCTGGTACATGCACAGACACCTCTTTTTACTGCTATCTGCCTCAGGTGAGACCTGGAGCAGCAGCAGCAGCGGTGTGTGAGTCACCTGTGATGATGACATGGCAATGTGGTAGAAATGCCCGCGTCCTCCCTGCGGAATGGCCCGGACGAAGAAAAACTTCCGACCGTCCTTGGAAAAAATGGGCTCTTCATTCTGTATAAGCAGCAAAATGAAGGGGTGCATTAGTGTTAATTGGTTGTACTTAGAATTGCTCAGCACTCCAACGCCCTGTAAAATTAACTCACAGCAAAACAGAAAACGCTCTTTGACAGCAACAGGAGGCAAACAAAGAGCCCTCTGAAAACTGGAGAAAGTTTTGAGCGTTATTGCTTCTTGCTCTTGGGAAAGCAGACACCTTTCAGCTGTGGGAAGACAGGCAGCAAGGCAAGTTCCTTGGCTGTAAAGTCAATTCCCATTTGCAAAGCCGAAAGTACACATATACAGCTGACTGCTCGGGGCACTTGGAACGCAGCCTTTAGCACCGCTGTGACAAGCCCTGTTTGCTCTGCTGGAAGAACCTCTCTGTTCCTGTCCTGGAGCAAACACAGCTGAACAGCACCTAACTGCTGTCTTTTTCTACTGTCTTACAACTGCTTATCTCACTGAATTATTTATGAAGGAGAGGATCTCCTGCAGAACTCTCTTTGACACAGAGCTCCTAGGTGAATGCGGTGATTGACTTTTATTGGGTGACTGGAACTTTCTCCCAGAGATAGAAGAGACTCAGCAGAAGGAAAATCAAACGCCACATGTGGCAAGCAAGCATCTCCTGGAAGGGTGCATTCTTTTTGTTAACAAGAACCCTGAGGCGCATGAGAAGTCTCTGCTACGTGAGATGGTTGAACAGCAGACAGCAGGGAAGGCAGGAGGATGGTCCGTGTGGTGGGACAAAGGAGCACTGTACCAACAGAACTGGCTATACAGGAAGATAACCCTAAATCTCGACTAGCTAGGAGTAAATAAGTAGCTGAACCCCTGCTGAAACTCTCCTGTGATGTCAGTACTTTCTGTGGCTGGACGAGCCCTGCCTTTCTTGGCCTGGCTTTGTGGACCCTTCTTCCTCCAGGGCAATCAACAAGGAGACCATTGCCAGCCCCTTCTGGGTCCTCTGCAGTTCTGTGTTAATCAAACCCCTTGACTTCCTGCTTGGCACACTGAACCAGCAGAAACCTGATTCTACAGGGAGACTTATGGCACGGCAAAGGAATAAACATTTTTATTTCCCATAAGCTAACACATTATTCTTACTCTATGTTCCTTTGCTCCTTTGTTCTTTACTGATTAATTCTTTTCCGCTATTTATCAGATTTGTCAATGCTCTATTAGGTGTTCAAACTGTTCTTTTTTCCTTTTATTTTCCTCTGCTTATGTTTTCAGTGTATTTTAAAATGTGCCCATTTGCAGCTTGTTGCAGCTCTATGAAATAATGGTTTCATTTGTTTCTGACATTGTTCTGGTACCTGAAATATGAAACTCTGTATTATTTCCAAATGTCTTTCATGACAGGAGAAACCTCACTGAATAATGACTGTGATAGCTCAGGCAAACCTTCTGTGCGACAGGTTTTCCTTTCCTGAGGTAGGTAGCAACGAGTTCAGCCTCCATTTCTATATCTGTGCCTCCTGCATTATGTATTCCAGCAGTGTGTCTCTGCCAGCAAGAGTAGGCATTGTGCAGATGAGTTGAGGTTCATTCAGAGCTCAAACTCAGACAGGGGAAGGAGGTTCATGGCACAGGTGACAGATGTGAGGGTTTAGCACTGGGCTGATGTCACAAGACAGTCTGTTTGCATGTCCTGTTGCTGGAAAGACAACACATGAATGCAGTCAGAGCTTTGAGACACAGATGATGACTTATCCCCGTTGGTAAACGGGGGAACAGACTGAAATTCTCTTGGAACAGGATTTTATAATTTAGGGAGCTTCACTGGGTGCATAATTAAATTATTCTGCATGTGATATGAACTATCTGAGCCTTCTGTCAACTATTATTGACTGAATCCCACAATACTGGAACAGAACAGCCCTCCTTGAAAATAATAGATCAGTTTAGTGCTAGTAAAAGAAAACACTTTTACTATGCAGCAGGTATGGAATGTTCGGAATTTTTTGCCACAGGAGGTTTATGGACATAGCTGATATCGGCAGGTGCAAAAAGGGATTGAACAAACTCATGTTTCATTAATACATCTTAAAGGATATGGATATAGTCTCAAATGTCTGTAATCTTTTTGTTGTAGATGATGGTGAAATATGAGAAGATTATGCCACCAAATACTTCAGTTTTATGGGAAAAGAGAAGGTAATGGGAGGCTGCTGGAGGGCTCTGAACCTCCTGGAGGTTTTGGTGCTGGAGCTCAGAGCTGCACAACTCAACCCAGTGTGTCTGCAAATGGTCAGGAGAAGAAAACAAGGAGTGCCTCAGTGGCTCATCCCAAGTTTGGCAGAAGCAGGATGGGTGAGGGGACAATGCTAAATGCAGTCTGAGCTTCTGTAGGTCGTAGAAAGGAGCACAAAGTCCTGGAGTAAAGAATAACAATTTTAACAATTGAAAAAAAAGAGTGTATTCAACTGTGTTTGAATGTTTGAGCATCAGTGGATCTGCAGCCACCTGAGGAAGACTCCTCTGGTAAAACAAGGGAAGATAAGGTGCATACAGGATGGTCAGGAGTGCACAGATGTCTCTGACCTTGAGGATTGGCACGATCAAACATGCACCGGGACAAATGTTTGAAAGAGAAATTATCCGATTTATGGTGAGTTGGAATTTATGAAAGATTCATGGACACAGAAGTACAGCTCCACCAAAACCACCCACACGTTAACATGGGTCAAAAAGTCATCATGTTTCAGTGCCACACATTGCAGCTCCAAACTGGTTTGTCTGTGCTCAACACACTCCCAGCCTCCTGTTCTTCTGCAGTGCCTCACATGCTCTTGGCTGGACTCCACACATTTCCTCACAGAAATCAGTGGTAAAGCAGATTTCTTTGCATATTGGTTTTATTACTGACTGAGAATTATACTTCCATAAGAATTATGATTTTCTGGTTCATCTTCATATTTTAAAAAGGAAACAAATGAATCTGAATAACTGAATCCTTTCCAATTGATTCTCTGACGCATTTTCCCTTCCTCAGCAATCTCTTGCCCTCTCTGTCTGATCCACCTTTGCTCAGATCCCAGAATGAATGGTTTTGCTGTGTGGGCATTTATTCTTTCAGTGAAATATCCCAATACTTTCCATGTCACAGGCCCATAGATCTGATAAACAGATAGTTTGTGACACAAATTCTTTTAATCCCTTGCATATTGGTAAACACTTTGTTTAAATCCAACAAAGAAAACACCCGGCGTTCATCAGCTTTAATGGGACAATGCAGTCACCTCTTTCTTTAGGGCACAAGGAGAAGACTTCTTTCCATCTCCTGACACACTCAGCCCCTGGGGAAACGTTTGGCTTCATTCTCCATCCCTGTCCCCATCCTCATCTAAGGCTGGGTGCACCACACCTGTGGCCATCTCTGAAGCCAGGGCAGCTGCACCAAAATCAGGGTCACGAACAGGAGAGGATCCCATGTCTCTGGGTACAGATCCCCTCCACTGGATGAAATGGGAACTCTTCATTTAAGCACCAAAATATTGTTTGTAGCCAGGAGCTGCTTTTTTATCTCTGGTAGATGAATTTGGGTATTTGAGTTGTGCAGCTCTGGGTCCTATTTCTGCTGCATCCTTTGTGTTCAGGCCAAAATTAGGTCTGTTATGGGGTAATTACATGGCAAAAGGGCTTTAAAGAGTGAAAAAGTGGGTCCTGTTTGTAAGTTCCTCTGAACTCTGTTTTTACTTTAAAAATCTCTTTTCATACCTCCTATTTACTACATGTAAGAATCATTACTGGGTTATCAGGCAGGATTAAAGCAAGGGAGTAGTAAAAGAAAAATGGTGCCAGGTTTTCAACATCTCAGCCTTTTAAGAGAGCGAGTCTTTAGTTTCAGACTGAGGTCATCTGAGACACCGGGGAAATAGGAGGACTGGAAAGAAAAATGCAACCGAAAGAAACTGTTATCAGGGGAGGGCAGCCAGCCAACACAGGCAGTTTTGCAGGTTACAGGTCTCTAAACAATTTTATGGTAATCTCCTGGTCCTGCCAACATCAATGTCAAAGACTGCAGCCTTTGGTGGAGTTACAATTGCACCCTGGTTTATAATTAAATTTTTTTTCAGGCCACATTCACAATTAAATAAATAAACCAGTTAAAATGCCAGTAAAGTTTATCTTCAGCAGGTGCTCAGAAATTGCCTGATTTCTCCCTTGCTGACTCATTGCCTGTATATGACCATCCCCAGTATTGTTGGAAAATGGCTTCTTCACAAAAATTGAAGCAAAATTGCTTACAGCTACAATTAGTGTTTCAAACAATTTGTGTATTTAGGCAAAAGTATGAGTGAAGTTCAGTCTGGCTCTTGTGCTCAGAAGTGCACAAGCAAGTATATAAATAAAAGAAGTGTAAACTTCCAGAGTCCCTGGACAGTTTTAGTGGACATGTGCCACCTCATCTGACAAAGAGTGACAGATACTTTCTAGCAAATCCTGTGTAAATATTGTATATTTCTCACTATACTTTAAGTAGCTTATCCTACTTTTTAGTTGCACAGGCAGCATCTGCATTATTTATCTTTGCCTGTGTTGGAGAGAGGCTCTCCAAAGATTTCGGGCTTGCATAAAATGTATTTATGAACTTAAGCCCAGAAAGAAATATGAGATTGTTCGCTATGACCTTCTGTAGACAGACTGTTAAATGCCACTGAGTCACCAAACTGCTACAACAACAAAATTCCAGTTCATGGCTTGTATGCTTTATCTCAGAACTCCCAGGATTTCAGCTGAAAAAAGTCAACCCTGTCACCCTTGGAGACCCCCTCATGTCCCTGGTGAGTATCTTCTCCTTGTCTCCTGCCCCCAGCCAACTGTGAGGTTTGTCCCTATTCCAGGACTCACTTAAATTCCCAGGAAAAAGGTAAAACCTGTGCACGCTTTTCAAACGATGAATATGGAGAATTTTGAAGGAGTATTTTAAAGAACGAGGCAAGCAGTTGGATTCCTTGGTCCTACTGATTTAAAATTGGGACATTTCTCAAAAGGAGGCCTTTGGGGTGGGCTGAGCCCTGCCCAGGGTCCCTTGACTGTGTGACCCCACTGCCACCACCCTGCCTGTCTCCAGAGGGGACAGGGCACCTGGTTCGTTTGCAAATACCTATATTAAAATGTCTCAACCACCCCGAGCTGAGCCACACCCCTGAGCTCCTTCAGCAGCTGCCTGATGTGCAATTTATCTCCTTCTTGAAGAGGTTAGTGGACCCAAACTAGCATTTAACATTTTCACATCATCCTCATAGTCAGACACACACGCCATGAAAATACCTTTCCAGTTATCTAGATTAATGTGTCACAGAATAAAAGGCAAATATAGAAAATACAATTATCCTAGTAATCATATTCAGTCAAAACTAGAATTTTAAGTAATTTTGTTGTCAGAAGTACAGGCAAAAGAGCTATATAATTCTTCAGACTCCTACAAAAGCTTTTGAAGGGTGCTATCAAATGTCTCCAAAGTCCGTAGAAAATGTTATTTTAGTTTAGCACTGAGATGTCTGACTCATTTGGCTGTAATGAACATCCTTCTCTAACATCAAACTAAGTGTGTGCTCTCAAAATAAGTATATGCTTTTTGGAGATGTAGTGAAACAAAATGTATTTCCCTGGAGCAGGCCCATTAGAGACTGACAGATCATTTACTTCAGCTGTTGAGGATAAAGCACCATCTTTTAATGCCTGTCCACGTGGTAGGTGACTAAATAACCACAGCAGTGTAAAAACACAAGTTCCACTATACTGCATTAATGATACAAAACAACTTCTACTATACCGCAGTAAATAGCAATGAAAGGATTACTTTACTGCTATTGCCCTCAAACTTATAAAATAAATAATCCTGTTAATTTTTTTTTTTTAAAATGTACACTATCTGGACAATTTAATTTTCCCTTGATTTGGCTTGTCTTTTAAGCTTTTGTTTCCTACTCAAGCCAATACAGTCCTTATGAGTGCAAAGAATATTTCTGCATCATTTTTACTCTATATCAGCAAAAGACTACTTGAAATGCTTGGAACACAAATTCTATTTCCCCATACAATCGATTTCATCTGGATCACACACAGCCCATTGCTGCAGGACAGCCACTGGAACAGAGGAGAGCATTGTTCTTGCTGTGAACTGCTGTAGTGTCGTTTCTACAGGGTCCTGGCTCCTCTGAACAAGCTGTGACAAAAATGTGAAATGCTTTAAATCTGGACTTGGAAAAATATATAGTACAGGATACTCTGTGACATGCTGCTCCCTGTCTGGCGTTCACACAAGGCTTGAAAAACAGTTTGGTGTTGGGGCTGAACTGAGATCACAGCTTCTCTCTCAGCTTAAGCTAATCTGAGGCCCCTTCACAAACTGACTCTTGGGCAAGTTTTATATATGATGCTTAAGTACTTAACGGTCTATCTGCATGATTTTGTCTCTGAATGGACACAGATCCTCTTAATAAAATGACCAGAAAACAACCACCACAGTGTTTAAATCACCATCAGTGTCAGGGCAGGGTATGAAGGATTGCCTCTGAGGCTGATGAGTCCTACACAGATACTGCCAGTGAGAGATTTCATACCAACATCATCTTTTAATTTCTTTTAAATACAAGTAAATTGCAGGCTAAGGACTATGGGACCTACCAGAGTAGATGGCATCTTCACAAAGAACTTGTTTGTTACTGAAAAGCTCTTTTCTATTACACAGATCATGCCCTCTTCCTAGTATCTCTCTCAGATCCGGAAATCAGTTTTTCATTTTGGGTAAGAACTCAGTGAAACAATAATTCTACCAAAAACTTGCCCTCAAGAAGAAGATCGCTCTTACCTGTCTGTGCAGCCAGGCATCGCTCTCATCTTCATGTTTCTAAAACACAAAAAGATCCTTAATACCATACTTGTTATATATTATATACCATACCATACTTGTTATATATTATATTTTGCCTATCAATGCAGGAAGCTGTTGGATTGGAGTTGAAAGGTTGTTCAGAAACACAAAGAAACTGTTTAAATATGTGTTTCTGGAGTGGAATCCAGTGGCTGCTTTCCTTAATGTTCCTCCCTGATGGATAAGCATTCATTAGATCAAGGAAGAATTTTACTCATACAGACAAAACACATAAATCCACAAGATGTATTATTCCCCAGAGAAATAAAGCTTCTTAAGAAATAAATAAAGGTTGAAGAGGAAGTTATGAAGAAAAAACTTTTCACCATGCTCTATGCACAGAATTGCATCATATTTTTCAAGGGATGGGTGTATTAGAACAATTTTATACAGTGGAAACACATGCCAGTTTAAATGATGGAATCTGCTAATCCAGATCTTATATCAATATACCATTTGTATTAGTGCATTTACAGAAGGGATTAATTACCTACAATTAAAGCATGCGTAGATAAGCAGGAGCTGGTTTTAATGCCATTAAATACATATAATGCAGCTAGAATGTTGCAAAGATATTTAGGGCTGCAAACTGCTGAGGTGTGTGAGCTTGTGTGTGGATAAAGGTATTTCAAGACAGGTAACTGCTCTCCCTCACACACACACAGAGTGTTCTTGGATTTCTAGGTGTTAAAAAAGAGGTAAAAATTGTGAACATTGTTTGTATTCTGTCTGCCTAAATTAGTGTGTTCCAGCCGACTTTTCATCATGCAAAATAAGTTAAATAGTTTCTCGTTGCAGGAGTTACGAACACTGATGGCAAGTGACCGCTTTGCAGATCTCTCCTACCTTGGTGCAAACCCCCGTGGTGGCGTCGCAGAGCGTCAGGATGGACACGTTCTGGGCCCTGTTCAGCCAGTTCACTGCCACCTTGGTGCTGGTGGCCCATTTCACCATGGTGATGTAGTAGTCCCTGCAAACACAGACATACACAAACCAAATTCCAGTGCTGCCATCCTAGTGAATGCCACATGGCAGCTCAGCCAGGGGCTGCTGCAGGCAAACGGTCCAGGAGAGAGCTGTGGTTTAAAAGAACATCGTGTCCTGATGTCTCTAGGCTGCTTTATGTATGGATTTCAACCTCTAAAAATGACATTTTTAGGGCTGTGCAGGTGTTTTATCTGCCACTTCTGGAAGTTATTTTCAAAGAAGAGACGAATACAGAGATAAAGAATCTTTCAAGCTATTCTGTCTTCCGAGAAGGATTGAACTGCCCGGAGCTACAAATTTATGCACAGGTGGAAAAGAAATTGCAAACCATTTCCATTCTGAGCACACTAACCTGAGGTGCCTCAGACCCATCACTACCAATGGCTGGGTTCTTTATGCTTATGAAAAGTTGATGGCTTCTGAGTATGCCAACTACACACCAAAGTATCCAGGAGTGTTGCGTTAAAAGACAAATAGTAAGAAGGATAGAGTTTGGGGCGACACAGGGTTTCTGTAAAGCAGATCAGCTGGTTGCCATAAAGACATCAGCAGGGATAGTTTGCGTGAGCAAAACCACCCTCCCACACTCCCTGCACCATCTTATTGCTGGACATATTCAGGTTGTGATGATACTTGGAGCAAATAATGGGTGTGGGCTGCACAGTCCTGTAATAGATATCTTCAGGAAAAGTCCCGTGCAATAGTGAGGACTGCAACCACTCAGGCTGGGCTGGAAAATACAGGAATAAGTTCACTGATGGTTGCCTTCTCAGAGCCAGGGCATGGTGCTACCAGAGGTCCACCTCTGCAGCAATTCAGGGCTCCACCACTTCATTGGCAGAGCACAACTCTGGCTGAACTGTCAAAGCTGGTGATGTTATAATATACAGCTGGGCTATGTGGGCCAAGACATCCCTAAAGTATAATATGACTTTTTACAGCATACAGTCTATAAAAAATTTATTAGTTCATTTGTTTGCTGTAAAATATGTATAAGGAATTGTTGCCCTCATTGGAAATAATGTGCTGTGTCGCTGGAGAGTCCTTCGTGTTCTGGCAAGAGCTCCTGCATGTACTGAAGAGAAAGGGCAAAAGCACAAAGGTCTGTTTGTCTAGAAAAATAACAAGCTGGAAATTGATTTTGTACTTTTCAGTAATATTTAGTGCCTGAAATTGGCTGGGGGAAAAAGGAACAAAAGGCCTCAATGCTTGCATCCACTGCACTGTGGGGGAAGGATATGCCCAGGTGAGACAACAGCAGTCTGAAAATTTAGAGCCTGAAATAAAATTGTAATTTTACTCTTTATCAGCAACAGCGTAGGCCCTAAGAGGAAAAAAACAACACAGCAGAATTAAACTGTATAACTGTCTCTTCTTTCTCTCCCAAATGAAGTGAGCAGATTCAGTCTCCCCAGAAAAGGAATGCGATTTTAGTACTTATTGTGGCTTGGAGCACTTTTTCCATAAATCCAATTTAAAGTTTCAAGGACATATATTCAATATTTACATCCCTCTCACTGTTTGAATGCAGGCGCCACAGTTCTTTCTCAGGAACTTTTAATTATTATTTTAGGTGAATAAGGGTGTTCCCTACTACCTCAGAGAAGGGCATGGAGCCCCAATTTCTCTCTGAAGCCTCTCCCAGCCACCAAGACCATGGATAACCCTGCCCACAGATAACTACAGATATCTGGATAGTCATTATTCTAGTTTCTGAGTAGTGTGGAATCTTTCATTTCATTTACTTCCCTTCACATCTCTTCTGTAGGACAACCAGGTTTTATGGTTCCCATTTTGCAGAGGAAATTGAGACAATAAGGTGTAATGCGTCTCAGCTAATTTTAAACACCTGCTGCTCCTGCAGCTGCACTGGTTGAGCAGCCAGTGGAGAGAAATGGGAAGTCAGTGCATTTCCCAAGCCCTCTATGCCTGACCTGTCCCACATTCCACGTGGAGCTGATTTAAGGGAGAACCTGTTTCTTCCATAGAGCGAAATCCACACCAGCAGAGTCTTGACCACTGCATTTATAGACATCCACATCAGAGCAAAAGGGAAGGGACACCTTGTCTGAGCCCTGCCAGGAAGGGTGAAGCCATCCTGAGTTTTGCAATGGATTTCTGCATCCCAGTAAAGACATTGTTGGTTTGGTTTGCAATCATCTGGTTATTGTGCAGCACCCGTGTTCATGCCCCAGCTTCCAAGGCTGCTTGCTGGAGGCAGGAATCCCAAACACGAGGTAGGACTCTACGATATGAATTCCTACAGTACGACCATGGTAATAAAGCCACAAGCACCACAAAGAACAGACAGTGACTGATTACAGGCCAAGGCACAGGCAGCAGCCCAGCCCATGGTCCCTGGGGCACAGACAGCTCCTCAGATCCAGACAGGACTTGTCTGAGTTTTTCCATCATTTATTTGTTGCTGCCCCATGCAAGGGCCAGTGATGATTTCTGCACTCGAGGGAGATAACATCATTCCTCAGTTTGCCACCTGAGATGCAAATATGAGAAATAAGCTGGGTCATGATCCAATTCTGACCATCTGCTGATGCAACTCTTGAGGTCCAGTGGTTTTCACCAAAGTAAAAAAATGCCTGTCAGGCATTATATGTTATAGTACTACTTTTTCCTCTTTCAGTTTCAATCCCTTCCCTTTCTTTTTCTCACAGAAAAACATGGAATTGGAGAAAACTTGACAAAAATGTTCAGAATGAAAGAGATTTAGAAAGGACAAGTGATCAAAATGGTACCTTTCACCCCCAAATATGTTTTCTCATCATCAGCTTTGCTTTGTTTTTTTTTTAACTGAAAAATATTCAATTTCTGTGGAAAATTTCTGGCCTCTTTCAATTTTGAAAGACAAAAGACCGTGGTATATCTCCACTTTATTATCAGCTTTATTAATTGTACTAAATCACTTTGCTCCAGATAAAAAGAACACGAAATACCACTCCATCCATATATCATCTGTACCGAGCATAATGAAATGCTTCAGATAGGATGTGTCTGCTGAAGATCCTTATCACCAACTTCCCTGGCTTTCTTGAAACTCCCCTCTGTAACTGAATGTACAGCACATCCCTCTTGCCTATTTTAATGAAATTTTATCACACTAATCCTCTCATTTCAGGAAACATATGCATAATGAAAATGCACCCCTATTGCTCTGGCAGCACTACTTCTATCATCCCTAGAGATGGCAATTGCTGTGGTTTTGATGAAATATACAGGCACTAATTAATTATGATGTATTTTGCATCATTTTGCAATATTGATTGCAACCAAATAAATTACGGCTGCCCATAACCATATAGAACAAATTTATGAACAACACTTGGATCCTGCAGTCAGAAGTTATTGCTGTAATAAAACCCTTCTGACTCTCTCTGTTTACAGAGAACGGTACCAAAAGAGAAATTATATTGTTCAGGAGCCACCATTCTGATACCGTGATGGGAATACTGTGGTCCTGAATTCCCACCTGCTGTACACAGGTCTGGAGTTGTATTTTTGAAAGGCAAACACCCATTTGGTTTGGCCACAGGTCATACAGTTTCTTTTGCATAAATGGATTTGGATTAAAGTTATTTGGTGTAAACCTGTTCTAATATACTGTTCTATAAAATATATGTAAAAAGACACATAAGTTGAAAAAAAATTAAGCAGATTTACACAAAATGAAACTTTTTGATAGCAGCAGAGAAAGGTCCAGCGTTAAAAAATGTAAAATGATCTTGAAAAAAGTAATCTAAAACCCTAAGGGAACTAGATCCAGCATTCAAGGGTGAGAAAGCACCTACCTCATTCTCTGATCATCTGGGGGAGTCATTTCCAGGTCATGAGTGGGTCCGTTCAGACCAATCACATGCAAAGAAATAGTTGGATTTTCCATTCCAGCCTGGGTTTTAAAACAGAATGAATTATCACATCATATACAACACAGAACGGTTTTGATTTATTATATCCCCATGGATTATAAAAAGCATTCCCATTGGACAGGATATGGATTGGACTGCTGTGGTCTTTCACAGGGAGACTGCAAACCCAGGGATGTGGCACAGAGGTGTGGAGAGGCTGGTAGGCGCAAACAACGGGCAATTTTACACAGGACTCTTCTAACCTTAGTAAAAAATTCCACTTTTCATGGCAACTAGGAATTTTGCTATTTCCTGCACCTTTTGACAAAAGGTTGTCTAACAGGGTGATGGTTGATATAGTAAAATACTGATTCATTTTGTACTGCAGGAAAGGGCATCCCCTGCTGAACCATTTTGATTTCCACAAAACCTGCATATATGTGGGTATCTCTCCTGTGAAATTACGGTTCAGCTTGGACCAGCATGTGAGGTCTTAGGCAATCAGTGCTTAAAGCAAGAAACCCAGAAGGAATGACTGCAGCAGACACCCCTGTACTGCTTTAGAGCAGAAAATTACAGCAGTGGCAGCAGCAGAGGGGCTGTGCTGGTGCAGAGCTGTGTCAGCTGCAGTCAAGGGGAGATTGGCCCTCTCGTCTTTTCTGGCTTTCAGGCACAGCACATCTCTAAAACCAATGTCTCCTCTGACATTAAGCCATCCTGGTTATTCTAAGGAAGCCCAAATACTACATTTTCTTTCTAAAACAAAAGAGACTCTATCTAAATATAGAATATATGTATGTATGTGTGTGTGTGTATCTATCAATATAAAATGTCATCTGTCAATATAAAATCTAAATACAGAAATGTATCTAAATATAGAAACATATCTAAATATAGAAACATATCCAAATATAGGAATATAGAAATTCCAAACTCTCAGACACCAAAAACCCCATCCTGGAGAGAAACCCTCAGACACCAACCAACTTCCATCCATCCCAGCACGGAGGCACAATTGCTTTTGTGCACGTAAAAAGCAAGGACTTTTAAATTTTATTTTCATTGCATATAGAATTACTAATCTTCATAGAACAAGAAAACTGCAGTTTTACAAACGCAGCTAAAGAAGAGTGGAGACCACATTCATGGGGGAACAGCTGATCTCCCCTCGAATCTGTTTATTTTCATTGCTTATGAGTGCACGTTATTAGTCTCCTGTCTGAGCGTACGGGAAAGAAACAATTATTTATTTCTGATAGAACAGCAGGACTGATTATTTTATTTTCCCTTACCTTTGGATAATGATAGGTTTTAACAGTAGGGTAGAGGATGCCTGTATATATCGGGATCTCCATGGTGGGGACTCTGGAGGCGTTAATTGTTGCATATGCCAACCTGGTGCCATCAGGAGACCACCAATGAGCAATGTGTGTCTTCAAGATCTCCTCTAATTAAAAAAAAAAAAAAAAAAAAAGGCAAGAACAGAAAAGAAAAGGCTATTAGAGGTAAATTACTAGTTAGCAATAAATGAAACAGTGCAGATATGAAAATCCCAGTCTAATCACAGCACAGGGAGGATGCCACAGGAATATCAATCAAAAATACTCATCAAATTATGCCATATACACAAATGAACACAATTGATAACAATTACACTGTATTTATAGGTTATTAAGCTTAATTACCTTTGCTGAAGAAACATCAAATTATTCATATTAGTACACACTCTCATGACAGCATAAAAAGCCCTGCTGCTCCTGCCATGTGTCCTGCACATGATTAGGGTTCACAACATCAGACTAGACACATATCAATCAGTTCAAACAGTATTTATACAACTGTTATGTCAGCTGGGAATAAATAAATATAGAAATTTTCTGTAACCTATGAAAGGCTGGAACTTTAAAACAAGATACCAGGCCTTACAGTCTGTGCCTTGGATACCATCTTGACTTTTATCCCTATCTCATTTTTTTAAATCAGTTTTGCAAGGCAATTTGCTGTAATTAGCCAGGGTTAGAGCCTGATCCTTTATATCACTGAATTTTGGGATTTTTGAGATTTCAGTAATATCATTGCCATTGAATAGGTGCTCAGAAAGATGCCAATGCAAACATGTCAGAGTTCAAGTATGTAAGGAGAAAACAATATTGCCATCATGTGAAATTATTTTTAATACTGGCAGAACGTAGTTCTCATTAAATTCAAATTCAAATAACTTCTAATTTCTAATACTTTTCATATAATCTAATATCCTTCATTGTAAAGATGAGTTCATCTTATAGATCTGCAGAAAAGCTATAAAATTCACTCTTGGTCCAAAGTGTCTCCAGTTACTGACATTTGGAAGACATTAACTTGGCTTTTTAAACCTCCCATTTTGTGAAAGACAATAATGTAATCCATTTTCATTAAGAGGCTTAATATCAAGTGAGTCATTCCTATTTAAACCACCAGAAGGGCTTGCATATGCTGTACAGATTGATGGGCAGGAAGATGGGTCCCATTACTTTAATGTGAGAATAAAAATTAAAGAGGCTGCAGAGTGTTTCTAAGCCTTCACCATGAAGTCCTGCTGCACAGGTCCAAGCAGCTCCAATGTCTGCTGCCACCACTGCTCATTGGAAAAATGAATGAAGATTTTCTGAGTTCAGACCCACCAGATTTGTACACCACCCTCTGATGACCCCCCAGTCCAACCAGGACATCCCTCCAGTCTGATGAGTAGAAACTCACCAGAGACTGTTTAATTAAAAAAAAAAAAAAATTGGATGAGCAATCCTTGGAGAATGCACAATTATATTCATCATAGGGTAAATAAACACTTTGTTAATCAAGACTTGCATATGGCTTGGAATAAAACTCAGGTAACATCAGAAAGGGTGCAAGGGAAAATTCATCCTCGATACTTACGGTTTTCACAAATAACAAATTATTTAATCAATGCTTAATGGCAGCATGTAAGTGAGGTTTTGGAAAGATATTTAGGAAGTTAGAAACGTTTCATGGGAAAGTACATCTGGCAAATTTGCTTTGCTGTACTGTCCCACCTGTTATGTGTACATTTAAAAGATGCTGCTTTTGACTTTCATATTGGCTGCCCACTAAAGAGATAATGAAGAGCATAAAGGAAAGGGAGTAAAGATGGATGGCAGATGAATCCTTGACATTTTAACATTAATTAGGAATGGCTTTATTCAGCAAACATTTTCTCCAGGATCTCAGACTTAATGAAGCAGTTCTGCTGAAGGTCACACATTCAGAAAGGTTTTAGTGCAGGTTTTGTGGTCCTCTGTTAATGAGATTTAATTGAGTGAACCTTTGCCTTGAAACAAAGCCAGGACCTTGCTGTTATTAGAGAGATCAGTTAGTTTTAGCAAACCAGAGAACATTCTTATGGAACATAGAATGGATTAGTACCAGAAAGTTCTTTCAGCTGAAAGAAAAAATGATTTGCAGACAATTTGTTCTTGGAGACAGTTTTTTCCTTGCGTTTGCATTTAACGCATGCTCTGAAAATCAGCTGCATTCAATACTGCTGGGTCTTTCTAAAGTTAGTTCAGCACTGCCTCGTGTATGAAAAACCAGGTTCTCCTTAAACATCAAAGCCCCCCTACATACTTGGATCAAGACTAAGAGCATAAAGTGATAATTGATCAAAACTTTCACCCTCTTCTCCAGAGCTTGCAGTCACTGAGTGCTACATGATGTCAGGATGCTGTGAGGGAGCTGCTGAGATTCCTCACAGTCAGATCCTGGTGGCTTTGTGCTCCTTCTTTCTCCATAGTTTTGCCTGCCAGCCCCAACAGGGCATGTAAACTTGAAAAATAATGAGAATAAAGTGTGTGGTTGCCTTAGCTGAACAAGGGCTGTTCAGACCTGCTGGCTGGGTTCAAGCACAGGGTTTGAGGCAAGTCAGTGCTTATTCCATGTCAGCACATTCAGTGAGGAATCACTCTGAAAACAGCTGGATGACCCTGCTCATGAGTAGTGACTCTTCAGTGGGGCCATGTATGAGCCAGTGAAGTGTTTGTGCTCAGGGAGTGTTACAGGATGTGTATTTCAATCCTCTCTCTAGCTGAGTAAGGCCCAATTGAATGAACATTTCAATGGTGTGTGAAACAAAGAGTCTTCTAAGTCAACAGACCCTCAGGAGAAGAATTTGAAGTCCTAGGTCAGGGTATATTCAGTGCCAACTGGGTATACATCTGTCTTAGAGGAGAAAAGAAACTGGAGGCAATGACAGAGGTGTGATGAGAGGAAAGTTCCCTGAGCTGAATTCGAGGTTGCTGCATCACTGCATTGCATGGGTGGCTGTCTTTGGAGTCACAACCTGAGCAGCATCCAGAGTGAGCCAGGCTGCCCAAAGTGGGAATGCCGTATCTCCTGAAGGATGTGTTTCCTGATGGAAGCTCTCCTACTCACCATCAGCGAGCAGAACGAGAGGTCTCCTGCTGTGGTTCACAGCTGCCAAGTAACAAATTGTGCTGAATCTGGGCTTGGATGCAGCATTTAGCTATGACGCCATGTGGGTAATTCCTGGAAAGAGTAACAGTGGACCAGAAGTTGGGTGGACATTTCTAGTAGGTGTGTCTTCAAAAACTAGCCCAGCATGTGTATAAAGTCAAGCAGCCACCAGCTTGTTTCAAACTGCAATTTAACTCCAGCAGCACTTGCAAAAGCAATGAAATGGGAGACTTGGGTCTTACTTCAGGTAACAAACTTCTCAAGGAATCATAGCAAATTAGTCTGGAGGAAACTCCAAAAATCCTCTGGCTCGTTCCTCCATGGACAATATGCATCTCATCCTGTAAGGACCTTCACAAGTGGATTTTCCTATTCCTTTTGATATTCATATAGCAACTTTAGCCGTAGAACTCAAACACTTTTAATTATCATGTCCACCTCTGTCTAAGCACTGAACAGTCCCAGTGAAGTGCATTCAGACCTCTGACTCCCTTGATAGATTCAATGCAGGGAGAAGCACCAGGCCTTTTATCTTGTGCAACCTCAGTGGCAACCAGCAGATTCTGGAAAAAACCTGTTGTATTCACCACATTTGGAAATCCACAGAGATGGTTTTACTGTTCTGAACCATAATCTGCCAATGGGGCATTTCTAAAGACACTTCCATGACAAATCCACTTCCCAGGCTTGCACAGAGCTCTAGACTGGCAGAGCTCCTCTTTGCTAATAAACACATGTAAATGCCATGGCCATGGGGGCTCCTTCATGCTTTTCTAAAAATCCAAGTAGTTCTGCAGCCTTTGTCCATCCTGAGTCAATCTGTGAATTTTGCCTTTCTGCTGACGGTGGTGAAGTTCTGGCTTGCTGTTTGGAAAAAGATGAAGCCTTCACCAGTGACTGACTGAGAATCCATTGGTAACTTAGAGATTTTTTTCAACTTTTGAAGTCAACAAAAAAAAAGGAATGAAGATGATATCAGGAGAAAAAAATGAGAAAAAAGATAGTTTTCAAATTTAAAAAAAAGTATTTTTCCTGGGCCTTCTTGCTAGAAGACACAAATAACTTGTAATTTTCTAGTGTGAGTTAACAGAAACAGAGACTTGCTCAAGAAGACAGAGATGCTTGGACAGACCTGTCCTCTGACAGTCTGACAGGTATCATTGCACCTCTTTTCTATCACTTAAAAAAAAAAAATTAGAAGACATCAGCAATTTAAGGTTCAAAAGCTCTCAGGACCAGTGTTACTTCTTGCTGATGTGGTAAAGTGCAGCAGTTCTGGGGAGCATAACCAATGGTTCTGTTTGTGTGATGTATTGTAGCTGATGCTCAGATCATGAAGTATTTGGTGTGCTGAAGACATTTTGCTGTTTTATTAAAACTGTTAATAAAAAGGAATTTTAAGCAAAATGAAATTAAAGCCTGACATAAAGGCCATGGCTTATGTTGGGAAAGAAAGCTCAAAAGAAATTGTCAGTAGGACGCATCAAAAGAACATGAGAGGAAGAGAGATCAGAGAACAGCAAGAGGGTCTAGGAAAGGAGAAAACAAAGACTACTGAGATAGTGAAACCCCAAGGGTTCTCATAGAAACATCAAATAAATACAAATGCTTATTTGACAGCTGCCATCTGTTTTAAAATCAATTACTAGATCATCTCAAAGCACCAACCACATGTCCAAATCGATTACTATTGTAGAGTGTGAAAGCAAGTATTTTTAGCCAGTTAGGGAAAACTCATTGTTCATACTGGCCTTTACTGACACGTGTTTCAGGGGTGGCTGTGGAAAATGACCTTCTATTCTATGCAACCAAATTTTTCTCTCGGTCGAGAGAAAATCCTGCGGTGTAGGTCTACACTGACTTCCATTAAATCATTGTAATAGACATAAAATGAGAGCAAAGTAGTCATGTGTATGCAAATATCATAAAACTGTTTTAGATTACCATACCCAATCTACATTTTTCTGTGTTGACATTATTTTGTGCTGATGTCAGCAATAGCCCTGCAGCACTATTGATTTCAGAGCAATTAGTCCTCTTTCACAGTTGTCTAATTGAGTCAGGCGGAAAAAAATTGCAATTTTGCAAGGTTGCTGAACAATTCAATGACCTTTTAGAGAAAACATAAAAATTTATGTGGCTGAGGGCAAACCATGGGCTCAGCCCAGGTCCACAGTTCCTGACCCCGAGATTAGCTTAGCTGGTCAGAGCACGGTGCTGATAACACCAAGGGTGTGGGTTTGATCCCCACGCAGGCCGTTTACCGAAGATTTGAATGCAATGATCCTTGTGAGTATCTTCCAACTCAGAATATTCTGTGAATCTATATGCAAACAACAACCCTTCTCAAGCTGCTTGTGCTATTGTCCAAGAGATCTTTAAGAGAAATGAGCTGCAACGCTCCCAGAGATCTTTAGGAAAAACAAGCTGCAATGCTCACCCCTGTGACCCTTTATTCCTATTCAGAACACAGAGTCTCCTCTGCCACTGACAGTCAAGAAGCTTAGAAAGAACAAACTATTACTTGCTTTCACGGCATTCTTGAGGATGTGTTTGGAGAGCACTTTATAAACACTGAATCCTTGATCCAAAATCTCATCGTGGAGGGCGAGCAGCTCCCGTGTGTTTGGCAGCCATGAGAAGGTGGAAGTCCCTCATCTCAAGGAAAGGAGCCCAGCCAGGAGTTCTGCATCTCCTCAAGCACAGGGAAGGTGTGGGCTGCGAGCATCATTAGTTCCTCTTCGTCATCTGGTTTAATTGCTTGGACACGCATTGTTTTCTGCTCCCACAGCCTGGCAGCCCCTTGCTCCTGCAGAGCACCGTGTTGAGACAGCAGGCGAGGGTTGGCCAGTGCTGTTGCCTCCCTGCTGCCAGATGCTGAGGGCCGGGAGGGAAGCTCATTTCAGCAGAGTGGTCCATGCTGGGCACTGGGGACAACCACTCTTCATGTGTTCTGCAAGGTCATGTCTTACCACCACATCTCCAGTGTGTGCTCCAGAGCCGCTGCGTGGCCTGAGCCAAGCCCAGGCTTGGCAAATGGGCAAATCCCACCAAATGTGGACACAAATGGGCTGTGGCCCACCTTCACCTCTGTGAGATGGAGGTGGCTCTGGGTGCTGCAGTGCTCCAGCAGCAGACATGTCACTGTGGGATGCTCCTGATACCTGGCTGGGATCCCTGAGGGAACACACGGGAATGGAGAGCAAAGAGTGTCCAGTAAAGCCAGAGTGTGCACATCAGAGGCAACTCTGGCAGCCAGCCTAGCCAAATCCTGACCACTCCAAGCTGGACTCCTCATCCACAGTCCCAACTGCCAGCAATAACCACCAGTGTTTCTCTAGGACAATCTTTAGGACACTGATCCCCAAGCAGAAGGATGAGATCATGTTAGCATGGGACCAAGCTCCTGACAGAAGAGATTTTCTAAGGCTACTAACTTCACCCCATTTAGAAACTGTTAATTTAATGTGATTTGCTTGTTTTTGGTTTTTTTTTTCCCTGATCCATTGATTCTTTCAATTTATTGTGTTTCCAACAGTAAAGGATTCTGTGTTTCCCACATGAGTCAGGCCATTAGGGGTGTTGTTTATAAGGTTATTGGCAAGTAGCTGCTAGCCCTTTACTGTTTGAGTGCTTGGGAGCTTGAAAAGCTGGTTTTATTGAACACCAGCCTGATCCTACCCTCAGGTACACCTCTACAGCCCCCACAGAATACACACAGGAGGCCAAACTCAGACGGTAATGACTAAGAAAGCATGAATGTTTAAATTCTCCCTCAATCATACAAATGGATTTGTTGGAACAAAACCCCCATCAACCACCTAACAAACCAGATAAGTATGAAATGTCATCTGAGATGTACAGGTGGATTCTTACAAACAAGAGAAGAATGCAGATATTTGAAAGTGGTCAGAGTGTCTCCTCCAGGCCTCCTTCACAGCGTGACACACTGAGTGCACTCAGCTCTGCAAATCCCACCTGAGGTATAAGAAGCCATGGAGAGGAGCTGTTCCTCAGGCTTCACATGGATCCTGGGTGTCCAGCAGGAGCAGTGAGCAGCTCCCCAGGAGGTTTGGCACCTCTCCAGAGCAATCATAGCAGGCAGGCAGGGTTACCACATGTCATACACAAAGCCCTACTATCCTGTTGGCACATCAGTATTTTGGGGCCGGCTTTGTAATAAAAGCTGTCCTCTTTCCAAAAAACACACTGGAAAAATGTTGAGTTGCCTCCATATCCTCCCTCTCCTCATTTTAGAAGCTTCTTTCTCTGTGCTTCTGGGTTTTTGTCATCTGTACCCCATCCTAAGGAACCCTTAGTTTTCAAAAGCATTAATGATTAATGCTGAGAACAGCTCCTAACAATTAGCACGTCTCCTTTGGTTGTGTGAGTCAGTCTCAGTGTCAGTAACAACCTTTGGACCATGATGACAAGACTGACGTGCAGACATGTCATCAATGCCAGCAGGTCTGTGATCTGTCAGGATGTCCAGATGTAATAATGAAAATGGAGGCTGAATTACGAAAATAGAAATATTAGAGATCCTAACCCCAGCTATTCCTGTTTCTAGCACTCACTCCAAAGAGCAAACCCATCTAGGAAGCCCATCCACAATGGCAAACTGCTGTCTGCCACTAATGTATAGTAAGAATGTATTTTTCCGTCACCTGGCACAAACTTAAACCCACAGCCTGCTGTCAGCTCTTCATGAAAGCCTGTTAGCTAAAGGCACTAAATCTGTACAAACATTTCCTGGCAGAAGTCTTCTGAGCAATTTGCAGAGTAGCTCAGTGATGTGGGTAAACGCTCACTGCGAGGTCCTGTCGTACCTTCCCAGTTGCTAAGGACCCAGACCAGACAGAACTCAAATGGGCCAATGCAGTAGGGTTCCTTATAGACAAATCCTTTTCTTCTTTACCCCTCTGGTGCCGCTGAACAGGTTGCCATGGCTGGAAATGCAATTTGCTTATCTGCGCAATGCAGTGAGACAAATCAGGGCTTTCATTATATGCTGAATATTATTCTATTCAAACCTGCTCGAGTAGCTTCAACTTCACCTTTCCTTTAAATGAAAAGTTACAGGTTCTTCCTAACAAATCTATGGGGTTTATGATAGGAGGAAGATGGACAGCCAGCCTTGACACAGGGGATCCATTTCAATAGCTACAGATGTATCAAGAAAGTTAGTGATCACAAAACCCTCTGAATCAAAAATTCATTAGACGATTGCAATAGTTCAAGAACGCAAGTGCCCAAAAGCAATATCTTTTAATGTTTCATAAAGAAATATGAGAGATAAGAAGATTGAACAGCCTGACATTGCTATTAAAGAACTTGATTCTTCAACCCTATGGACTTTTATCAGCACTTGCACAAGCTGTCTTTCATGTGAATTGCTTGCATGATTTATTCACCCTAAGCAGCACCTGCTAGTCACCTAGTCTGAGTGCTAATAAATGTCAGTTAATATTGCAAAATACAGCCCTGCTTTATGAAATGGGAACTGGAGCACACTGACTGAATTTAGTTTAGCTCCTAATTCCTTACCCAGTTTAAACAGCTAAAGTCATTGAACAGCCATTAAAAAACTACTCAGGGTATATATTGCCCTGTGATGGCAATATTCCCAGAGGTTTCAACTTGAACAGTGACTCAGGACCTGGCTAACTGAGAGATTTAGCTCAATAATGACTCAGAGGATGAATCTGATTTTACAGGACTGAATAATCAGAGGAACTACTGAGATCAATAGAGTCACCTAGGAATAATAAAAAAAGAGAGCTGGATAAAAACAGAATTCAAATTAGCTTACAGCAATATTTCAGAAAAAAATGTTCTTATCAAATAACAGGAACATTCATTATTAATGAAGGTAATGGTATGTAATCAGGTTATGCCACTGATGGATCAGTGGGGTTTGACTGTGTTTATCAGAGTTGTGGCACTTGCATGTTGAGCAGAATTCTGTTCTTCCTAGGTGTGTGTCTTGAAGGTCGTCCACTCTGGACTCAGGTAAGCATAAAGAAAAGACAGACATCCCTGCAGGACAACGCCCACCCATCAAAATCTCTTTTATCCCTGCTAGCAGGAAATACTTTATTTTATCAATATTTTCGAGCTGTAGACTCCTGTGCAGTAATTGTAAATCTACTGACAACAGTAAGGGGAAAGCTGTGCCCCCAGGGCAGGGGCACCAACCAGGTCTGTGCAACTCTGGTTGTCAGTGACAGCCTAGAAACTCCCACAGGTGAGATAGGAAATAAACCCAGTGGGTTTGGTGTGCAGAATGCCCAGTGGGGAGTTTCCAGTGGGTCCAGAGGAGGCCAGGAAGAGGATCGGAGGGCTGGAGAACCTCTGCTAGGGAGGCTGAGAGCTGTGGTTGTTCACAGGAGAAAAGAAGACTCCAGGCAGAATTTATTGCAGCCTTTCAGTACTTATTTCAGCCTTTCAGAAGCCTATAAGAAAGATGGGTCAAACTTTTTAGAGAACCGGTTGTGATAGGAAAAGGGGAGACGGTTTTAAACTGAAGGAGGGTAGATTAAATATATGAAAGGAAGTTTTTACAGTGAGGGTGGTGAAGCACTGGCACAGGTTGCACAGAGAGGTGGCAGATGCCCCATCCCTGGTCATTCAAGGTCAGGTTGGACAGGGCTGGGCTTGGTCAGGCATGGGGGGCTCAGTGTCCATGGCATATTTCCCATCACAGGCACCACCCCATGTACATCTATATTCGCTAATATTATTATTTTTGAATTTATGACCATCTTAATTTCCTTAGAGAGTCCAAAATTTGTATCTCTAATGATTGCTGGTTTTACTTTAAAGCTACAACAATTAGAGTCTTCTAATGAGAATTTTAATTGGATAGTGAACCAGATGAGGTTGACTGTTCATAGTGGCAAAGGAATTCCAGATATTTAAAATTCTTTAAAAATTTCATTGTATTGATTTGAGTTTTCTATTCCCTGTTGTACCTTATTTCTCTTGGCTGTACATTGATTCCATTATTTTAAAATTTTTAATTTCAGATGACAAAAACTATTCATAAACCAGCACATAAAAATTTGTGAAAAAAACCCCCAAAATATACTGAAATGTACATATAAACACACACAGGGCCATGCAGTAACAGTGACAAGAAATTGCCTGTATACTTGGATCTAAAACTGGTAGGAATAAAACTTATTAAAAATCAATATCATAGAAAGGCAATTAAGAATTTTAAGGAAAAAAAAGCCCTGATTAATTAACTGCAAATTATAAGTATTACTTTGAATTGCATTGTACAGAACAGGCTCAAATTACCAATTATCCCTGCCCGCTTTGTTCAAAGATCATGAATGTGCATTTTAATTTATGCTGGAGAAAGCTAAATATGCTGAGAACCAGCATGCAGAATTTTGCAGAAATCACTGGGGATGAGGGGGAACTCCCCCATTACCATATAAATGACATGCACGGACTTATAAATGACATGCAGTGGATCCAGCTCGTATTGTTCCTTCAGATGTAGCAGGAAAATACCGGAAATTAAAATACAGCTTATAACCTGCCAGATAATAAATGTAACCCATACTGCACAAATCCCCATCTACCAAAGATAATTTTGTCTGCTGTTTTTTGCTGATTAAGGGTGGCTTTGGAAAGAAATACCCTCCTTTCCCCTCTTTATCTATTGAACTTATTGGCAGGATGAAGATGGCTCCATTTTTATCTACCCGACAAATCACAATACATAACGTAGCATAATCTTAATTTCCAAGGTCATCATAGCCTGCTCTGCCCTTAAAAAACTTCCTATTTAGTATTGAGGACAATTCTCACTTTAAAAAAAAAAGAACAAATTTTAAAAGTCTGATTATAGCAGCTCCTTTTCCACCAGTGTATTTTTACCACAGCATCCATGACATTAGCAGTGCTGTGTGTTGAGGCCATGGCTGACCAATATTTCACTGCTCCCTGCAGTGGTCTGCAGACTGGCTCTGGTTTTGTGGGGAGTTTGCTGAGCACTAGGCACAGCCAGGCCACGGGACATTGCAAGCTGGCCAGAACTTTCCCACCACCAGACTATGAAACGTAGGTTATGAAATGCCTCAAAATGTTCAGATGGCAAACATTATGAAATTGCAAAGAAAATGCCATTGTCCTTGCTGAGGAGGACCAGAAATGGTGAGTTGTACTCTTTGCCATTAAATACTTATCACAAAAAAACCCAGTTTTCTAAGTCAGGTTATTCCTGGAGTATTTGGATGTGGGTTACACACAGAGGTGCCAATTTTAATACTTATATTGTCCTTTCTTTCTAAGACTTCCTTGGCTGCCTTTCACCTTTTCTTGGTAACTTTCCTCCTGGAAAGCCCAGCAGCTCTGGGCTGGCCGAGCACCTTCCCACTGCCACTGAGCAGTGCCCGAGGTGGGTGCTCAGCCCTGCTCCTGCAGGCACAAACTCTCCTGCATTGGAGGGTTCAACAGGGAGGGACTCTGTGACTTGCTCTTCAGGCTGCTTCCAAGTGATGTTTCTCTGTCATTCCCTCCAGTCCCTGAAGATTGTGTGCTCCAGCCTGTAGCTATAAATCCCAATTATGCTGTTGGCATGTTGGGTGGAAGGTTTCATCTTCATCAGGCTTAGCAGGATTCCACCAGGTTATGAAAACACTCAAAGCGTAGTTACATCACGATTACACAGATTTCTATTATTTTTATTATTTTTTTTTCAGTGTGAAGAACTTTTCTTTACGGAATGCTAACGGGATATCTGGTTTCTGTTTTGTAGATTTACGTTCTAGACTGAAAATGGGACCATGATACACTGCTACAAACACAAACACCTGGCTGACTAATTGCCTGTAAATTACCTTTCTGTGCCTCTTGTACTCAGAGAGATGGTTTAATGTGGTTTTAAGTCCAAACTCACAACTAGCATAAATAATAATACATACTTTCTAAGGATCCAGTTCTTATTTTATAATGTGATGTAAAGAAATGTAACTATCAAGTTTGCGCACTAAGGACTGATGTGTTTGAAATCCTCTCCTTTAATTTCTGTGAATGCACTCACGGCTCATTGTTTTCTACTTGAAACTAAAAACAGACATTTACTCAGGAAAACTGTGCAGCCAAGCAACAGTTTTATGCTTTCTTTCCTTTTTCAAGTGGTTAGCAAAGTGCACACTCTTTCCACTAAGCCAAACTAGAAGCTTGAAAAGAAGCAAAGTCAGACTGGAGAAGTCACTCTCCACCTTCAGGCACAATTTAGTTGTTGTGTAGAAGGCAAAGGGCTGTTTCCCCTCTAAACCACATCTCAGTTGTACTTTGAAACGTGTGTTTTCTCCTACAGGAAAAGGTCAGGTCAAACATGGGGCAGAGCAGGTCAGGAACTGTCTCCGGATGTCCCAGGAAAGTTAGTTTGCTGGAATCAAAGTCAAACGCTTTGTGATCTGGTGTTTACTGTACTCAGTGGTCTTGCATTTTCAATTTCTACACAGTCCGAGCAAGTAATTCGTACAGGTGACCATCAGTTCTGGGAGGGAAAAGAAGGCTGGATGTTTTAAACCAAATTTACTCAGTCAGGGGCAAGCCTGGGCATCAAGCAACATGGCTAGATCCTTCATGTTGCTGCCTTCTTCCTCTTGCAGGGAAAGAAGCTCTGCCAGGGTTGAATTCTGAAGTCTCAGTGGGATGAAGGAAAACACACCTCTTGGCTTCTCCACGCTTCCTGCAACTTCCCTTCAGCTGCGGTGCCATTCTGCAGTGCTGTGCTGTGAGATCTGCTCGTTAGGGATAAACCTGGAGCTCAGTAATTGGGAGATCCTGTACTACAACCCTTCCAAATGGCAGCTCAGTTGTTAGGACTGCACTTCTCCCACCTGTCACCTGGAGCTGCAGGCTCTCCGCTAACTTAGCCAGAACAACTCTACTAAAAGTTACTATTTCTAAAGTTACCATTACTCCTTTTGGGGTTAATTATCCTATCTTAGATAATTTTAAATCTCACAAAAGCACTGAAACACTCTTGATGCATCCCCAGCTTTCCTGGTTCACTACTTGCCAAGTCAACCTCCAATTCAAATTACTGTTATCTGCAAGGTCAAAATCACATGCCCAAAATTCATAGGCAAGCTCTTAAACAAAAGGCATCCCATGAGCAGCCTTGTGTTGTTATTTCTCAAACAACGTAATATTTTAGCTGGGTCATTCCCCAGAGAGAGTTTTTAAAAGGACCCCGAGTTCCTGAGTGGGCAGAAGGGAGCTGCTTCTTCGTCTCCATGTGTTGGCACTGGGGCCATACAAGCAGGGTGACAACTCCTCCCACCATGGCTGGGGCTCTGGTGTGTATCAGCAGTGCTCACAAGCCACATTCACAGCTCCACTGACTGCTGAAATGGGGAAACTTAGAGGCAAGGAAATCCCCCAATCTACTCCCTGCTCCATAGAGCCAGGCAATAATCAGATCACTCCCTGAACCTCCTGACCCTCCCATCCCACCACTGTTCATCCTCAAGAGTTGCTGAGATATCCACAGTAATAGCAGATGTCAAATATTAGGGAAAAGAGATGAGAAACACGAAAGGATTCTAAAAGACCAACATTTAGCTGGAAAATTCTTTATCCAGTGTTTTGTCACACACAATACAATCTGGGCAAAGAGTGCCTTCAAACGTACAGCCCTTTGGGCAATTCACAGGCTGTTAGGGGAGAAGGGTAGAGAGGAGGCAGAGTTAAAAAACAAGATCATTTTAAAGCACCATAATGAATCCTTTCCCTCCTCATGTTCTTATGCAACTTTGTGCTGTGCCTCCGAGGGGCAGCACAGCCTCAGCTATTGCATCTGAAATCCATCGGCTGCTGGGGACACGGCTCTTGCCTCCCGTCCTATTCTCACCATTTTTAGCCTGCTGGTGATACTCCAGAATAATACATGACAATTTAAGGGTTAGGATAGGTCAGTTCAATAATCAAGCGAAGTTTAATTTTTAAAATGAGGTATTGAATCTTTTAAGTCATGTCCATGCCTACAGTATGAGGCAGAGACTGGAAAATCAAAACAAATGCAATAAATACAATGATCTCCAGATAATTCCCTTCAAGTAAGATTTATTTCGATGCCTGTTTTCAGACTGTTGCCTTCAATTTTAAAAGCACAATAGCATGAAAACATAATGCTTTGCTTTTAGGAGCTGTTTTTCTTCAGCTCTATTTCTTACCAGTTTCTCAAGTCTTTAATCTAGCTATCCTGAAAGCCTCCTTTAAGGAATTGCTTTTGATTTAGTCTTTTGCAGTAGCTACTGATGGCTATTTTTTTTCTCGTGCTATTGTTGTTAAATCAAATACAAGACAATGACTCAACTTTGAGCAAAAGCAAAACTAATGTAGGAGGCAAATGTTTGTGAGTCATTTGTGTAAAAAGGGAAGAGCTGAAGTGATTTGCTCCTTTTTTTCTGGGATTTGAAAGGCAGGTAAGAGTCCATCAGTCCCTTTAGGATGCAGAGCAGTCCAACAGAGCTGGGGCAGCTTGAACAACAGACATTTGCCTTCTGCTCATAGGGTGCCCTGTGAATTGGAAAGGTTCTTATTTCTGTGGAAATCACTAGGGACCGTCCCAGCCTTCCTGCAGAGTGACTTGCACAGACACATCTCTCCAGCTGTGCACCCCTCATATCCTGTGACCAAAACTGAAGGGCACCTGCCGGGGGTCTGTGCTGGAGGTGAGCCAAGGGACGTGCTGAAAACAGCCAGATCTGGGTTTTCACGCAATGCTCTGCACTTAATTTGGTTTCTAGGGACTAAGGCAAAACTCTCACTTCAGTTTTGTGTCCTATTTTCTCTCATCTCATCTAAAACCAGGTCAATAATTGTGCCTCAGTTTGCCTGTTTCTAAAAAGATGGTAATAATTCCTGTTCTACCAGGACATTATGTGAAGCTTTATTAATTGATGCTTGCAAAAGGCATTAGGATCAAGACAGAATAATTGCCTCAGTGGAGGTCATAATTAGACTTGTACCAAGAGATACATCTGAGCGTCATCTGTGATGGTCATTTAATCTTTTTCTTGCACTTCAGCTACAAGTGTGTGGGTGCTAAGGACGGGAGCTGCTCTTACAAAGGCAGCCACTGTATTTAGCATGAAGTTCAAGCACTTTCTAAACCCAAACAGGCCTGTGCAAGGGATGCTGTGCACGGATCAGGGAAAGGTTCACGCTGCAGTGAAGACAAGCAGCAGACCTTGCAGTGGGGCAGGACAGAGCTCTCTGAAGGGAAAGCCGGGGAGGCCACCAGCAATCCTGCCTTGGGAGGAGAGGCTCGCCCGGCTCCCCTTGGCTGGGGGTCAGCTCAGGGGTCAGCACTAATCTGATCAGAAAAGGGATTGTGAAAAGCTCATCCGACTCAGACTGTGAAATCATGCTCTTGAATCCTAATAATTTCTACAGCACCCAGTTGTCACGCCATGAGGAATTATGAGCTGAAGTTGGGGTTGGGGAGGAAGAGCAAGTTGACACAGTTTCGTGAATCCCAAATCCTGCTGTAGGCAGAACTTCCATAAAAAGAAAAATTATATTTCCATATAGTGTGTTCTAAAAAAAAGTACTTTGTGAAGCACTGAGGCTTATGTTTCTAAATGTTATAGAATGCGAAGTATCCCGAGATTGTCAGAAGAATTTGAAAAAATAAAAATGAATGCAGAAACTTTGGAGATGATTTCAAGACATACAACAGAATGATGAATTTTTGTACTCAAAAAAGCTTATAAATGACATCACTTTAAAAAGAGAACTTTTTTTCCTATTCTTTTCTGCACTCTGCTCACTTTTCCACTGAATATTTTATGTAACAGCATTTGGAATTAAAATTCAAGTCAAAACCCCCACAAACACACCACCAAAAAACCAACCGCACAGGCTAATCAAAAGCAAAATAGGATTTCATCTCACATTGCTTCTTTCCAATCAAGATGCCATTTGCATACTATATTTTTTCCAGCAAATCATGCAGATTTCTGGCTGTTTGCAGCTCTCCTCTTGAATCCTGATGGAGACAGGAGCTGCTCCAGCTCTCCATAGTTTTGCCGCATGGTGGCAATGTAACCTCCACCTTGCTGCTCAGGAGGTGAGTTGTCTCTGATTTCCTCCTTCATTACTTCTTATTCACTCTAATTATCATATTTGTAGGTGGCAATTACAGTCTTCTGAGTTTCTGCTTTCCATTTCCTCAATAAATTTAATAGAGGCTTGTTGGGTTTATTTTTCAAATAAACTCTGCAACATTTCTAAGGACATTAAACCCTGTAATACAAGAGTTTTTCTTCCAGTTAATGCAATATTGCATGTTTCTCTGATCTCTAATGAAGTTTTGAGGACCACTCTGGAACTGTTCCCTTTTGCCAACAAGCATTCGTGTGCCCTTCAGTATTAACCCTTTCCTTCCAAGACAGTACTTCTCCTCTTTAGCCTATGGTGTTTTTGTCGCCTCATCAGAATTGGGAAAGAGAAAAGTCTCAAATGATTTAAAATAAGCTTAAAAGGAATGCATGAAACATAACAAAAAAAATAGGAATATGTACAAAACAATAGCAACAACAGAAACCAGTAAAATATTCAACCTGGAAAGGAATTACAGATGCAGAAGAAAAGGCGATCCATGAGAAATCATGCTTTTAAAATCACATGAAGGAGTAAACTTGTAGTCTTCATTTCAAATGACTGTGATACTGAGAAAATGAAAAAACAAGATCTACTTGATACTACTTTTAAAAATCAGTATGCATCAAAATTCTACATCTAAACTTCAATGTAAACATTTTTTTCTGCACTTTTCAAGTGTGGATACTTCTCAGACTGGAATATAACTACACCAGGTCTCAGAAGAAAGATTTTGTTCTCTGGTTCACAGGCCAGGCAGCATAGATTTAAGGCTGAATCAATGACAGCCAAGAATAAAACACTGTATAAATCAGTGAAAACAGTCAAAAAATCTTGAAGCAAAACTCAGAGAATTTTAAAGAATATGTTTATTTGTTAGAGATATCAGCTTCTGCTTAACTGTATAATTCTGATCTGGATCTAATATATAAATCAGGGTATTGCACATATTGAATGAAATTGTGAATTTTTCATCTAAATTTCTGGCAAATTTGTCTGAACTATGGGGAATATTTCTCAGATGAGAGTTTGAAATTAAATAATCTGCTCAACAGAGTATTTGCAGTGGTCATCCTCTGCTGTATAATCAGTATCAGGTGAGATGAAAAGTAAATAATTTATTGGTGTAGCTTATATCCATATGGCCAGTACAGTTTCAAAACCATCTAGGACACCTCACTACATCACGGGAAATTCTATGAATAAAAACACAGAGCACTTGATAGTTTGCTTTGGTACTATATGATACTTCCACTCTCATCAAAATCTGAAAAATAATTTAAAAGTGAAAAGATATCCCTTCAAAATCCACAGTTAAGGAACTCATTAAGAAGAAGTATTTTAAATAACTATAAATAAAACAGAGTATTTAGCTCTTAGTAGCATTTTGTATTCCTGTGCTGTTTGGTGTGGCTCAAAGCAAAAGAATAAGTTTTTCCAGTGCAAAGTGACATGCAAGGACTTTCATGGTCTTAAAACTTCTTGTGGTTGGAGAATACAGCACAGCAGATTTTCAGTCATTAAAAATAAAATTAAAAAATTTAAAAAATAAAATAAACAAGGTGTTCTAATCACAATTTTCTGGTATGCAAACCGTAGCACAAACTGGCTGAGAGAGGGTTCATTCAGCACCGGAATGACACAGGAGAACGCAGAAACGACCATGATCCCTTTAGAAGAAAAGAACTGGGAAGAATGGCAGCAAATCCAGCTCTACAAGGCTTAGCTGAGCTGTGGAGATAGTTCTTAAAGAAACTCTGTTCTCAATGGAAAGAGAGGAAAGCAGGCAGAGAGGCCGGGCAACACAGACATGGTTGACGCTGCTCTTTGTGGAGGCTGCAGAGCTGAGCAGACATCTCAGTAGGGGTTTATTTCACTCTTACCCCCCTGCAGTGCCTGGCTCTGCCTGGGTAAGCCATGAAACTCGGCTCAATAATATCCCCCCACCTCCAGACTCTGAGAAATCCTGGTGGATGTGGGCAAGGGCTGCAGGGAGCCAGCTCCCGGGGCAGGTCTGAGCAGTGCCTGCTGCTGTTTGCCGTGGATTTGAAGGAATACATCTCACACATTACTGTGTTGCTTGGTCTCTGTGTTCCTCATCCCAGGACAGGACGGAAGGTTTCTGCCATCCTTCTGGGTTTGGTCCCTGCTGTCTCACACTGGCTGCTGCACACACGTGTGCGGTGTTTGCAGGCACCCGGCGTCCCCAGCCTGGCACACAGCAGCCAATGCATCCCTGGCCACTTATATTTTACTGCTTAACCCATCCAAAAGCTTTAAGATCATCTTTAAAACCTGCCATTTCCCCCCACTTTTCTAATTACTGTTAACTCTGTGGCAGAGTTTCCCCCTAGACCTGTACTCGTTGAAGACTGGAAAGCAGCTGGTGCAGAAGCTACACCATATGGTAGTTACTTATAGCAACGTAAACTAATTGGGTGTTGAGGGTGATATAATCCCTGGATGCTTTATCTTTCAGGAACTACTGGTGTATCAATAGATGGCTGTCTTGGGGTGATTCTATGACAATACTGTATTCCCCATCGCCTGCTTGATTTCTAGTGTACCTTTAAATTGCAAAGGCGAGAGAGAGAAGCCGAGAGAACTCTTCAAAGTGGCTTGCTTGACCTTGCAACTAGAATGTTTTGCATTCTTTTCTCTCCCGATTCTGACAACATTTGGTTGGTTAGAGGACTTTTGCTCTCTAGTCTCTTCGGCTTTCAGCAGAGAAGGGACTGTGATCTGCCTTAGCGGCTTCTTTTCCTTTTTGGACTGTTTTTGGCTTGCTTTTCATCCGAGACCAGCTCCCATCTCCGGACCTGCTCGGCGGGACCCTCCAAGGGGGATCGTTGGACCCTGCCTGGCCCGGCCCAGCTCAGGACTGCAGGTGTTACCTACAGAAAGAACTCTAAAATCCCTAGTCCTCTTTTAGGGGGCAGGGGAGGGGGTTTCAATATCCTTTTCTGCCCTGTGACAGTGGGGACTCTGTTTGCTAAATAACTAGGTTTTTTTCACTTTCACTCAAGAAATTATTCTCCCGAACACGTGGGGGAGGTGCCGCCGGGGCCTGCTTGCCTGGCAGGCAGGAGAGAGAAAGAGAGACGCCCCTCTCGGGTTGTTTCCTCCTGGATTTGTGTCCAAACCAGCACAATGGCTTTAAAGATCTGCTCTAGCTCTTCAGCTCTCCTGACACAGGGCAGAACCCGGCCAGAGTCAGCTCCATGTCCTGCTTGGTATCAACATTGCAGCCACCAGTGGGCTTCTCTGGCACAATTTGAAAAACACCTTGCACTGTATCACCTACATCCCTCATGTCCTCAGGGTCTGGGGCCCAGTGAGGAGCTGGTAGCTCGGAACACTGCTGGAATCAGCAGTCTCGTTTTCCCAGTACCAGGATCCGCATGTTGGTCATCGCGCCTCATGCAGCGCCAAGCACAGGCGGCACAGACAGGAATATTGAAGGCCGTTTTCCACATACAAAGATTTAACCCCTTCTTACTTCACATTCAGAGATTTAACCTCTTGCTTACTTCA
Source organism: Callaeas wilsoni (assembly GCA_013398955.1). Lineage (NCBI taxonomy): Eukaryota > Metazoa > Chordata > Aves > Passeriformes > Callaeidae > Callaeas > Callaeas wilsoni. Next base: position 95,424 of record VWPU01007091.1, read on the forward strand.
CATACAAAGACTTAACCTCTGCTGGAGGAAACCGTGAACTCAAGCTCTGTGGGGGCCTCCCAGGTCCCCAGCTGGCCCTTAGCAGTGATCCACCCTTTGCATTTCAGGTCATTACTGCTCTGCTCTCCCAGTCACACACCCACTCTGACCTCTGATTGCTTCCAGATGGCATTAGGATTTGGAGTTGTTTATTTTAAACTGTGCTCCAATTTTGGTCTTTGTATTTTTATATGTTTTTTGCTTTAAATTAGGGAAGCTGATGTACACAAATTATAAGCTGGCTTGTGTCATCATTTCGGATAGTCTTTTGATTTCCCTGCTATTATACAACAATGGACAGGCCAACTTTCTAGTGAAAATCCCATATCTCAGCAGAATTTTCATCCCTTTCATGTAGCTTTTGCTCATTCTAATTTGGACAGAGTACATTAATTTCTGCTTTTTTAATTTCTTAAGGCAGATACTCTTTATTCAGGCCAGAGAGCAGTGATACAAATAGGAAAGCTATTTAAACATCCTGTAGCTTTTGCACTGGCCCCTTAATTTCCACAAGCAAGGCCATACCAAGAAAAAAACCTACAGGAAATTGCTCTTTAGGTCAAATTGATGGAATTACACACTAACATAAAATTTCTATGACTATCTTTCAATTTCTTTGTTCTTTCTGTAATCACTTCTTGATTGCAGCACTTTAAAAACATTAAGCTTTCTTCCTTTCTTTCTAACATGTTTTTCAAATAAAAGTTCATGGACATCCTCAGAAGAAGAAAATGACCAATTTCCCTCAGGGAAATAACGAGGCATATATAAATTTATCATGACAGAGAGCTCCATTCCCTACACCCATCTTGTACAAGCAGTTTATGTGTATTTACCCTGTTGTATGTAAAATAGGTATTCTTTGTAATCTCAGAGCCAAAATGTCTAACTGCAAAGATATCAGAAAAAGACATCAAGACTATACATGAGATCATAAAATTTTAGCTCTAGAAGAAGCCCAAAGAAGTCATCTAATCCCCTACTTGCACTGAAATAGGATTGATGTTTATCTCAACAACCCATGACAAAAATCTGCTTAATTCACTCTTAAAAATCCTCCAGGACAGAGATCCCTGCAGTACCCCTGGGAAACATGCCCTAACAGCTATATTTCCACTCTATAATACTGTACATCATTTTTGTACAAATTAATTAAATTCTTTTAATCTCTTACAACATTCTACAGCCTGGAAGACTCTTACATGTGTCACAGCCCCCAGGCTGAGTTCTACCAACACAGAAATGATGCATTTTTGTTTCACATGCAGTGAACCCGATCACCTAAATACATTTTCCGTGTTTTATATTATCCAACCACAGAAATGATTCTATGAAGGAAAAGCATGGCTTTAAATTTGACTGGATTTGAAAATAGGCTCTAACATACCACTATTTATTTTCTGAGAATAATAGTGTTTTAAGATATTTCCTTTGAAACCTGGATAGAGGACATAAAGCATGAATATTACAGCAAGACCCTCTCATTCAGCATCCTGATGAAGATCCAGGGCACCATGATTAGCTTCCATGGAGTTATTCCAGACTTCAACTTAGCGTGGCATAGGTCAAAATCTGTTCTGCAATATCTAAAGTGCTGGTATACTAATTAGTTATTAAAAATACCAGCATAATCAGAAAATGAGGACACAGCTCTCCAATAGGCAATTTAACCCAAGGCCACTGCAATAAAACTGGTGCAGAGAAACAGAACTTGTGTGCAAGCAGAAAACCATAACCGTTCTGTTTTACAACTTACAATACACCATTTCTTGGAAATATTTGACTCTAGTGATTCAATGCCTATTTTGTGGTACCTACCAGGGCTTCAGGGCAAGAAAAACAGCTTCACTCACTGAACACCTCTTAAGGTACTGGCAGCTGCTGGCTGAGCTGCGACGTCAGGGTGAACAACTGGCTTCCTTCCACTGCCCCAAGGAGATCACTGACCACAGTAAATAATATTCTCTTTTCCTTCCAAAAGCCATCCTGAAGCCTGAATGATGGTGATCCAAAAATTAGAGGATGACAGGTGTTGGTTTTGGCTGGCATCCTCCTTCCAAACAACCTTCTGCAGAAAGGGAAGGTTAAGGACTGGGCTAGAGCTGGCAGGGTTTCTCATGGTGCGGTGCTGGATTTTGAAGCCAGTCCAAGTAACAGCACATTTTAAAGTTTTCAGGAGCTTGCTGATTTCTAGGCAGGCATTCACAATGTGCATTGTAAATGGCTCAATTTTCCCTGACCTTTGCCAGCTGAGTGAGGCCAGAAGCCTATTCCTGGTGATGCAATCTGTAATGGGATCTTCCCTGGGACAGGGGAACCTCTGTCCAAGCAAGGAGGTGAGGGAACTTCTACAGAACCTTTCACGACATCATCTGGTGAAATTTAAGACTCTCTTTCCCTCTGCTTTAACATGAATATGGCAAAATAATGTTGCATCTAGTTCATCTTCCTTGCAACAGAATGATGTATGGTGGAAATACCCACTTCAAACACACGGCTGAGGTCAAGAGCTGCTCTTTGTTCTTTGCCTGCAACTAAACTGGGCAGATTTTATGCACATTTGGCATAAACGAGTGTGCACATAAAGGTGCACAAAAATATAGTCACCTTCAGCAGGCAGCTAAATAACGGCTAACTGGGGCTTGGATGTCCCCAGGTGCTGCACAGCAGCTGAATGTACTGAACAGGCAACAATGAATGACGCCCGAAATGCAAAACAGAGGAAAACTTCCTATTTTGCTATGGTAGCAATGTCACTGAAGCACTACACTGCTTTTGCTACATCACCTGAGCAAGCACAAAAATGAGGGAACAAATTCCATGTAGCTTCCCCCAAAACCCTTGAAAAATATCAGCATGTACTTGAGAGCAAACTAGTGGTTTTTAGACTTGCATTTCTGGCACTATCTGGTGTCATTTCCCAGTCCCAAATGTTTCCCAAATTCCCTTTACCCCATAGCAGCTGTGTAGAACTGCAAATTTACCCATGTCCACGGCATATTTTCTTTGTGACTGAAAATGTGAAAGTTCTTAAAGTAAAATCTGTACTCTCTGTCCCAATGATTCTTCTATCTTGTCAAAATAGATTAATTTGTAGTCCCATTAAGGCTGGTTTCTTTCACTGTCTGCAGAAATGGCTTTTGCATGGCAAGAGATTTATTTATCCAGAGTATCTTAAAAATGTGGTAATGAGTCAGTCTAATTCTTCATCTCATTCTCCCCCACCAGGTTTTGGAGCTTCTAATTACTGGGAAAGGTTAGCCCTGCCTGTGAAATACGAGGATATGTCATCTCCTTCTCTGGTGGCACTAAACAGGAACTTTTGGACATACTTGCTTTCAGGCTAATTATGAATGTTCCTTTTCAAACATAGGTATAATTTGATCATCAAAATTCCTGCTTCCAAGCAGAAGTTCAGCATTTTCATTTTATACAGTGAAAAAGTGAGCACACAGACAAATTAGGTAAGGCGCTGCTTCAACAGACTTGATGAGTGTTTTTCCCAGTACTAAGACCACTTCCAGAGTCTCAGAATTAATATTTCTAAACATAAGAAATATGTCTACTTCACTTGCTTGAAATGCTATAGGCATAAAAGAGACTGCTCAAAATAACTGATATTTGATTTGGCAGCTCCTGCCAGGCGCTGCACTTCCGAGACCAGTCATACATGTTCTAAATATACCCTCTGATATTTTTTGTGAGATGCTGATTGAATTATGGAAAAGATTTTTCTTTATTACTGTGTTCTCTTTCCTCTCTTTATAAAGTGTACAAAAGGAACAGAAGCACTATTAGCATGAATTAGCCACTGGCTTTGGATGTGTAGTTCCCATAAGCTCACAGAGTGTTTCAGGGAAACGTGTGTGGGGGGGAAATTAGGAGCCTTTCCTAGATCTTGCAGCAAAAAATTCTGCAGTTTCATTGTCTTAATGACGATGACATCCTGGCCTCTCCCAGCAGGTGTCACTGCGAAGTCACACAAGAGGATCTGCTGGTGATCACGCAAGACGCAGACAAAATGAAGATTAATAAGGCATAGGAGTCATCTCTGAAAAAGAGTCTTTCTTTACCCTCCTCCTCCTGGTTCCTAGCCAAAAAAGAAACACAGCAACACCACTGTGCATCAAGCTCAACAAAGCAGAGCACCGGTTTTAATGATGGCTGTGTAAAGCTCATACTACACTAGAGATTTAAATGCGTGCTGTGGGAGCTGGGGCTGGGGCTTGGCTGCCAGGTCTGGTTCCCTCTTGATGTCTGAGGATGAGGAGATGTCCAGATGAGACGTCACAACCATGGTGTCAGGACAAAGTCTGGAATGGGGATTCTCAATTTGAGATGAGATTGAGAGGCTCACAAATTTAGGGACAACCTCGGATCCTCTGCTCCTCTGACAGTGACACGAGATAAGGGAGTAACTCACAAGCAATTCTTATTTTTTAACTCAGTTCTTGCTTTTTAGCTCACATGCAATTCTTACCAAAGTCCCTAAGTGTGTCCTACAGAACAAGCTGCAAAATTGTTCCTTCATTTTTCTAGTTTCTGCTCTTATATCTGAGGACACATGCAGCCTCGTTTCACTTTATGGAGGGCACAGGACCATCTATAGGTGAAAATCCTTCCTCTCCCCCCAGCAGTGACAGTGGCACACAGCACTGTGTCACATCCTGCTCCCCAGTGATTTCTACGCATGCACTTAGAACATAACACCACAAGTTATCCACCTTTATCTGTGTTACTGAATGCAGAATTGCTCAAAAGAGACCACGCCAGGACTTTACAGCAGTGCAGCCCAGAGGAGGTCCCTGTCCTGCTAAAGGGACCCTGACTTACCCTGCTGGGCTGCTCCTGGTCTGGCAGCAACGTGCCAGTATGGAGGGAAGTCCTCCTGCCCCATTCCCCAGGGTTCAGCATCACACAAACCCAAAATCAACAAACTTCCAAACTGCGACACAGGGACACCTCAACCTTCTCTTTGTCACTTAACAGAACCACAGAGGTGACCTCCATCAGAGTGCCTTGCTGCCACCCTTCCTCACAACATCTGAACAGCCTCTCCAAGTGCTTGCTGGCAAATTACGGCACTTTAATTACACCATGACAGAATTAACTTCTGTGGAAGAGTGTTCTAAAAAAAGCATATAAATGAAATTAATTTTACCTGCAATTTACTTTTAAAACGTACATTATTTTTAAGATATTACTACTTATATACAGAACATATAAATACTCTTATCTTATTGCTTTGGAAGTCCTTTTTGCTAAACCAGCACTTGCTTTAAAATTATCTGTAAGACTTATCATTGCTAAAACGTATTCTCAAAACCAACAATAATCATACAGCAAACTGAAAAAAAAGCACTCTTTGCTGCTGCTATGCATTTAAATGTGTAGCTGATTTCAGCTGAGGAATTTTAAACTCTTTTTTATAGGATATCACTCGATTTTAGTACAAGCATCTATCAGGCACAGCTCTGAAAATGTTAAGTCAGACTATGAAAACATTGTCAATGCTTATTTTAGTAATAAACCCCATGTTTAATCTATGCTTTCATGTTACAGTAATCTATGTATCAATCTGTAACCTTCCAGCTAAATGCACTAAGTAGATTAAGCTCCGATTGATTTGAAATGTTTTTCACTATATTATCAAAAGTCTACAGATCAGCATAAATACCTCGAAGAAATTTTTTCTCCTTTGGCAGATTTACAAAAGCAGAGCTTAACTTGAATTGAAATGAACTTCTGCATTTTTTCAGGCAAAAAGCCTGTCAAATTTACTCTAGATCTGCTGTGCTTCTGGACTTCGGAAAAACCAGTGATTAACAGTGCAGCGCATCAATTCTGTCGTGACAAAAGCGATGACATTATGAAGAAAAGTGTCCCCCCGGGTCTGCCATCCATGTGAAGTGTCAGGAGTCACCCCAAAGGGTGGCACTGCTGGGCTGACATCTGCAGAGCTCACTGTGCAAACAGCTCTCAGAAAGGGGAGAGGGGGATTGCTGTTGGTGTGCTCTTGCTACGTAGATAAAAGTCGTTAAAAGTCGTCTTCCTCAAATAAAAACATCGAGTTTTATTTTCTGTGCTGCATTTAGGGAAAGTGAGAAGCAGGTTGTGAGCTGTCACAGTAACCCAGAGGGCACTTCGAGGAGGCTCTGCTGTTGCTGCCAGGGGTCACAGAACTTCAGCAACAAAAAGAGCATGGGAGAGAAGAGGAGTGTGCTGAAGTCTCTGTGATCCTGATTCTCGCAGCTCCTTTGCAGACTATCTGCTGGAGTTGGCTGCACAGATGGAGGGAGATTTCTGCATATGCTCAGCATTCATCCTGGTAGCTCGCTGAGACGGTGGCAGTGCAAACAAACACAGGCCTGAGCATCCCACCCAGCTCGGCTGGGCAGGTGGGAAAGGCAGGGCCACAGACCACAGCAGGAATGGGTGAAGAACAAAAATAGCCTTGAGGTGGCACAGTTCAGTCTTTGCCAAGTTTTCAAGCATTTCCAATCAGGGAAGTTTGGATTTAAAATATTGTCCAAGTTTATCCCACTGAAGAGGTGGCATCCAAGAAGAGGAGAGACTTTGGAAGAACAAAGGTTCTGGCGATCGTGTGTTGGCAGAGTATCCCAGGTTAAAGCTTCAGCCACACTGGCAACCATAACTGGATTCCCTCGGACTCCACTGGGGAGGCGTCTCTCATTTCCCAATTGTCCTTATCCATTTATCCCCATGGAATATCCAACTCCTTCTGGACCCTGCTCCATCCATCCATGCATGTAGACAGCTGGCATCTGAACACTGCAGACTCAACGATACCATGGCCCCACAGCTTGTTCCAGCACCTGGCACAAGTCCTCAGTCCTGACACTGGTCCCAGGTTTACCTCCATGAGGATTGCACAGGTGATGACAAGAGAAGGAGCTCAGCTCACACAGTTCAGCTCTGGATTTGATTTTGGATTCCCATTAGTTGGGAACGTTTAAATCAGGTTTTCCTGTGGGACCTTCTACAGCTTGCTTGTGAAATAAGAGAATTATTTAATTCAATATAAACTGTATTAGGACACGAAGTGACATTTCCAAACCCTAATTTCTTCCAAACACACTCCCAGTGAGCAGCAGGTTCAGTGGTCCTAACCTGCCTCGTGCCTCACAGGTTACAGAACCTGGCTTGGGATAACCAGACTGTACTCAACCATACATTCATTTCTTACCCCAGTACATTAACATAAAGTTAACAAGCAAATTCATTATAGAGGGCAAACCTGAAAGTCAATGTCAGCCAAGAAATTGCCTGAGCAATCCTGTAATTGAATAAAAATATGTGTCAGCAAAACAAGTGTCATCCCGGGCTCGCTGGCGTGCTCGGAGTTCACAGGCTTAACAAAGTCCTCCCAGCGTGGTGCTGTGTGTGAGACTGTGAGGAGACCTGATGTACTAAATGGTATTTATCAGCAAAATATGGGTAGTAGCAGGCACATTTGACCTACAGAGTCAAACAGCCGGCCCACAACTTCAGCAGCAAATTAATAAATAAAGGAAAGTGAAAGAAAATTAGCATTTTGTAACTTCTTAGCATCCTCTCTGGTTACAAAATGCTTCACAGCATAAGGAGGACATTTACTTGCAAATATGCTGTATTACAGTAGAAACATATATTTAAATATCAAAAATAATAAACCCCTATCAGATTTTTCCACTGACGTGTTTGATGAGTTTGTACACTGATTTATGGGATCAGCATATTTGGGAGAGGCAAACAAACTAATTTATTTTAATTCCCTCATTTTTGAGTCCAAGGGCCCCAGTCTAGCTGTGATGCAGAGCAATTTAAGTAGTGATTCCTATTTTTACACCAATTAACTGTTAATGGCATTTTGCAACCTATTCTGTTCTATTAAGCCTCAAGATAACCGGGAGCAGCCAACAGGACACAATTAATTGATGTATCTGGAAACCTTCTCTCTGTAGAGGTAAGAAAACCTTGGGACTATGCTGGGACCTGTAGGACAAAGTGTGACTTTAGAGGGAAGCTGTGTCCCAGGAAAGAGACACTGCCAGGTCCAAAAGCCAGGATCCCTGTGAGGAGGAACTGCTGGCAGCAGCATTAGTCAGCAACAGAGAGAGGGCTGCATGTTGTGTGCCTCTTTTAACTATATATATATACATATGTGTGTGTACACATATATGTATGTGTGTGTATTAAAAGTTTTATTCTGACATATTAGTTTAAAAGCCTACAACAACCCCCAAAAGAACCGGGGGTGGTGGGGATCATTTCCTAAGCTAACGAGCAGTTGAGATCACTTTTCAAGCAGCTGCTCACAGACACCTAAATGGCCATTTGGCAGCTGAAAGGATCAAAGAAAAGCAGTGCTCCAGAGATGACCCTCCACCTTGTCAGGCCCATTTTCACGGGAAAGAAGCCAATTACTGGGGTCTGCTTTTACAAATTTTTTTAGGTGGCAAGATCTGGGCAGCTTCTAAGGCCCACCTAGTTCTGTGGAAAGCAGCTAATCAAGTAAAATTGTTTCCTCGCTTTTTCCTTTGAGACAGAACCCCTTTCCCTCCCCATTTCTGTCCTTTTCTGTGATTTGAAAACTGGCACATCCATGAGTGATTGCAGGTGCCATTAAATAATGGAGCAGTCCTGTTCATTAAAGCCCAGTGATTTATTACCTTTGGACTAAGGGAAAGAAAACAGCCTGAAAACAGAATTCTTACATCATTTCACATTATTTCCAGTCCAGCACATCAGGTAACTGTTCGAATAGCAGGTTTTCAGCTCCATGGTCCACCAGTGCCCAGAGATGCAATGCTGGATGTCTAACTCCAGCAAGGTCTGTAATTCCAGAGTCTAACTTAAACTTATAACTAACTGCTGGCCTAAATGTTGTGTCCTACCTTCATAGAGCCAGTCGCTGAGCCCATTGAAAATAACACCTTCCTTTCCTGTGGAGACCACTCGGATGGCTTGCTTCCCCACATGGGCACAGTAGTAGATGTTATTCTCAAAGATAAATATCTGATTTGAAGGGAAAAAGAAAAGAAAAAGAGAACAGCATTAAGCAGTGGCTCCAGCATAAAATGTTGCATTTTGCTTTTACAATAATTGGCAGTACAAAATCACATATCACAGTTTTATGGCATCTTTTGTCAAAAAAAGGATTTCCACAGCTTGCTTCTAATGCCATCAGCTAACAGAAAGATGCTAATTTACAACAAACTGAAGCCTTGGTGCTTTGATACAAGCTTTATTTCTCTCACTCCTGTCTTCATTTCAGAAATGGAACAGTTCAGTCAGAGGGCATGAGATGAAGAATGCCATTGCTCAGGTTTCAAGTGTTGTTAGATCTATTGCTGTGAAATGCTCCTGTGAATCAGGCTCTTTATTTATGTGTTTAAATGCTGATCAGGAAGTAAAGCTTTAGCCAGTCAATAATAAAAATATTGTTCCATGGCATCAGACTTTATTATGCAGTTAAATGCTTTGTTCCGTGTTTCGCTGTCATCGATAGCACAGTTCCTGTCCCCTCACCCCAAAGTGAAACACATCTTGCTCTAAGTAGAGTCACAGAACCACAGTATCACTAGGTTGGAAAAAATCCTAAAGTCTTTAAGGTCCCTTCCAACCCAAACCATTCCATGATTCTAACATCACTGAATCCAGCACCAAGCATTAACCCAGCACCGCCAAGCCTGTCACTAAACCACGTCCCCCAGCGCCAAATCTATACATCTTTAAAATACCTCCAGAGACAGTGATTCCACCACTGCCATGGGCAACTTGTTCCAATTCCTGACAACCCTTTCTGTGAAGGAATTGCTCTTAGAATCCAAACTAAACCTCCCTGGCACAACTTGAGGCCATTTCCTCTTATTGATTGCTTCTTTGGAAAAGAGACTGATCCCCCCCCTCTCTCCAGCCTCCTTTCAGGTAATTGTGGAGAGTGATAAGGTCCCCCCTGCGCCCTCTTTTCTCCAGGCTAAACAACCCCAGCTCTCTCAGCCACTCCTCATAAGATTGGAGTTCCAGACCCTTCCCCAGCTCCGTTGCCCTTCTCTGGACATGATCAAGCACCTCAAAGTCTTTCTTGCTGTGAGGGAACCGAGCACAGGATTTGAGGTGCAGCCTCACCAGTGCCCAGTGCGGAGGAACAATCATTGTCCTGGTCCTGCTGGCTACAGTAATTCTTCATCCAAGCCAGGATGCCTTTGGCATTTTTGGCCACCTGGGCACACCTGGCTCATGTTCAGCTGCCGTCAACCAGCACCCCCAGGTCCTTTCCCACCAGGCACTTTGCAGCCACTCTGCGCCCAGCCTGCAGCACTGCCTGGGGTTGTTGTGACCCAAATGCAGGACCAGCACTTGGCCCTGCTGAACCTCACACCACTGGCTCTTTTTGTAGATAGGCATCACATTTGCTGACCCACAGTGAACTGGGCTCTCCCCAGTAAGCCAGGACTGCTGGTAAACGATGGGAAGTGGCTCAGTGAGCTCTTCTGCCAGCTCCCTCAGTACCCTGGATGGATCCCATCCAGTCCCATAGGTGTGTGTGTCTCAGAGGTGTGGCAGGTCACTGACCCTTTCACCTCAGATCACAGGAGCTTTATTCTGCTTCCCATCCCTGTCTTTAACATATTTTTAAACTCTGTTCAAACTGAAAAGATGTACTGAACAGGGTATCAGTAAGCTATTTAGACTGAAATGCAAACTGTTAATATAATTTAGTAGACATTTATAGATGGGTTTTTATACACTTGAAGATATTGGAATAAATGTTATGTATCTTTACCACGATACTAGAAAGAAATTTCTCACATTATGAAAAGATAGAATTGGGAAAAATATTTGCTTTCATCTTCTGTTTCACATCCTATTACGGTATATGTTTCACCCAAAGATGAGCTGGAAAGATTCCAGAAGAAAGTATAGATCTTAATTTAATTTTGGCAGGAGTTATAGCAGGTTTGCCTAAAGGTAAAAATTATTACTGAAACTGTACCTTGCTCTTCTTCCTTTTAAATGAAGAAGAGCTGCATTTAAATAATAGGTTTTGAAAGTAAAAAATACATTGTGGAAGACACTACTTCTCCTTCCTACCTTGAATTTTAGTAAACAGAGGGGCCAGATAAGGGATTCCAAGTAAAGAATTTTATGTGTTAGCTAATCTGCATATGGGGAGGTTGTTGTAGTTTAAACGTGCATAAAAATTGTGAAGACTAAGCAGAATAAGATACTCTGGGTCCAAATAAATCCAAATCTCTGTGTCTGAGTACTAAATGTGCTAGAGGGTGCTTGGGTGAGAGCTCTTCTGTGACAGGCACACAACCAAGTGGATTTATTCAAGTGATGCAACCCTTCCCTTGCCCAGATTCTTCCAGCAGAATAAGGTTTGCAATATTTTGAACTATATTCAATGTTTTATGAGTTTACAGGAATACCAAAGAAGGTGGATTGACAACCTGTTCCCGCCCTTCCCTTTTAAAAGTATTGCAATGTTTCCCATCTTTGCCGTTTGGTCTTTCAAAGCTTCATTGCACTCATCGGGCTGTGTGAGGTATCTGGTAGCTGCAGTGGAAAAATAATATACTGCTCTGACTTCAAACTGTCTCCCATATAATTCAGAGCCAAATTGCAGCACCTCATGGAGATTTAAAAATTATCCTCCTAACTACAGTGCCTTGTACCCTAAAAACGTCAACCATAATCAAGAAAAAAGATAACTGAAGCAGCACAAGGAAGATTTCTGTGTAATGTATCTTATAAATTAAGAAAAAGCTTTTGGACTTCTGTTATTCATCAAGAAAGAAATGTCTTTGGATTACCTCACATCCCATGTTAAAAACATATTTGAAGTTATTGTGAAATACTTGTGTAACAATTTTTACTGTTTTGGTTTCATGGCATCAAAGCAGTGCTTTCTATAAAATGATCAATCCTGGCAGCTAATTAGAGGCTGAGAAATTTTAGTAAAGAGAAATAATAATAGTATGTACAGACATCACTTTCACATTATTTTATGCCAGCTTTGCATAGCAATCCTAGAACAATACAAAATCATGACAGAAGGGATCAAGCTCAGTTTTATGCCTCTCAGTACAGGAGACAAGGAGCAGAGCCCAGACTTCTGATGTCTTCTCTTTTGGTGTGCATATTTGAGCAAGACTTTACCCCAGACATTTTTGCAATATACGTGCCTTAAAATCCAACACTGAACACAACTACTGGCATGGAAAACCAAGCTGTGCTAAGTCAGGAAGAGCCCTGTGTTGAATATCGTGTCCGTTTTCATCATGACACACTCAATGCAGAGGAAAGAGAAGATATTCTGAAAGAAGTAAGAAGAATGGAAACATCCATATATAGATTGAAGAAACGGAAATTGCTAGCTACACAGAAAAAAACAAGGAAGATATAGGTTCTACAAGATAATGGACAGGACACAGAATAAAAGGAAAAATGTATTTTCACCATTTTATTTCTCCAAAACAACAGTCAAACCAATGAAACCTAGAATACTTTTCCTAATGAAATCAGGATTAACATACGGAACTTCTTGCCACTGGATCTAGAGGAAGACTTCTCTTTCTGCTGGATGTTTCAACAGATGCCCAAAAGATTAAACACTTAAACAAAAATAACTGGAACATCTGAGGGGATTAAGATAAAGTTTGGAGTTTTTCAAATGCATTCACTTAATCCCAGGACAATAAAAATCAGTGGAGATTTTGCTGTTGGCTTTATGCGGCTCAGGACGTCCCCGGAAAGTTTCAAGATATAACCCCTCTAGCCTCAGGTATCAGCACACCCCTGACTCTTGTGGTCTGGGAAGAAATCTCTGCCTGAATTGATTACTTCGAACCATCTGACATCCTTGCAAGACTCAACTAAAACTGGAGAAAAAAATGTGAGACTGATTGAACCACAAGCCTGAGACAGGAAGAAAAGTCAAAGCTTAAGTATCCAGTAAGATAAATTTATACAGTAGGGTAAATATTTGATCTAACAACAAATTAAACTTAATTCACTTCAAACATACAAGAGCCTTAACGACACTGATTGATTCAAGGATTTATTTAAAATGCTTTTGCAACGCTTAAGGGCTCCTAAAATAATACTCTCTGCCAAACTGACCCAGAGTGGTATTCAATAATTATGCTGCGTTAATTAAAATATTGATACTTTAAAATAGATTAATTTATGGATCTTTTCAGGAATATAATGAAAATAATCTCCTTAAGACTTAAAAAGTCACAGTGACCAAGTATTTTGAGTAGGTGAACACTACACCTCCTTTTACAGCTGGTTGATCCACCTTCCTTCCAGCCAAAGAGGTCTGTGAAACTCCTATTTGTCCATAGGTCAAAAGAAAATAAATTCATGTGCACTAATCAGCATTTTTACTGGTCCTATTTTATTTCCCAGCTGTAGGGTGGCATTCTAAGTTTATGTTCTCTTTACCCCACAATTTCTAATGTATAACTTGTCAACTGAATGGCTGCATCACTCAAATTTAGCATAAAGTTAATGTCTGGATGCTTATTACTTTAAATTATTCGCACATTGAGAAGTGTAAATGTTTCCTACACATTAAAAGGCACCTTTCTACACTGGCAGGCGAGCCCACAGGACTTATCTCTGAGAGAACAGATAACATGGAAAGGTTGGCCCTTTGACATGGAGAGTTTGATCAACAAGAACTGGCCTTCATGTGCAGACAGGCACAAAGTCCTTCCTTGGCGCTCCGTGCTGGGTTTGGCTGGGCTAGGGTTAACTCTCTTCCCCGTGGCTGGTATAGGGCTGTGTTTTGGGTTTGTGCTGAGCACAGGGTTGATAATACAGAGGGATTTTTGTGACTGCTGAGCAGGGCTTACACAGAGCCAAGGATTTTTCTGCTTTTGGTGCTGCCACGCTCTCCAGGAGGCTGGGGGTGCCTGGGAAGATGGGAGGAGACACAGCCAGGACAGGTGACCCAAACTGACCCAAGGGTTTTCCCAGACCATTTGGCATCACGATCAGTTTATAAAGTGGGGGAAGAAGAAGGAAGAGGAAAACTTCTGGAGTGATGGTGTTTGTCATCCCAAGTCACTGGTACCTGTGATGGGGCCCTCCTCTCCTGGTGATGGCTGAATGCCTGCCCAGCCATGGGAAGCAGTGAATTAATTCCCTGTTTTGCTTTGCTTGTGTGCACAGCTTTTGCTTTCCCTATTAAGCTGTCTTTATCTCCACCCACAAGTGCTCTGGCTTTTACTCTTCTGGTTCTCTCCCTGATCCCACTGGAGTGAGCAGCTGTCTGGGGCTTGGCTGCTGGCTGGGGTTAAACCATAAACCCCTGTTTTAAACTCAAAATCAGTTCAATCTTCCTTTGAGGCTTAAAAAGACAAGGCACAAAATGGAAGACAGTGAGGGGTGAAATAGAACTACAAACAAACACACTATTGTCTCCTCATCCAATATGATGTACCTCTTTGTTTCTTGTTTTTGATATTAAACCTTTCTTTTATTTTTTCTCTTGGCTCTTTTGTTGGAAAACCAGTTTACCTGACAGCATATTATGAATAATAAAAAAAGAAACAGAATAATTGAAAAACTTTATGCACCTCTCAGAAATACTGGTATTTATTTACTGCAGAATCAGTAAACAAATCTATGAAAAGTGACAGACCTGCCACTGGTCAAAGCTGAGCCCATCAGGGACACTGCTAGTGCATCTGTGAAAATGTATTTATAAAAGGATAAAAATGCTGGGTTTGTATGTACGTGAGAGGAGTGAGAAAATGTGAGAGAAACAGCCTTGCAGACACTGTGGTCAGTGGAGGAGGAGGGGTTGGAAGGGAAGGTGTGTTTAGCTTTGTTTCACTTCTCACTGTCCCAGTCTGTTAAAATTCATGGCAAATTATCAAACTGATTTCTCCAAATCGAGTCTGTTTTAACCCGATGGTAACTGGTGAGTGATCCCCTTGTCCTTAACTCCACCCATGAGATTTTCATAGAATTTTCTCCCCCGGGGCCCACTGGGGAGGGGAACTGATAGAGCAGCTTGGTGGGCAACCCACCACAATAATCCCACACGGGGATTTACAGCCCTGTTAATCAAGGATTTTTTTTTAAACTTTTCAGCATAAGAAACTTCCTTAGAATAGTCTGACTCCTGTTCATTTTCTTTTAGGCTTCGATGATAAGAATGTTTTGTGCTGAACTCTGTATTATCTATCTACATATTTATATGGTGTTATTCAGCACATTGATCAGAAAGTCTCTGGAAAATACACAGATTTATCTTACCAATATGTTCAGGAAGTGGAAAAGTATTATGTCTTTATTTATATGCTAAGTAGCTGGCTGAGGTCTGTAACAGAGCTACAGCTTGTAAATGTGGTTTGGAAATGTCAGATCATGGACACAAGTAGTTTTGATCGTGATAAAACCCTTCCTGGAAATGCACATACAGAAATACCTCTCCCTTCTCTCCACCATTTCTAGTGCTCTCTAATTCCATCCAAATATTTTGGAGACATTCCTTCTTAAGCTGGTTTTGTTTTCACGCTGCCATATGAAACCTGGAAGCTAAGGACTGTGAAAATGAAAAGCTGCAAGCAGAGAGATTCCCTGCTGTTTGTTCGAGTTAAAACCTGTCTGTACCACACAGAATTAGCATGGCCCATCCTCATCTGTGTAGCATCTTGAAGCAGATACAATAATTGTGTTTTCATTTTGTGATATCAAGGAAGTGTGACGAGCATCGTACCGGAAAGGTCTCAGCACTTTGCAGTTATTGCTTTTACATCAACTTCAGCAGAAAAAATGTGGGATCAATTCAAAATCAGTCCTAAGGCTTGTTGCTGATTGATTATGCATTATTTAATGAATACTCTGCCAATATCTTCTTTTGAGCCTCATAAAATGCAAACTTTGATGTTCAAATAGCTGTCATTAATGTATTCTGTCATTAGTGTTTTTCCTAATGCATATGATGTGATTACACCAGCTCTTATCAGTTCTTCAAAAAGGGTAATAAAACCATAAACTGCTCCTCACCAGTGAGCTTGCATAATAAGATCTAGTATTTTAATTAGACTTTTCTTGCTGCCATTTAAATATAGTTTGATAGTAGGTGATAAAAAAGATACAAGACAAAAAACTTCAAAATATTTTCATTCTCTCCACCAATTGATTCATGTTCATAATATAGGAAAGAGACAGACAGCAATTGTGATGGAGGAGTGAGATAAAGAGTTTTTAAATCAACTTTTTTCTTCAGAAAATTAAAATGTCATTATTAAGACCACTGATGGAACAATGAAACTCTTCCACACAATCATCACATTGCAGAGAATCATATATTAATAAATAATTGACAGAAAAGGCTACAGTTTCAGTTTTTCATACCAGAGTTTATCTTTGTTTTAATTCAAAGTAAGAAGCTAACTCCTTAAGACACCAGGAATTTAGAAGACATAGCAGTTTCTGAAAGTATGCCACAAAGAGATAAAGCTTAGTTTAATTCAAGTTTACCTTGTCCAGACAGAGGCAAAGGTAATGTTTACATCAAAGTGAGGACTACACCTGTTTAAAGTAATTCTGCAGGGAAGCTTTCAGGACAGAGAAGCTGAAAAAACCCAGGGGACCACTACAGCCAGAAAGTACAGTAGTGAAGATTGATGCACGTAAGAATGATGCTGATCCATGAACACATGCAAACCAATATTCATGACTTCTCACTGGGGATGAAACACCTGAACACATCCGATTCCAGTGGTGTAAGAGCTTAGCTGCATGGAAATCAGTGCAATGACAAGAACTGTCCAAGGGAAACCATCAGAATCACTGCAGAAGTCAAACAAAAAATCTGCTGCCTTCAGTGGCCTTGACTGCACTTTGGGAAAGGAAGCATAGGAGGGCCACTAGCAAATCATGCAAATCTCCTGATTTTAGCCACGTAGCTTGGAAGCTGCCAATACACCTTGTAAAATAAACATTAAGAACTTAATTTTTCTTTCATTGCATGCGACCAACAAAACAACTAAAACGTGAGAGAGAATGGAAAACACATTCCTTCACGTCTTCAAATAAAGAAACATTTCCTGCATCTGTGAACAGTGTCCAGAGCTCTAGAGCAGTGTCTTAAAGGTTCCCAAGAGAGGATGTGGCTCTCCAGGTCTGGAGGTGACTTCTCTCTGGGGCTGGGGGAGGTGATCACCTTGTAGGTCGTGGGGATGGGTGGAGGAAGGAAAGCAGCAGCGGGAGCATCTGATACCAACTGGCTGGTCAAGCGGAAGGAGATGCGCCCTTCTTATAAATGGAAGAAGCCTCACATTCAAATATCCTGATCCTCATGAGGGACCTTAACCCTTATCTCCTGGAGGGTCAACAACACGGGCTCAAAAACCCAGGAGGCCCGTGGGGAGCATTTGTCCTGACACAGGTGATGAAGGAGCTGGTGAAGGGAGATGCTCTGCTGGACCTCACACTTTCAAACCAGGAGAAATTGCAGGGCAAGGTGAAAGCTGGGAGCAGCTGATGCTGCACACACCATGAGGTGATGAAGTTCAGGATCACAAGAGGAAACATGGCAAAAAAAGTAATAAGCCCTGGAATTTAGGAGAGCAGACTCTGGCCTGTTCAGAAGCTTGCTTGGAAGTATCCCACTTGGATTTTCACTTGGAAAATCAGTAGAGTTTTTAAGATCTTGTGAGTTTAAATGTCTTTAGACAATGCAAAATTGTCAAAACTAATACTGGAGATAAAGCCACATAATGGACTATAGAAGTAATGACAGATTTCTATGACATGGAGACACATTCCCAAAATTTTTCCTTTTAAACTGCATACAGAAGAGATTATTTTTCTTCTTGATCTCCCAGCTTAAGTCCTTCAGTGCATTAATATTTTTCTCAGTTTTCTACAAGTTTTTTTTTACTTTTTTGACATTGCATCATTACAAATGCTGTGCATTTCTGTTTGTATTCTGTGAGCAGGTTAGACCACAACATGCAGGGAGTCTAATCACACCTAGAATCTGCCAAAGTACAGCCAAACAAACAATTATCACAATTCTGGAGATTTAAAAATACATGTTTCAAGAAAAATGTGCTCTCCTATTTTCTGTTCTTCAGGGAAGAAAAAAGGGTTTGTTTCACCTCAACAAGGAGAAAGAACCATGTCTACTTTATTTCATTGCCCTGTATTCTAATGGGGTTATTTTAATTTATAACTGCCTTGTTATATAAAAGAACGTAATAGTAAATGTACCATTTAGTATGGAACTCTGATTCTGCTTTTAAGTTCTGCTTGATGGATTATCTTGTATTCTGTAACCTAATATCTCTGATGGTTATGTAGGGCATGACTAAAAATTAGATTATTTAATGTGAGATGATACAGTGTTCCATTTAAAAGACTTTATTGTGTTATAGAAAGAATACCTGACTAAGAAGAGCACAGAGATTATTTGTGTCAGCATAAAGAAAGTGGCACTTGGGATTCAGGACTCCTCCAGGTGCACATCTGACCTTGGACAGTGAGCCGGTCACTGCAATGTTCCTCTTTAATTAAAAGCTTGGCTGCAGAAACACTCAACACCTATTCCAGCAGGTGAGGAGGAGAGCTAACAGAATTTTTCATGAGGTTTCCCCATGAAATGGCAGTTTCTGGGGAAGGAGAGACCAGCACCACAAGCCAAGGTGGGACGCTCCACGTTCCCTTGGGTGGCACCGCTCAGTCCTGCTTGTGGCATCCCGAGGTCTGTCACTTCACCCCACTCTCAGCAGTGACTGCTGCTGTCTACAGTAAAAGGTAAATATTTTCCTGGCAGTTTTCAAGAACAATACCTTTCATAAGCATGTATTTCGATGGACATCATCCACCAAGCAGTGATCTGTAAGATGCCAGGAACC
This sequence comes from Callaeas wilsoni, assembly GCA_013398955.1. Classification (NCBI taxonomy): domain Eukaryota; kingdom Metazoa; phylum Chordata; class Aves; order Passeriformes; family Callaeidae; genus Callaeas; species Callaeas wilsoni. The sequence goes on from VWPU01007091.1 coordinate 114,356, forward strand.
CTTATGCACAGACAAGGAGATACTTTAGGCAGCTAGACCTCTGAAATGAAAACTGCCCTTAATGAAAAAGAGTTTTTCAATATCCATAAATCTCAACTGAAATTCAAGAAATTTCTGTAAAAGGAGGGAATTACTTTCAGTGGAACTGACACAATGCTGGAGTGTTTTCCTGCTAGGAATTTTGTACAATAGCAGGTGAGGAAATGTGGTAACATAAAAAGGAAGAGAATTTAGTGATTTCTTTACAGAGGAACAAGGTGGTGAGTTACTCTAAGCTACCAAATCCATGGATATTTGCATTTCTTGTAAGAACACACTCAGTTTCCTTAATGCAGACTGTGAATGTCAGCAACATGTAATGCATCAAGTCTGTAAGTCCATTTAAAGGTAGGAATCTACTGCTGTAACTTCACCAGAAAACAAAGGGACATAAGAAATCACAGAGGAAGCCTGTGGCAGTGTCTCACTCCCAGGGGAAATGCCTGCATCATCCCATGTCTCATATTTGGGTGTAAGGACAGTTACTTTCTGATTTATTGGTAGGATTTCTATGGCAAATAATCAATTTCATTCTGCCCTCTGAAATCTTTCACGCCCACAAATAGAGCAACATCTTATTTTAAATAAAATTACCTACATCTTCTTTCAGTAACATTTATTGCAGCATCTTCAATTATCTTAAATATCTTGCTCTTTTGCAGCCTGACGAAGATGCAGTACCAAGGATGCTGAGAGGGGAAGAGATGTGACCATTTCTAAGCAAAGAACATAACACTGACTGTGCCAAAGCCTCCCTTTGGGGAATGAGGACCCAACACCAAGCCCAGGGGTGACAAAGGAATGACAAGGATGTGCAAAGTTAAAAATAGGACACTGCTGTCACTGTAACCAAAGAGAGAGCATTAAAGGAATAAAACCCCAACAAACAAAACAAAGCAAAACCTAAACACAACACTTTTCCAGTGGAATTATTTGAATAAAGTGAGGGGAGAGGGGAAAGGAGCAACCTGTCCAGGTGCCCAGTGTATGTGTAATATATCTCACAGAAATTTCTCTAAAGAATTTCATATTCTGACACTGGAGAAGGGGATGAGCAAATGGCACATTATTATGCTGAAATGCTTGCTTTTCCAGAATGCAGGGACCATGTTAAAATCTGTCTGAATATCCCTCACTATGCTTAAATAGGGCTTACATAGACTTTGGGGATGGGGGAGAGAGGGAGACAGGGCAGAAGTTTTTTTTCTTGCAACTAGCAAGATAAGCAAGCCAGAATAATTACATACAGCAGAACACAGCTAAATATTGATTCAGATGTCATTGCAAAAAGAAAAGGTGAGGGAACAGCAGCTTGAAAATAATGATGCAAAAATCTATGAAAGGATGGTAGAGACAAATAGACCTACAGCAATTATACACAGAGCAGTTCAAAAGCCCTGCTGGAATAGGAACAACAGCAGATGATTCAGTGCCTCCTGTGAAAATGGTCCTCTTCCCTTGATATCTGTGCAGCCCTTCTGCCTGGAACTAAGCTGGCATGACAGGCACAAATTCAGGCAAGGAAAAAACTCCTAATTAGAGGAGTCACTCCAGTTTTGTTCCAGGTGTCATCACTTAACCACATTTTTTTTGCATCTATATATCCTAGTTGGCAAAACATCGTAGTACAGCATTAAAAAGAAATGATAAGGGAGATGGATAAGTTCTGGTCACGTGCAGCAGGATCTGTCATTGAAACATTTTATATATTTAAAAAAGCCAATGTTTCTCTTAATCGTATTGCGCTTTTTAAAACAGCAATATTTATGACAATAAGCTGTTTACCAGCGTCAGCATTCACTGTTTGAGGGCAAACCCCTAACATGGCAGAGGCTGAAAGAATCACTCCTCCATTTTTTCCCTCTGGCATTTGCATTTCCCTGAAATAGAGATTTTTTATTGCATCTTCTGCACCTGCTGTGAAACTTAACTTCTGTTACTTTAGAACCAATTATGAACTTGATTGCAGCACAATCTACAAGAATAAGAGACAGTTCCTGCTCCAAAAAGAGTTGACTTGAGGCTTATTGCCTTTGAATTCAGGAAAAACCTGTTTTGACTCTTCTGTGGGGCTGCAGAAAGTGCAAGGACATACAAAACTTCCAGCAGCCCCAGTCCCCTTTCTGTATTGGTACTTAAAGAAACAGTGCAAACAGCAATAGACTGACTGGTCAGGAGAACCTTAAAAAAAATGTTTCTCTTTGTAGAAGAATAAATACCATGATCTATGAGAGATATTTTTTAGAATTATAACTGCTGCCTCTACAGTTGTGCAAAACTGCTTCCCCCAGCATCTGATGTGCAACTATCACCATTAATATCTGTCAGGACTGTTACAGATTCTGATTTTGAAAAAAAAAGAAAATAGAAGCACAGCAGAAGTGCTTCTGCTTTTGATATTGGAGTTTAACAGCTCCTGTGAACTGTATTTAGTGCTGTCAATGCAGACAAATATTCACTGCATTTTATCAGAGCAGGCCTCCTGCTTCCTCCTTCCTTTTGGCAGCAGGGCCCACGGATATTCCTAGCTTCTCCTTAACGCAAACACTTTGAACCTGGATGTGCTCATTTTGGGATAAGTTAGATAAAAGCCTCTTGAAAGCTTTGGGTTTATTGGATTCCTTGAGCACCTCAGTTACAGACAAGCACTGGACAGTCTCCTGCTCCTGAGGCACTCCCTGATGTTGGCCTTGCTGCCAAGCAAAACAGCAAAGGAAACCTCTTCACACTGCATTTACTTTCCTTGATAAATAGACAGGCCCGGGCCTGTCAGCCACACGATTTTTATGAAGCTGAGTTCAGGATCACAGGCACTATTAACTTTTTCTTAGATACTGTTGGGGCAAATGTACCACGGGAACATTGCATGAGCTCTTGGCATGTGGGCAGAGCCTTGGAACATGAGATGGAACATGATGAAACTGGTAAAATATTCCAATAAGATCAATTAACAGAAGGTTTTTATTTTTTGTCTCAGAATCAGAAGTGGGTAGCTGTTGAGTCATAGATGGCATGATCAGAAGAAGAGAAGAAATCCAAGGAGTGAAGATTCTTGTGCAGATAAGCACACCCAGAACAGGACAAAGGTGCAGAATAACACTTTTTTGCAGTCCTGTCATGCCACCCACAGCCTCATATTGCTGGAAAGTATCACACGAACGGAGGATAGTACAGTCTGTTCACTAAAAAAACACCAAGCACCATGCTGAAGGCCAGTGGGCTGATGAAACGGAATACTAAGTGTGACTTTGGGCTGTCAGGTGCACCATGAAAAGGATGGATTTTTCCCATAGGCATTCTGCATAGTCATTTACACCCACAAATAGTGAATATATCACAGGGCTATTCCAAGTTAACAGTGTTTTTCACTTATTCCGTAAAAGCATAAATGATGACTCATGCTGTAGGACAAATGGGAGGAACGAGCCCTTTATTAACAGCCAGATTTAGGGAACGTGTTCCCTCTTGCATTGAAATTAGTGGCTCTCTTTCTAATGACTCTGGAGCTCACACTGGTGAGGGCCCCATTCTTCCAACGGCTTTGTGACACTTAATTTGTCAAGACTTTGGCTGAGATCAGAGAAAAGCTGAAGCATTTTTCTGAGATGCCAGAAGTGAGAGCTTTTTTGCATTCTGATCTTCTGACAGATTCTCTCTGATCCAATATCTGCCACTATTTAAACAGCTCAGTTGGCATGTGTGGCATTCTGCAGGCTAGTAAGAAGTCAAGAACCATGCTCCGAGGACTTAATCATCCAAAAATTGGCATATAATTTAATGAGAAAGGACAAAATAAAGCAAGATAAATAAAAAGTTGCTCCTGGGAATATTCCACTATAATTTTAGTCGCAGAGAATGCAGATCATTCAGGCTCCTTCTATTTCAGATTTGTTTCTTTTTTGAATGATTAGACATGCAAGAGAGAAAGAGGTCAGGCACAGCAACCCAAAGTTCCCTTAGGAAGGATGAAACGGAAGCTACAAAGAGAATAAAAATTTTGGAACCAAGCCCTCTTACTCTCCTGCCCTGCCTCTCCTTTATGCTACCAAAAAAGAACAAACCAGGAGATTTCAAGAGGAAAGCTTTTTTATTTCCTGAAAATTGGGGTATCTTCAAGGTGATGCAAAACGCACTCGCCCTTCGCTCCCCTTTCCTGGGAGATGCAGGATGAAGTTGCAGTGAGCCCGTGCCCAGGGGCTGCTGCTCTGTGCAGCACCAGGGCTGACACACACCCGGCCTCCTTCATGCTGCTGTGGGACCCCCCAAACACCCTCAGGAACCTGCTGGAACCAGGGGAGCTGCCTTGTACTTCCCAGTTACTCCTCTCCCTCCCACTCAACATATTGCCCCTCTTTTTCCTGCAACACAGCTCGGTGTACATTTAGCAAACACATTCCCACTATCAAATTTTAAGAGGCTTTCATTTTTCTCTGTCTTTGCATCGCCACAGAAGGTGACACAAATTTTGCTGGCAATTATATTCTGAGTAACCCAATTAGTCCTGAAATACAGAACAGTGAACATGGTATATTTCTAGATCTCATTTATAATGCTTGTAGGTTTTTTTTTAATTTTAAAAGCTTCTTTTTTTTTTTCCTGGCAATTCTCTGCTGATTATTAGACACAAAATGATTATATTGATGTATGTAAAAGCATGTTTATTTTATAAACTACAGCTATTATTTTATTTCAAGGTAAATGACTGGCAAAGGAAAGAGCAAAAAGGCACATATGTCAGAAGTATGAGAAGATAATGCTTAAACTACCAGTGAGTTGCTCTTCACCTACCCTGATTCCAAATGCAAGAACAGGGAATAGAGCTCAACTATGGGCCAATAATTTTACATATTGAGAAGTAAAAAATAAAAAGAAAAAACCAAAAAAAGAAAAAAATAAGCATGCAGAACAAATTCTCTGTAGCAAGATATTTCCAAGATTCATATGGAATTCAACAACAACAGGGATTTTTAAAGGTACCTAAAATATATAGCATGTACCCCACAGAAGGAATCTGGATGAAACTTGATGTCTTCAGGAATTCTTAGGGCTTTGAGCTTCCACTGCAAATTTCTTAATAAAATATGGTGGAACTGGTATCAGCTACTTCAGCATTAAATGATAAATTTGGGAGTAAAGAGGCCTTTTCTTCTCCTGGACTGCATATACCATCCTGTTGGAGATATAATTTGCCTATTTTGGTATGAATATTTTTCCTTTCTGAGTGGTTATTTTACTTTGGTAGAGAAGGCACTGGGGGCAGTCAATTGGTCCTTTTGGCTCTGGTATAAGATCTCATTAGATCTTCTTTCCAAGGTGGGAATTAGGTGCAGCCCTTCAGCTTGGTAAAATGAGCATGGATGTGAGTCAGTAAGGAGCTGTGACCACAGGCGCTGGGGGCACAACAGTTCACAGCAAAACTCTGTTAAAGGAAGGAAGAATCACTTGTGGGGTAGAGAATGTGACTAAAGCCAACCAATATTAGCTTTTAATTAGATGTAGTTTTTGTTACACATTGTGAAACTCGGTTTGTTAGACTTAAAATAGAGCTAGTGAGCAGTGAGAGAAAAATGTTTTGGCTTTCTCTGCTGCATCCTAAAAGTATTCCCTACCCATGGAGGGGGGACTGGAACAACACGATGTGTATGGTCCCTTACAGCTGCCTGCAATGAAAGCAAAGAGCTCCTCAGAAGACATTTTGCATAGAGGTAAAGGCTGCTGCATCTCCTCTCTTATCAGATTTGAAGCCTATGACACTCAAACACAATTTTCCCTTTGGAGCAAAGACTTCCCTGTTCCTGTCTCTGTTATGTTTTCTCCAACCTGATTTTCAGACTTGCAATTATGATGACTCCTATTGCTGTTTTTTCAAATCACAGAATTTAAAACAATCTAGTTAAGGACACAGACAAACAGTCCCCAAGAGAGGACTGGGAACAGGAGACATATGCCAGATTTTCTCTCATAATGAGCCTTCAAAGCTCATTTCTTGGTATAAAGCTTCCATATCAAAAAAGATGTTGCCACTTTTTCATTTCTTGCTACGGTAGAAAGAGAGTGTTTGGAATATGGAAAAAATTAATATTGGATTTGTACCAGAAAATGAAGCCAGGGGATCTGGCCAGGAAATACATTCTGAAAAATAGGCACATCCAGGATGGCAGTGGCTGGGGGGTAAAATACTGGAGATTTTAAGATTGTTGCAGTATGAATAGCTCCATGAAATATAATGAATCCCTGACAAGTGGTTTGGATGTTTTTTTAAGCAGCTCTGAAAACTTTCCAGGATCCACTTCTAATTCTGTCTATTTTGCAAACAACCACAGGGCAAATCCAGGGCAGCTCTGTTCTAGAGAGATGCATTCTCCAAAAGGGGCTGCTAATATTAACATATCCCCAGTGCCAAGTTTGCAAGTCTGAAGATGCCCCTGTGAAGCAAAGAGATGCTAAATAAATCAAACTGTCTATTATCTCTATAATCTGTCCTGTGTCCAACATCAGGAGAAGCAGGTGCATCCTCTCAAAAAGCTTTCAGAAAGTGTTCTTTCTCTGCATTTTTAGACATGACTGTTTTGCAGTGAATGGATATATTTGGGAATTTTATAAATAAATTACATGATAGAGCAATCATGAATAAATGCTAGAAGCTACCATACAGGTTTCAAGAAACTATTCAAGAAAGGAATTATTATTTCTTTACTTCCGAGCAATAGCAGCATGGTCTCTATATGAATTTGCACACTTGGTTTTTCTCTTACCAGCTGTTGCCCCTTTGGACCCCAACCAGCATACTGAAGCTTTGCATTGCTGACCTCAGGGGGATACAAATTCTGGGGATCCCTGCGAAAAGAGAAAAATAAGATTTCAGCTTCAGAAACGTCCTCGTTTAAGCTGCTGCACACTGGCTTTGGAAATACACCACGAACTTGCAAGATGCCTTTCAGCCAGATTTCGGTAGACTTTTTTAACAGTAACGAAAACACTATACCACTAGCAAGTGTTGGTAAGATCAAGCACGTAAGTGACAATTTCTGTTTCTTATTAATAAGAGGCTAAACATATTAGTTCCACTGCTGACTTCCTAAGCCTTAAGAATTAGTTCAGGGACAGCAAACAATGTAATTGTATTTATCGACACTGATGATGTCAACAAAGGATAAAAAATAATTATACCTTTGAATCCTACTGCCACAAGAAAAATATAATTTCGCCTTCTTCACCCAATGGCTTTTTTGCCTCATAATTTTCCTTTGAACATGATGGCAGAAAAGATTAACAACCGTATGACAACTGATACGAAGCCTGGCTTCAAAGGGAACAGCTCCTATTAACACAAAATATCTAATTTTTTAGAAAAAAAAATCAAAATGCTTTTCTTGTTCTTTCATCCATTACCTTCCTTTTGTAGCAGAACACAAGTGACACACAGCAAATGCAATATAGAAAAAGGAGGCTTTTTTGGTAAATGTCAAAGCAGCATAATGTCATTTTCTCCCAGAACAGATAGCATTGCCTTAACCGTATTTATACTCAGCACAAATAATTACATTACATATTCTGAAGTCACATTGCAACAACCCTGTGTATCGTAATATCCTACAAACAAGAACTCTAATAAAGCCTGTATAAAATATGCCTCATTAGAAGATCTCAAACTGCTTGAAAAAGTAAGAGTATTATCATCACTGGTCTACAGGCAGGAATAACAAGGCAATCTGAGGCCAGCATCACTGAACAGCAGAGAAAAGAGCCAAACCCTGCCTGGCCTTTAAGCAAAAGGCCTTCTTGCACAGTGTTTTCCAGACCATGTTTTCAAAACAGAACAAAACTGAATGCAATAATTAGACACCGAGTGAATTCTCTCTTGCCTGTTTTGGGGCCCGGTGCAGTACCACAGTTACAGCCCAGCTCTGCTCTCAGTCCCTGGGCTGCACATTCCCTCTCTACTGGTGCTGGTGCAGCAAGGACAAGCACAGCAGCGAGAGGAATGCTCAGAATTGATTCTGTGCAATCCTTCCTCTGTGAAAAAACTGTCATTTCATGTGAACTGTTCAAAGGCCAGCCAGAACCAGGGCAGACCCAAGGCGGGGACCCCGATGGCCAAAGGTTCCCCCTTCCATTGCTCCTGCAGGTGGAAAGCTCACCAAAAAGCTGGCAGCTTTGATGGAGATGGGGTGAACTGAGAATGTGGAGGGGCAAAGTGGGCTGTTGAGGCACTGACACTGCAAGTCTGAGTGTATCATAAGGTGCCCAGATAGCTTTTGTTTCTACATGCAAAATGTCATCCACAGCTGTAGAGCAAAATTGTATCTTTTCTTATTTAGCATTTCTTATTTTTTTTACCCAGAAGGCGTCTTTGTGAGCAGCCTAAAGTTTTGTAAGGTACGGATAAGAGAACACCTAATGCTCATACTGAGAGCAGCCACAAAACTCCTTTTCCTGTAAAAAGATGAGCCATACAACTTGTTCTGGATCTTCTCAAGCTTGTGTGTGCATTAGCTACTTAAGTTTCCAGTCAGCTAAGCCTGTTAGGAATCAATCTCTCTGGTTAGCTGTCTTGATTATCTTAACAGAGAGTAACCTCTGAGGATAGAAGGAAAAGAGAAAAACAGTGAATCAAATCAAAACCTCTTTTGGGAGAAAAAAATAGCACTTCACTATGTGTCAAATGAACTATCTAGTTCTTGGGTTATTTTCCTCACGATGAGAAGAGCAAGGAATTACAAATAGAGGGGGAAATACCATCCCTAAATAAACAGATTATACAAATTGTAAGAATTTAAAGCTGTAATGCTTCAGATAACACAGGTGGAGCTAAAGGACAGACGTGCCAATTACAGCAAATAATTCAGACCAGAGCTCAGACAAGTCCTGGGAGTTCTTCTCACTGCATCATCTTTCAGAAGAGGAAAACTCTAATGCAATGAGAAATGCTGCATAAACCAGCTTTGGGAGCTGATAAGGCAGAAAGAAAAGCAAAGAGCTGTGCTGCAGACAAAAAAAAAAGCAAAGTCATCTTCTCATTCTTGGTTATGGCCAAGGAAAACCAGAATTGCATCTCCTGAATTTTTTCTTAAGTTGTTTCATATGGCTGGGAAACTTCTTGTACAGCAAAATGTTGTTCTCATCCATCCTCATGGTGTGAGCTATTCCCTTCCACCACAGGCTATAAAAGCAGACTAAGATCCTAGTTTTCCCCCACAAATGCTCCCGAGAGATGGACTTAGTCATCTTGGTATATTTGGGCTTCTTTCTCATTTTTTGAGGAGAATCTTTTCCCCTGAAGTAGCTGCACTCCTTCAGCCACCTGCAGCAAACTTCAGTACCTGGTGCAAGGGGGTTGAGAAGACATCCCTCCTTGCCAAGCCTGCCCTGCCAGGCTTCAGAGGAACTGCAGGAGTTACCTGGAGATGGGCTGCACCGGCTGTGGCCGGGGGAAACTGTGCTGTCAGCAAGCCCAAAGCGGCATGAAAATGGAGTTCACCCACTTGTGAACCTCACTGTGAGAGATCAAATTGTCACACACGTATTTGGGCTACCTTGGGTGCACGGTCCATGGTGTAACATGCACAGGCTCCTGCTCTGGAAGCCCCAGGAAGCCCCAGCCCCATTTACAAACCCATTATCAAAGACTTACAGATAGCTTTGGGTTGGAAAGGACCTTAAAGATCATCTCATTCCAAGCCCCCTGCCCTGGGCAGGGATGCTTCCCACTGTGCAAGGTTTCTTCAAGCCCCATCCAGCCTGGCCTTGAACACTTCCAGGGACAGGGTATTCTCTGGGAAAATTATGTCCCAAGTAACTAGAAGTTAAATTCTCTGGGCTATTACATCTGCTAGAGGGAGAAGGAGGAGGGAGAATTGCCTACCCGGCTGCTCTGAGCAGGATGGCCACAACTCTCTAATGCTCTCAATTGAGAAAGCTCTTAGTGATCCTCAAACTGAAAAACCCTTTTGGAGAGCATTTATCAAACACATTTCCAATTATCTCGTGCTATTCTGGGCATTTAACTCTCCTTTGTTAAATTCCTGTAGGGGAGTCAGACCGAACGCAAACCTCTGTCCCAGGAGCACTCGTCCATTTTACAGTTGCATAAACGGGATCTCATGCCAGTCACCTTCTTCTGGGAAGTACGTTATTCCTATTAAGTTACAGTCCTCCATAGCTACACCCTTCCTTCTCCTCCAAAACAGCCTGCTTAAAATTCCCCTGTACTTTTTTCCCCGAATCAATCAATATTATGGGTCATCTCAGCCTCTCCGAAGAGCCAGTGCTCCTCACAGACCCTCATAATTAGGGCTTGTTTGGATTTGAGCCTGTCCCTTGTGAGCTCATTTGTGCAGGATGCTGGCTTGGAAACGGGCAATTCCAAAGGCAGTCTGTACATCTCTGGCTCCTGGTTTGGATGAAGAAACAGCTTCACTGCATCCTCACAGTATTTTCACCATTTCCTCACAGAAAAGAACCTTAATCTTAATTCCCAGCCAAATAAATGGCAAGGCCTTATTAAACTGTTGCCATTATTCCTTTCATCTTTTAAAATGATTGATCTTACAGCCTGGGAAAGAAGGGAATAATACGTTTTAGGCCAGACAGAAGATGGAGCAGGTGCTACATAAACTCTTCTACATTAAAATGACATTGTCTGGACCAGAGGCTGTTAAATTGCTCCAGACACAGGCATGACTTCAGCACCATGTTCAAAAAACATTACTGAAGTAATAAATTGAGAGATTTGCTCATTTAAGTGACGTTTTTTCCCAAAAAGTCTCCCCTCTATATTTCCAAACAAGGAAAGTTCCCAAGTGCAAGCAGAGTGCTGACTGCCAAGTCACCTTTGCTTGCAATTGACCTCAGAACAAGTACGTAGAATAAAACAAACTGATCAATCATGTGTTACCTGCATTTGCCTTTAAAAATGACTGTGATTAATGAGGAATTTGTTTAAAAGAGTTTGTACTGGTTTTTGCTGAAATTTTTACATCTGTCTGTTCCCTCTTCTGACATTTTCTCCTAAAGAAGGCAAATTTCCCTCAAAGATGTCGTGGTGCTGCTTCTCCTTCTGAGCATAAACATGATTAACTCTTCTATATAAAGTTCTTCAAAAGCAACTAAAAATACCCAGAAATTTCCCATTGTAATTGAGAGAGTGGCTCCCCTTACTTCAAGAAGAATATTTTACAATGCCAAACTGAAAAAGACTGAAACTGATAAAAGCAGTCAAATTCTGGGGTATGGTATAGGCTGTTTTTCTAAGGTCTGTTTTCATAACTCTTAATTTCAATTTCAAATACAGAAAATGGGATTGGTATGGAAATTCTTTGAATATGCTGCCACTGTGAACAAAAATGCAATAATTTGCACCTAAGGCTGCTCTGATATGTCCATCCTCTAAAGAAATAACAGAAACTAGGTATATGAGATTTACTGGGAAAAACTTTGAACCTCCTTGCTTCACTGTGTCATAATTTTGGAAAACATTTACTATGTAATTAGCAGGTTAGCACATCAGTAAGATATAAAAGTTGAAGAAATAATGACAGATATGAAAACATGTGGGGAAGGCAGAAATATCTCCTCTTATTATCTGCATCAAGCCAGCACTGACTATTTTGAAAGACAACAGTCCTAAGGACATCAGCTCACAGTACTTTAAGCATTTTTTATGTCTAGTATAAAGTATAAAAAAGTATATAAGTATAAAAAACTATCTATCTAATCTGTCGCAGCACCAGAACTCAATATCTTCACATCTAACTCTAATACCATAAATTTGGGCAGCAGCTAAGACAGATTTCTGCTTCCTTAGAAAGAGGGAAAGAAAATAGAGAATAAAATAGAGAATAAATATGGAAGGGCAATAAAGAACTGGAAACTTCTTCATATTTAAGAGTTTTTGATGAATGATGAGAAAAAAAAAGCAAACTGGAGAAAATTTGCAAAACCAAATAAAAGCATGTAAAACATACAGGTTAATTAATAAATGTACAAAGAACCATAGATAAGGCCATAGAGGAAGAGGAAAAGATTTCTAAGAGGCAGGAATGCAATTCCTTGAGTGGCAAACACACAATTTTAATGAGTTGTTTTTAATGACTTGACACAATTAAATGACTTGTTTACTTCAAAATTCACCAAGGAGAAGAGAAGACAGGTGCCATTAAGAAAATTTCTCCCCAGGAGATATAGAACCCTGCTGAGATTCACAGTGAGATAGAATAAAATATCACACAAATGGGAATAAAGACTTGCCAGAACAGATAATCAAGAAATCAGACTGCTAGAATATGCAACTAAAAGAATCCTCCTGGAATTCTAATAAAAGTGCTTAATTAGATGGGAAAGGCTCTTCCATTCATCTAGGCTCATCCACTATTAAATATTTAATTCATTCACTCACACATACAAGTATTTTCCTTACAGCACTTTTCAATGAACAAAAGTAGAAGGAGGTGATGAAAGCAATTTGACCTTATTAATTCCAACTGCAGATGCACATCAATTCATTCAGCTGCTCTTAAAAACATCAGTGCTCACCAACCATTTTTTCCAAGATGAATGAATTCCATGGATTTAGAGTACAAAAGCTAAAAAGCAAGGGAATCTAAACCATTTGTCTCCAATCTGACAATTCTTTTGGATTCAGGCCAACAATATGAGCTCAGAGGTCTTTTTTATTATAGTCTGCCTATAGTGTCTGTACCCCCCATCAATGTAATATTTGGTACTGAACCTGCAAAACCTTGCACTTCACTGACACCACCTTAAAATCATAGAATCACAGAATGGTTTGGGTTGGAGGGGACTTTAAAGATCATCCAGCTCCAGCCCCCCTGCCATGCACAAAGACACAAAAATCAATCACCTGTCAGAAAAGGAGCCACCAAATTCCATTGGTAATGGCGTAAAATGATGGCACAGACTTGCCTTTCTAGTCAAAAAAAGTGAATTAAAAGTGCATCAGAGACTGGTACACAGCTCTGGGTTGCAGTGATGCAGGCTGGAGGACTGCAAAACGTTGATCAAAACCTCTGCAGTTGCCTGAGTAGGAGAACAGTGGAAATGGACCTTGGATACGGGTAACATTGCTTTTAAAATGATGACATTATCATGTTTCTCGTGTGACCCCCTCCAAATCACAGAAGACAGAGTGAATTTTTACTGTGTTTTTAAAAGGAACTTTTGTTCCTGGAGTCATATTTTGTCTCCCAAAGAGACAATGAGAGGTGATAGCACTCAGGTGATAAATGCAACCACTTAAAAGCAATTTTCTCTTACTCATGTAATTTTCTTTCACTCTGCAGAGTTTTCTCAGGCAGCTCTGACCTCAGTGCCACGCAAGGCATGAGGTAAGGCACTGGATCTACCAGGGTTTCATGAGTATTTATCTACAACAGAGACATGAAAAAATGAAAATCTAAATATTTGAATGCTATAAAGAAGGCTAGACAGAATTGCAACTAGCCAGCTATTCAAAATATGGGGGGAATAAATGCAGGTTGAAGACAAACAACTTGATTAGCACTGGGATGTTTAAGAATGAGCTGGGAAGATCTGGAGGAGCCTGGGTTGAATGTGGTCCTGAGGAACTCTGCTGATCTACAGCAAAGGATGTTTGTGATGAAACCTGAGCATTTTCCATGCAGCTGACCTTGTCTGACTTTCAAACACTAATAAAAATACGGCACCATGATGCGATGCCTGCAGAGAGCAATATGGGATTATTAGTACATAAAATGAGATACAGAAATGATCTCCTACCACCAGAGACAGCAGAAGTGCTCGTTACAATAAGACTTCACTGGCTGTTAGGTCACACTTCTAATTGGGCAAGAGAATGATTCTTGGGCTTGTGCTCTAAAATAATTTAACAGTCTGTGTTACTTGGTTTCCAACCAAACCAGAATGACTCAGTATTCTCCGTTTTCTTTTTGAAAACTCAGTTTTTAAGCAAATCTTATTTTTTCTCATGCCAATAGGATAAGGAGATCTTGGAGGTTTGTGTGTAGGTTCTCAGGAGTATGGAAACACCTAACAGCCTCTCCCCACACCGATTGCGTCATCATCATTTAAAATTAACAAGGCATACACTTATTTGTGCCATTATTTCCTTTTTTTATCAGCAGTGATATGATGACTTTTAAACACCACCAGAATTCGCCTGGTTTTGGGTATGGTTTAATAGTGGGTGGCAAAATACTCTCCTTATTCAAAGGACAAAACCACCACTCCAGCTCTGCACTTCTGCCCCATAACAGAGATGTATAAACCTGAAGTACCCACCCAAGAGGGAATGCTTGCATTTGAAAGGGGGTAAAACATCTGCCTTCAGAGCTCTGCATATGGAAGGTCCTTTCTTTCCTCTTATCTCCCTCTCACGTGTGACATGGGAAAGCAACCTTTTCTCTTCCAGTCTTACCTCCTCAAATTTCTAGTGGAGCATTCAGTAAATGTTAGGGTAAGGGGTGAAGAGGCATCAGGGCTGGAGTGACACAGTCTGGGCTATCAGCCAGGCATTTTATCACCTTTGCCATAAAGAGACTTTCTCAGTGGTTACTGTGCCAAGGAAAATTCTGGCTGTAGCATCCATTTTCCACCCAGAGGTCCTCTCTTGCTTTCCAAAATATCCCCACACCCTTCTTCCCTGGACGTTTTGAGCTCCATAGGAGTTCAGGATGCCCATTTTGAGATAACAAGGCATTCTTGGACTACTAAATTTGGTTAGTGACCACCTGTGGAGGGCTCACAGAACCAAGCAGCAAGGATAGCAGGGAGCCCCAGGACATGGCTGGGGTGCACAAGAGCTGTGGCATGGATTGCTGCATATTTCTCAGAGGTGGGGCACTGTACAGTCCTCAGTGGCTGGCACAGGTCCCTACACAGCCCTCACCATGAGACCTGAGCCTGGGCTCATTAAACCCCACGACACTGAGGCAATGCCCATAATCTTGCAAGTTTGGGTGCTCAAAACAGATTTTTTTTCAGGTGCCCACAAACGAAACAAGTCTGCTTTTTGTAGGATGCACATTCTTTGTGCTGTGTAATCAAACAGCAGTGCACTGAGAGTTCAGTGGGCTGAAAGAGTTCAGTGGGCTGAAAGAGTTTATCACCTAACCACAGCAATGAATAATCAAGGCTCACCCTGCAGGGTGTCTCCCCAGTCCCTAGCAGAGGAGCAAAAACAGCTCCCTGGGGAAACTTCTATTTCTTGCTCATGTCCTATTGGAAACCCCATCCAGGACCTTGAACATTAGGGCAGAAATGCAAACAAAAATTCCTGATTCCCACTATGAAAACCCACCTACAATTTTATTCCTGGGAAGGTAATGCATAGAAGCAGCAATTGTACAGGCTATGGTTAGTCAGTGCTATGCACCATCATTTTATAAATTCTCTTTCATCCACCTTTATTTCCCTTTTCTGTCAAAACTCTGTACTAACTCAACCTCGCTGAGTATGAAAAAGGAGGAATATCCATGCAAGGAACCAGTTTTTGGTGGTGGCAGTGTCAGGAAGTGCATGAACCGTCCAGCAGTGACTGTGGTTTGGAGGCTGATCACAACCTGGGGTCCAGAGGAGGTTCATTCATCCTGAGGCACGAAAACATTTCCAAATGCAGACATGTTTCTCACCAGTGAAGCACGTTTTATTCAAGATTTAGACTTTAATAGGAACCCTGCCTCCATTTCAGGGGGTGCTGTCTCAGAAAAACACAATGGGAGAGTTTGCTTCAAGACTTTCTTCTGTTCCTTTTTTTTTTCTTTTTGATGTGAGCCATAAGCTATTGACCTATTCGGCAACATAAGGAGCTTGGTTGCTGGGCTTTTTTCTGCTAAAGTGCTAACATTTGTGTCTAACTATTAATTACCCAAGTTCTTTTTTTTAAGTCATTACTCTAATTCTTAATATCAAATCCTCCCCTCAGGGGACCATTCCTTATTATTATCATCGCTATACATGGTTTCTAAGGTGTCCACCCACATCACAACTGATTCTGGAAGAAAGAAGCATGTGGTAGGAATTGCTTTGCCTACACAAGAAAGGAACATTTCACATTAATAAAAAAAAAATGCTGTGCAGTGACCAACAAGGGGTGAGCAAGTGGCAAATCCCCTGCGGAATGATATGGTGTAGAGCTGCTGAAGTGGATTTCCTCCCACCAGCACAGCCAAGAGTCCTTCCTGAACTGCCTTCCAGGCTGAGCTGCTTTCAACCTGCCACAGCCTGGAAGGGAGTGCTGCTCAAATAGTGGCTTTGCTTAATGAAATGCTGGTTCTTTCTTTTCAAAGAGGCCCAAAATGTATTCATAAGCAATAAACTGGTATGTGATTTAACCACTATTCCAGTGCTTTACAGAGTGTTTAATTCAGAAGATTATAAAAAGCAAGAAGCCAAACAGCTCCATCAAGGCTTGAGCCAAATGCCAGCAAACTCAGATGAAAAATTCCTGTCCACATCAGAGGATGTAAGGTCAAGCTCTGTGATGAAGCCACCAAATGTAACCATTCCAAGGGCCAGCTTTCTGTTGTCAAAATGCAACTGAAAAAGCATCTGACATCATGAGGATGTTCTTATTTATAGTCTGGCATAAAAGCCACCACACTGTGCAGAAGTGCCTTAATTAACCATATAAACTATCTCAAAATGTGATAAAATCTATAGAATGATAATCGTTAGAGAGGGAGGAGAGAGAAGGAGTAGAAATAGCAAGTTCTTCATGAAATGCAAAATACATTTTTTACTTATTTAACAAATTTCACATTTTCATTTGGTTTTACATACCTTTTCATAAAGATTTTATTTCAACCTCTACAGATCATTCTTGGGGGAAAATATTCAGCTCTTCTAAGTAAAATTTAATTAGCTGAAAATGGATTTTATTAAATACTGTACTTTTTCCTCTTAAAATAAAATGTGGGCACTAGTACAAGTTTATAAATGTTAGAGCGAAATTGTGCAGCAGTCTGTACAACAATTATTGCATTTTGCCTCCATTGGGTAGGTACAATTTCTCTTCTTGCTTTGCAGATGGGGACACTGAGGCACAGGATTTTTTAGTGCTACAGCGACGATGTGTAACAGGCCAGATCAAAATAAAATAGAGCAGGCTTGGTCAAATGGGCAGGTGTCTGAAGTAGATTTAGTGCCCTGAAGTTCTTTTACCCATGATTTTAAATAATTAATCACTATTTCCTTTTACTGTGAACATGGAAATGGGAACATGTTCAAGGGTAAACTTCTTGTCTTTTGAAATGTACAATAGGATACATACAAAACTGATTAAGTTTTCTCTAATTAGCTTTAACATCCATTCCTTTCCTGCCAGCGGCTTGTGGAAAAAAAAAAAAAAAAGGAGGTAGGAAGTGAAAGCTCTGCAGAGAGATCTATAGACATCACTTTGAAAATTTAGCCAGAGTGAAGCACCAGCTCAGTTCCTCTCCCTGTTATCACTTCTGTGGATCTCCAGCACGTTTTGTGCTCTCACTCCACTCCTGGGACTTCTCTTGAAGTTACTGGGGCTCAGCATGGGGCACTCGTGCAGGACTTTTCAGACCCTGGCAGTGCAGGCAGGAAGAGCTGAACTCAGCTCCAAGAGCGCTCCTGTTATGTGCTTACCACGTTCCTCTGAGTGCAACACATAAATCCTGTAAGAAATAGGGGTTCTGCTTAGGAGTAACTGTGTACAATTCCCTCCTTCTCACATGCAACATCAGTGATGAGGAGGAATAACTGCTGATTTTCTCCCTGACCCTGGTAAGAACATCTGGAAGCTCCCACTGACATGTCCCAGCTGGATGTGCTAAGAGGTCCTGCGAGGGGGTCAGCACTAATCCCTGACACTTGGCTGTGTCCAGAGGAAAATGGTTCATGCAGAACTGGGTGGGTGCTAGGAGGTGTGAAAAAACATGTCTTATGCTGGGCTTTATTTGGGGGAATGCAAACACAACTGTAAAAAAATGCAACATTTCTGCTGGCCACAGCAAAAGATAAAATACAGAAGTATCCCCTTGGATATCTATCCAAAATTAGCTCATGCTTAGGACCTGCAGTGCCAGATCACACCAGTGGTCCAGCAGCATGCACTGGTGTGAAAACACATTAATTCTGGTGAGGGAAATCTTGCAACTGGGTTAGGGAAACACTTTGGCCAGTCCCAGCCTGACCATAAAAACCCTGAAGAAATTTAAGTTTTTTCCATTATTTCAGTGAGGATGTGAATGACTAAGATAAATCATATTGGACCTACAGAAGAATTAAACTATTTTCAGTGCTTAGTTTTTGTAAGTAGGTGGTTGCCTGTACCGCTAAATTTTTATTTTCCAAAATGAGGTAAAATAATATTAGGAAATAACTGTATATGGTATGGGAGTTCCACATTTCCCCAGCACCTTACAGGAGAGCTCCCTGATCCACATCTGGACCCGCAGATGCCATCTCGGCACCTATAAATTACAAGTAGTTGGCAACTGCAATGCTGGCAAGTGCAGCCGCGGGGTTATGAGAAGAGCCTTGCAAAAATATTTATAATGGAGACAGCTGCAAGCAGTTTTCAGCAGATCTGTCTGAAAAGCGGCAGCAGATGGGACAGGAGGGAGATGTCCATCGCGGGGAACAACCGGGCTGCTGCGGGACAGGAGGGCGACGCCCATCCCCGGGACCAGCCGGGCTCGTTCAGGACAGGACGGAGATGCCCATGGCAGGGAACAACGGGGCTGCTTCGGGACAGGAGGGAGATGCCCATGGCAGGGAACAGCGAGGCTGCTTCAGGACAGGACGGAGATGCCCATGGCAGGAGACAACGGGGCTGCTTCGGGACAGGAGGGAGATGCCCATCGCAGGGAACAACCGGGCTGCTTCGGGACAGGACGGAGATGCCCATCGCAGGGAACAACGGGACGGAGATGCCCATCGCAGGGACTGGTTCCGCTAGATGGCAGCCGGCGCCAGCGCGGCGTTTTTGGGTGAACAGCAGGGGGAGAGTGGGTGACACGAAGGAAAGCTGAACGGAGCACAAGCACCTACACACCTCCGCCCAGCAGAACGGGAACTGCGGCTCTCCGCCGGCTCCCCCCGCGGAAACCAGAAACCACGGGCCGCTGAAAGCAGCAGGCAAATGAGTCAAAGCAGCGGGGTCTCGAGCCTGAGTTTACCGAGAGGCTTTCAGAAAGCTGAAATAACAAGAAGGGAAGTATTAAATCTGTGTGATCTCTTTCTTCTGCCTCGGGCTTATTTTAGTTTTTAAGTCAGATCCTTCGAGTCTATGTCATTGGCATCTATTAGTTGTCCTGTAGAGATCCACTGTGGGGAGTTTACTTCGACAACAGCTCTTGTGGAAAAATGTTGCAGTCCTGTGTAAAATACGATTTGGGAACATACGTACTGAGGACATTCCCAAACCGGTTTGTTAAACTTATTGAGAGCTCAAAATGAAATCTAGAAAACATTGGGATGAGCTCCTTTTGACTTCAGGCACAGCCTGAGTCTGGAGAGCCTGCAGAACGTGGCAAAAATAATTAGAAAATTCCCTTTAAAAAACAATTTATGCTGGCAAATTAATGCCATGTTATTTAAAAAGTGATGCCAGAGATTAGGTTAATTTGCTCCCTTATTAGTTAGCCTCAGCAGGGGAGCAGCAAGGCCATGAGCGGGTGCAAATCCTAAATTGCCTGGCTGTCCTGATGAGGCAGATCATAGCTGAGGATGGGGAACAGGATAGAGAGAGAGCATGGGGAAAGTGACCCTGTCACAGCCTGTTTCCAGGAATGATTGTCTGCTGAGCAGGAGGGATACTGTGGAGGGCAGTGAGTTTGTTCCCCAGCAGTCACTGCCTCGGCTGCTGAGCTGGAGAGATGCCGAGGGCCACGGGCACACACCAACAGGGTGTAAAGCTGTGCCTGCTCGCAGAGGGGGAAAACCTGAAAACAGTTTGTAAAAATGGCAAAGGGGTCATTGCTCAGTGCAGAATTTTGTCACTGCTGTTACTGACAGGTGGAGGACAAGAATGGCTGCTTGCAGATTGCAAATTCAGTCATCACCAAAGAACCTGGAAGGTCACACTGAACTGAACCTGGTGCTGTGTCAGTGTGCTGTGTCCTGCCCTCAACAACCTTCATCCACAGATATCCATCAGAGCAATATTCCTGTGTTAAATACGAAATAGGTGATGAAGGGGTTTTTACCCCTCATCCAACAGAGGCTCTACCTTCCGCTGATGTTCTCTACCACCTGTTACACCATGTTCACTGTTCACCTCCCAGACCTGTCCTGTCTGTTCATGCACCACCCTAAAATATACACAGAAGGAAGGATAAATGCCTGTGTTCCCTGGAAATGGCAGTGTGCTGCCCTTTCCACCGCTCACATGCACCGTGATCACCTGAAAGATCAACGAAATTGTCCCTGCACAGTGCAGTTTACAATGCCTGTGTGTGTGTATCTAAAGCCAAAGCTTTGTAAAGCACACCTGTACCAACACGAGATTCAGCGATCCTTCCAGCCCTTCTTCAGCTCGTGCTCTCCAGATCCACCACCCCGTCATGCTGTGGGGACACCAGTGCCTGACACAGCTGTGTGCCTCCTGGTGTGCTCTCGCTTTCCAGATCTCCCCCTTATGCTGGAAACGTCTCCTGTGACACATCCAACACTTCAGTTTCCTGCACCACTGCCCAACCAAACACAGAGAGCAAGGGCAACCACAGCTGGGTGCACAATACAGCTGAACATGGGGGGAGCAAGGAGCTGGTTGTCAGGGACAAAGAAAGATCACGCAGCAGTAGAAAACCGCTTGGGCCACTGTATTGTTATTTTTAAGCATTTCTGATACAGGTTATGCACGATACTTCTATTTTTTCCACCTTTGTTTTGTCTGGAATAGAACTGTGCTGTCAGTCAAGCCGTTTTTGCTCTTAGCCAGGTTTGCTGCAGACACAAAGCTTATGTGCTCATGCTGTGTCCTCATCCTGTTGCTGAACACTTTCAGCCCACAAGCTACTACTCAATTACATTGCCAGAAAGATGAAGTTTTCAAAAACTAAGCATATTGAGTAAATTCCCAGAAAAACCCCAGCCCAGCCAGCCAGCCAACCAACCAACACAAAACAAAACATAACCAAACAAACCAAACCAAAACAAACAGAAACCAACAAACCAAACAACACACACACACACAACACCCCAAAAAAGGGAAATCAAAAAACAAAGAGCAGATTGCGGCAGGGAAGAGAAGAGACTGAAGAAGTCTGGAGTGTGTCACATAGAGACTACAGCTTTAACAGGGTTGATAGTGAGAAATCTCCTCCATGTTCCAAACATACATGGAAAAACTTTAACATCAAGCTCATGATTTTTTGTGGTGAGTGGATCACAAGATGCAAGCTGGAGGGAAGCAGGCTGCACAAGCTCCAGGGCTCAAAGATTTTAAATCATGTATGTCTCTAGTACACACTTTTTTGTATGAAGTATTTTTGTCTGTCACTAAGTAGAAGACAAAGAAGTTATTTTAGCTTTGTTGTTGTTTGAGGGCTTTGTTGGGTTGCAGCTTTTTTGTGGGTTGGTTTGTTTGTTTTCTCCTGTTAATTTTTGTGGTTTTGTGTGTGCGTGTGCGTGGACTAGCATGCTGAGACAAATTCTTGAGGAACACCTGAATGTAGCTAGGATATTTATGCAGAAAAAATGCTGAGAGCTGTGTTAATATCTCTACTTCTCCATTGTTAAACCCACTGGTTACGGCACCAAAAAAACTGGATTGGAAAGAGGGCAGGGGACCAAAAAATGTGGGTGTTGCAATGTCTGATTTCTAGGCCTTTTGCCCTTAAGACATCATACCCGTGTAGAAAAATGAGTTCCCCTTGGGCCTGCCCAGTGGCACGGCTGCTGATCCGCAGTGCACAGAGCAGTGGGAGCTGCCTGCAGAAAGCAGCAGGAATCACTGAGCACACGGGCATGGCCAGGACCCTGCCTTCTCCCAGGGCAAGCCCCTGGAGGCAGGAATCAACAGGCCTTTAGGACATGTTCCAGTGTTTTCTCCAGTCCCCACCCACTTAATACAGTGGTATTGGTGAGAGAAAGCAGATAGAAACTGAAAGGAGAGGTTCACATTGGATATAAGGAGAAACTTTCTGCTTTAAGGACAGTCAGGCAGTGTGACAGGTTGCCCAGTGGAGGCTGTGCAGTCCCCATCCCAGCAGGTTTTCAATATCCAGCTGGATAAAGCTCTGAGTAACCTGGTTTGCGCAGGAGGTTGGACTGAGTTACCTGGTGATCCTATGATCACCTTGCATACAAACCAGGAAGAGGTTTTTAAATCTCGCATGTTTTGTCAGCTATTTCAAAGATCTAAAACATCTACTATCTGTTTAGCCATAATGTGTAGCAATGGCAAGTAGAAGAATCTTGGCAAGTATTTAAATGAGTCACCTGCAATGCTGTACAGAAATGGCAGAGCACAACTCTATTGTCCCTTTTTACCATTTCAGCACAGTTATCACCATTAAGATACTTAAAACACACAACCTGGCAGCAGCTTCCTGGCTTTTAGCTTCATATTTAATAAAATGAATTGAGGAATTTTGCTGTGTAAGTGATGCACTTCCATTGGTGCTCTGGAAATGTCACCCTGAAATGCTCTGTTCCATCACACGTCTACATGTGACTCTGGTGTGGTGGCATCCCATTCCTGACCAGCTGGGCCACTGCTTGAATTGCATTTGGAAAAGAACGTATCTTTTAAGGGAAAAGAAGGTAGAAACTAAGAGAAAACCTAACCCTAAACTCTAAAGAAACAAGGCAGGTGAGGTGAGTGGTTGGGTGACGGAGTTGGAACCGCAGACACCACGAAGACAAAGCGTAAAAAGGGGGATTTAAAAAAACTGCAACCAATCAAAGCTAAAGAATCGAAGAATCATAGAATGATTGAATGGTTTGGGTTGGAAGGGACCTTAAAATCATCCAGCTCCAATCCCCCTGCCCTGGGCAAGGATACCTTCCACCAGACCAGGTTGCTCAAAGCCACACCCAGCCTTACTTTGAACGCTTCCAGGGATGGGGCAGCCACGACTCCCATGGGCATCCTGTGCCAGGCTGCACCACACTCAGAGGAAAGAATTTATTCCCAATATAAAATCTAAACCTGCCCTTTTTCAGTTTGTCCTATTACTCCATGCCCTTGTAGAAAGGCGCTCTCCAGCTCACTTTCAGGCCCCCTTCAGGCACCAAGAGG
This sequence comes from Callaeas wilsoni, assembly GCA_013398955.1. Classification (NCBI taxonomy): domain Eukaryota; kingdom Metazoa; phylum Chordata; class Aves; order Passeriformes; family Callaeidae; genus Callaeas; species Callaeas wilsoni. Next base: position 137,610 of record VWPU01007091.1, read on the forward strand.
CTGCAATAAGGTCTCCCCAGAGCCTTCTCCTCTCCAGTGATCTGCTGAGTGGCCAGCCGTGGCTCTCAGCCAGACACCACCACATCTATATTCTAGACAAAACCCCTGAAATCTGGAATATGAAATTCATGAAGTCTGGCTCTCTGGGGAAGCTGAATTCTTCTGTTCCCAGACTTTGTCATCTTTTGCACAGCACACAGCTCAGTGGATGCTGCAGCTGAAAGTCAGGCCATTGCAAAGGGCTGTCACAGGAAACCATTTGTCACAATACACATTGTTTTGCAGGATTCTTAATGGCTGAGTTTTTAAATGAAGACATTGAAAAATTGCTTACCCATGAGGTATTTTGCTGAGGACATAATATGCTGTATATGAATGCTGATACACCTGCAAAACAAAATTAAGAAAAAGACAACAAAAAAGAAGAGATTAGTAACTGTCACCGGTGTTAATAGGGCTCGTTTTTTTGCAAAAATAGTCTAGCATTTGTGGCTGAGAAGCTCTTCTAAACACTTCAAGATCTGTAGTAGAAAAGAACAATGCATTAATCCACTTAAAGCTGTTGTGTGTTCTTTTCATCTTGCACTTTATCACGGTGTTTGGCAGATCGCGCACACCCAGATGCTCGGTGTCGTTACCATGGCTACCAGGTCTTTGATTAAACTGGGGGCACACGGGCTCTGCAAAGGCTAAATATAGAACAGTCATTAATGAGGACACCTTGGTCAGCTGGAGACATTCTCCATCATTATAACCAGACACAACAGGGATACAACGCATGTGCTTTTGCTCTATTTCCACATAAACAAAACAGGGAGAGGTGCTGGGTGATATCAGGGCAGGCTGTCAAGGCCCTGTCAGTCAGGAGATAAAACCGTATTGACTCAAGGCATAAAGCTGACCTCGTGTTTCTACGACCTGCTAAGTTGCATCTTCATATCAATCTGTGCTCTTTGGGCCTTGGGGAGGAGCTGGCCAGCTTGCACAGCAGCTCATCTCACAGGGGACAGTTTATTGCTTATTTTCTAAGTAGTAAATAATAACACCAGAGCCAATGTCAGTGATTTAAGAGGTGGTGATTTTCCACTGGTGACAGCACAGTCCCTTACAGCGATCAGGAGTCAGGGTACCAGTGTGAAAGGTCTAAATATGAATCATTTTATACAAATTTATACAGGGCATCACTTTTTGCAATTCTATCCTGTTACTATATGCTACTAAATAAGTAAGTAAGTCTCCTAGCAATCATTTAATTTGGCTTCTATTTAAATCTTTAAACCATTTTTGCTGTCCAGCAGCTCTCAGAAAGCATCCAGCTGTAGAGGACAAAGGAGAAATTTCTTGAATACTTGTTTCACCAAGCAAGTTTGATCAAAATTATTTTTCCTAGGCTCCTCTGTTTTTGCACAAGTAGTTTTTGTTTATGCTTATGCCAAGAAACCACGAGATGTCCTGGATGGTGCTGCCAGTCCCAGCAGGGGCCGTGCCAAGCACATTCTCAGCCTCACAAGTCAGCATGACTCACTCCCTGCCACTCCGGAGGGCAAACCTGCACACTGCTGTCTAGAACAGCCCTGCAACTTCTGGGGTCTCTGTGAAGAGGTAGATAAACACGAGGCACATCAATAAACACGAGGCACATCAATAAACACGAGGCACATCACCCTCTAAATATCAAATCAAACTTCTCTGTCACCATTTGAAACCAAACACTAAATCCTTACACTGCTGCATGAGCTTCCTGAAAAATGGGCACAGAGGTGAAAGTGCTGGATTTCAGTCTATGAAATGCAGAGACTGGATTGATGTGATTTCCTTCTTCCCTGTGCAATTCCCTCCCTTCATTGCAAGAACATCATGAGGTCACATCCCCAAATCTTATCTCCTTTCAGGCATTCAGATCCATAAGGACTCTTCACACAAGGTGATTCTCTGGTGTGTTGATATCAGGGAAGGTCTTGGGATACAAGTGAATTCACCACAAGCCAGCTTTTATTTTAGTACAAGTGTCCTTTTTAAATCCACCTGTGTCAGATGATGTCAAATAAATTACCATTTTCTCATCCTCATCCAATCATACCAAAGAGCTCTTGAATCTTCTGATGTTGATACCTGAGACCTGGCTGAGGCATGCAGCCTTAGAGTTTATTCCAGCTTTGATGAAGTCCTAAAACTGATACAATTTCTTAAAGAAAAAGCACTGGAATACAGAATCTGCCTACAGATCTGCAAAACCTGATAATACATTGTCATTAAATACTGAGCCACTTTTGTCTTCCAATATCCTGGCAGAAGGATGGGAAAGATGATGTAGATATATAAATTCTGATCTGAGGCTGGGACTGTTTGTTCAAGGTTATAAGCCATGCTGTGTTGTCAGATACCAGAGACTTAAGCCCCCCAAAATGAGTATGAACAGATGCCTCCAGGGCAAAACAGAAAAATGTGGCAGGCTGGAGGGAAAAGAAACAGCCAGGGAAGTTTTGAACAGGACACCTGCTGATGTCCTTGCTTGTGGTACAGAGTCCTACAGCTGTGCTGGAGAGTTCAGAGCTGTCTTAGAGCTATTAATGAAGACTGAGGCAAAACATTTTTTTTGCTGAGAGAGCTTAGGACTGAGGAAAACAAAAGTTGCAGGACACTCAAAGAGCTCTTTTATTTTCTGAATGTCATTTGTTGTCATCTTGGGTCTTTGGCTGGACTCTAAAATATCTCACATCACCTGTGCTACAGTATATACAGTCTTCAAAGGCTTGCAGCTGGCAGAGTTCACTCACAGGAGCAAAATTTTCTCAGGTAAATCCTTACAATGTGTAGGTTTGCTTATGTAAAAAAGAACTATTTGTATGAGCAAAGACTTCAGGATCAGACATTTATTCTTATTATTATTACAGTTGTTAATGACACAAGCACATGCAGCTCAAAAATCCCTCTCAGCCCAACTATTTCAAACCTATTTGGAAAATGCTTTGCCAGCAATGGTCCTAAGAAGACAAGAATACAAGAGAAAAATCACTTTGTGTCTTTCTGTGAAATTAAGTGTCTGTTTTCCTCTTAGATATGCAAACCAAATGAAGTTAACAGAACTTTTTGAGAGGATGACTATGTTTGCTTAATATCTCTACTAAAATTTCTGCTGGGGTCAAGATGAATTTGGCCATTCACTTAGCAGTAGGAAAATCCCACAGCAGGGAAAAGAGTAGGGAAGAGATGAGCATTCTTCTGAAATTGAAAACTAAGCCTCAGAGAATGGAGAGTACTTAAAAGTTAATATTCGTTCCATTAAACCTGTCTGTTTCTGAGGCTTGGCCAACAAAAATAGCTGTATAAACTCTGTGTTCCCCTTTTCAATCAAAGAATGTGATAATTGACTGATTTGATGCTCTCAACCCTGATTTTTAGCTGGATCCCAGAAGCTTTACAGCTCTTCTCAGCAGAGAGGCATATTTGGGGGTAGCAGAGGTCTTGGCAATTGTTCGGCACCCTAGAATCTGTGTGCCAAGCCATTCCACCAGTGTGAGTCAGAACAGGCTTGAGGGTATGTTGTGGTGAAGGAACCAACCAGGGGGCCACAGCGCCCAGAAAGAGAGGTTTGGTGGGGTGGTACCCAGGGGTGAAACCCCATTCTGGGAAGATGGCTTCTGCCTTTGAATTCCTAGGATTCCTGAGGGGCGGTTCTGTCTACAGTTGACAGACACCTCTTGTGTCCCCTAAGGGAAGGTGTCCTGGCCTGTCCCGCCTTTCTCCTCTTCCTATGGGTCCCTGTGGTGTCACCCCACCCCCTTCCCTGCATCCTTATAAAGCCCTGATTACTGTGCCATTACTTCGGCATTCGGACCATTTGAGGGAGCTTCTACAATAAACCCTTGGATCACCGGCCGAGAGCCACCTCTGCTCATTCATTTCTGGCCGCGCCTGGGCTATCCACAAGCCCCAGGCACGCTGGGCTCCGTGCCCTCCACCGCACGGGCTGGGAGGCTGGCTAGCGAGGCACCGAGGTGCCCCGGGGTGTTCTTCCTTTGTGTGGGACACACCTGGACCAAGCTGCTGCCATCTCAGCCCGGCCAGCGTGCCGGCGCGCGTTAATATAAGGGTACTCTGAAGGGTTCTGGGTATCACCACAATCAGGCCACAGAAGCTCCCATACCAGCTGTCACCAAGAAGTGATGTAAAAGTCATCATGCCAAAACCATTGGGCCAGAAACACCCTCCCACTGGGCTTCTCATCCCAGGTCACGGCACAGATCTTGTTTACTTTCAATCTAAATTATGCTCTGCAACAGGTGCATGTTTACACTGAAATCATAAAGGGACTGAGAGATGGATCTATCTGTTCCCATCCAAGTCTTGGAAAGGCAATTATCTCTCTAAAATTCAGAAGAACGCAGGGCTAATTATATGTGACAACACCTTGTTGTGAAGTCACTGACCTTTTTTTATGTAACCAACAGAAGAAACCTAGACTTGCCCAGATGACAGCAGAAATGGAAACACCACAGCACACAGAGCAGCAGAGGAGGGCATGTGCCTCTCCCATGCCACCAAATTCCAAAGGAACTGGGAAACTGTGGTTCCAACAAGGAACAGAAATAAAATGGAAAAAGCAGTTTCTGTGCTCTGTCACTACAGAGCAAAGTATGGTGAGAATGGTAATGCCTCCTTGGCAGCACTCATTTAAGTGCTGTAAGGATACAGGGCCTAGTCCAGCAGGGCTTAGTGAAATAGAAACTATTCGGTATTTAAGAACAGAATGGATTTGGACTCACTTATGCATTGCGACTATTCATATACTTTAAACTGGAATCCATAGCTCTTGTTCTTGCCCCAAAGTAACTGCAGAAATATGTGACATAAATCCAAGAAGTTTGTGAAATGAGTTTTCAGCATCTTAAGGCTGGTATGAAAGATTGCACTACCTGCTGAGGATTTATCCTAAGCATCAGAAAAAAAGAAAGAGTTTAGTTTACACTTCCATCTCCTCTGTCTGTCGGGTTCTGTCTCACTTTGTGGGCTGATGCCAGGCCAGCACCAGCAATAATCAGCATTTATGGAAGACTGTCTTTAATGTTTGCATGACCAAGTGCTGAATCAATACAAAGAAGAGGCACCGCATTTCAAGGAGGTTTGCAAATAAAGAAGGGGGGGAAAAGCCCTTGGAAGAAGGCTCCCCAAATCCATTCATCTTCCAGCAGGCTTTTCTACCAAAACAGCTGATTTAGGGTCTTACCACATGGCATATAAAACAGCTCATGGATCTGAGATTAAACCCAGGTGGACTGGCTGCTGTGAGCTCATGATTGTTACTTACTTGATAAATACAGGAATAAAGCATGCTATGCATACATTTTCTCAATGGCTCCATAGAGCCACCAGGCCCTTCATACAGTAGTGTTATTTACATTAAAGAATTACCTAGAAAACTCACAAAAAAATCCCATAAACCTTAGAGCTCTCAAGGGAACAGCTCCAGGGCAGAGCAGAAGTGCAAGCTGTTTGCAGCTTGCAAGGCTAAATACAAAATTTCCAGTGTTTAGTGTCTTGCTTTTTCAGGAAGCACACATTTAATTCAAACAGTCATCCCAGCGCTCCCAAATAAAAATGAACACACCAAATAGTCATCAGAAAGAAAAGTGTACAACAGTTCGCTAAAGCCTGAAAATAGCAAGAATATATTTTAATGTAATTAATCATAAAGCACTCAAGATTTATCTGCGTAAAATGACTCATTTTTTATTCTGCAACAATAAAGTATATCAACAAATAATAGATTCCCTCAGGATTCATACCAGATCTCAGTTGTCTTGATAATGTATCTGCTTCTACACTGGGTAGTAAGACAGTAAAAATATATCACAAGTGGCTGGTGAAACAGGAGCTGCCAGATCCATTAAAAGGGTTTCCCACAAAGAGCCTCTAAAAAGACATTTGCTGGAAATAGATTATACAGCCCATTTTCCTACTTATGCTATGAGCAGACAAATCCCCAAATGCACATATGAATGTCAAACCAATTGAATAATCCCAAACATTTGACATAATTACATATTCCACCTTTCAAAATAGTCCTGGTGCCCTTAAACAGTAACTAACACTGTGATGCAAAATATGCAGGTAAAAGATGATTTGCCATTTGGCCTTTAGTATCTGTGATATTTAACCAGGCTCTGAAGCTGACAGATTAACAGGGAAAAGAGAATAAAGTAGAATGCAGGAAGGCTGCTGCTATGCATTGGCAAATAGCTCATGTATTTTGTACCCTGTTTTCTCCCAATGGTGTGAAAGGGAGTGGAAAACAAGTTCAGGAGGAAAATCACAAGCAAACATTAGCCAGAGGTTGTGTTTCCTTCTCCTGCAAGGACATACCATGTATGTAAAAGATACAAGTCACTACCGCACAATCACATGGATTCTTCTGTTGGTCAGTCACCAATAAGCAAACAAGATGTTCAATTTACAGGGTAACTGCGTTGTTCATACAGATCTTCCAGGAGAGAAAAGGATAATTATTTGACTAAAAATACCCCACTGTCATAATCTGTTATGGTAGTCTGTGGGGGATTGAAGCAGGTCACTGTACCTGTTTGCAGAATATTCTGTATTTTTTATGAAAGTCAACATTAAAAACTAGATTTTCACTTACTGTGTCAACATCATTTGCCTTGATCAAAATTCTTTATGATACCATTGGTTTTGTGGAACCTTTCCCTTCTGTTGAGAAGAAATCCTTCTTTTCCATTACATGTTGAACTGGCCCTCAAAAGGGATGAAAAATCCATTCTTGTACCTGACCACCAACTTCTGTGTAATGTTTTGTTCAATTTTTGTACTTTCATTCTCCCCTGTATTTGTGATTTAGAGCACAAGGGGTTACCTCTGGCTGAGGCATGTTTGGTTAGTGGTCTTTTAATTTTTTCCCTCAGTGGAGACAGAATGGTCAGCAGTGTTCTCCTCAGCCCAACTATTTTTGCAAAAGATTACGACCATTTTATTGCTAATAGGCACTCCATAGTAACCAGCTCGGAATTAGATTCTCTCAGAAACATCATGCTATCTTTTCCTTTCGTGTCAGTGCAATAAAAAAAGGAAAAACTACTGAAATCCATACTGGTATTTTGTACTCTGCACTCAGTGAAGCTTGATTGCTTGCAAGAACAAAACAAATCAATAAAGCCGTATAATTTGAGGTGTCTTCAACATTCTCACCTTTCAGATTCATTGGGATACTGACCTATTTTGCGTTCTTCTGAGACAGCATATTCTCTTTTGTCCCTGCATTGAATTATCCCTTTATACTTTATCACCTCTCCTGTAATGCACCTCCAGTACAATCTCATGCTGTGTGTCAACCTGCTTGTACAGCCCTCCAAGGAACACTGCTCATTTCTCTTCCTGCCTCTAATAAATTAGAAAACTCATAATGAAATGCTATCAACGAGCATTTCCTGAGCATTGGTTCTGCTGGCAGCCAGTAACCCACAGTTGTCATCAAACACCTGATTTGGGATGCTCTTACCCGCTGAGCCGTATCCAGCTGATCAGCCACACGTTTAGCGTGCTCACAGCCACAGAAAAGGACACTGTGGCACTGCTGGGACACTCCAGGACAGTGTGGGGAGCTCAGGGGCGGGCAGAGATGGGAGAAATGGGTTTCAGCAAGAAAGGTGATGAGAAGAAGGGGCCTCTGAACCAATCAATGTACAACTGTACAACCAATCAATTTGGCAACTGGTTGCCTGTGCTATAACGGTCTCTGTATTCCAGAGGAACTAACTTGACACGTGGGAAAAAGGAGGAAGATATATACCTGGGGAATGCATGTATTAGATTTGTTAAGGGAAGTCAACATTTTACTTGCAAAGAGGAGGGAAGGATCCCGACCCAGCAGTGTAACTGTGCTGGGGTGAGGTGACACAGCCAACACCAAGATGTCAGTGCCTCAGAGAGACCCAGTGGGTCTGTGCCTCGTCTCAGTCACACCAGTGTGGATCCAGAGCTGCTCCACTCATACCCAGTGTCATAGGAAATCAGCAACTGGGTGTCTCCAGAACCAGGAAGAAACTTTAGCATTTGATTCGGAAGAAGGAAGTAACACAAAATGCAGTGGATCACCAGGAAGAGTGTTTGCATGTCTGTGTTTTTTAAATCTTTTAACAATTTAATCTCTGAAGACTGCAATCATTGTCCTTGTTGTTTAAAGGACAATCAGGACAGCTCTCCAGCCATGCAGAGCTGTGAATGCCCTGCCACCCACACCAGAGAGGCTTCCTTGGAGAACAATCTCACATCAAGGTGACATCAGGAAGGGACAGCACATTCCTGCCACAGGGACTTGCATTTTGGAAGCATTTGTAACACAAGCCGAAGCCGACTGCGGTGGGGTTGGCTTGCACCACGGTTAATATGTAAATCTTTCCCACAAACATACAGAGGCTGTGCTGGGATTAGAAGCCGATTTTCCAAGCACCAAACCAAAGGTCTCTGAAACAGCAAAGCCAAGGAGTTATTCCTTCGCAAATAATGTCGCCTCAAGTTTGCAAAACAGCCGTAAATGAAGTGTGATGGCAACATCCACCACAGTAATGGATGGACTGCCGTGTTGTAAGATAATGCTGCTAATTCACCTCTACAAACTGATTATCTATCTCGGTTGTTTCATGATAATAATTCTTTATTAAAAGATTAGTTTTCAAATTACACTTTTGAGAGCCTTATACTGCTGACAATGCCAAAAGGGAATTTCAAGGCCAGCCTGAGGATTTATGACTTTGTGACGGCGGCGGAGTGGAGTGGATGCTCTTTTTGTTACAAATGCAGCTCCAGAAGCAACTTAGGCCACAGGTATTAACATACAGCTCGTGTGCCAGCTCTCACCCCTCGGAGAGCGTTAATCCAATCTGCCAACTGCTGCTGCACTCTAATACAGCTCTGCCCTGCCAAGCAATTACAAAAGCCTCCTTTTGCTCCCGAGCCACCTGTCCCTCACAGCGCTTCACTGGCACCACAAAGCCCTTGCAGTCACTGGCTTAAAGGACGACTGCTCCATTTTTAACTGGTAAATAAAATGGGAGCTGCAAAGCCCTCTGTAGGGTTTTTGCACCAGCCTTTGTGCACTTGTTGATGCTCAGGTTATTGGGAAGTAGCTGCAATGAAGTTATAAAGAATTAAGAATGAGGGTCACGAATAATGAGCTCATTCTTGTTGATCTTTTTAAACTTTTATCAATATTCACATCACAGATATAAACTCCCAGGTTTCCCCTCCCACCCTCTATTCAGAAACTTGGAAATGAGAATAAAATGATCTAGTACATAGTTGTGATTTTAACATACCAAAAGATATGTATAAGGAAAAGACATAAAAGATGAACAAACAGTATTATTATGTATTAAGAGTATGAAAATAGCCTGGAGCCACCTAAAAGTTTTAGAAGGAGATAGCAATTATTCCAGACCTAGGAAACACAGAACACCTTCAGATCCATACAAACACACCCACAAAAACACACAATCATAATTCTCTAGGAATATTTGGGATCATAATAACAGCAATATTGGGCCAGACCCAGAGTCCATCCAGTTCACTACCCTGGCTCAGTAGCCCAAAGCCGACTCCTACAGAACACTAGAGTTATCTGATTTAGAGACATCCTTTCCCAAAATACTTTCCCAAGCTCTTGCACTTAGCAACTTGGAGTGCCTCTCTTTGCAGCTGTCTGCCTTGAGGGATGTCCCTGCCACTGACCTCTCCAGTCATTCTTTACGAGCATTTACCCTTTTCGCACCTACAAACTCATGCAGCAACTCCCTTCTCCCAGACAATGGTGCCAAAAGCTTGTGTGGGGTACGATTCCTTTCAGCAGCCTTTGATGTCTGTTTTAGCCTTAGATTTACACCCTGAATTATGCTGTTTGTAGAGGCAGCCTGGGATAGGTGGAGGAGATGGGATTTTACAGGGTTCATGTCTACATTCACTCCACTGACTCTCACCTTCATTGTCTTTGGAGTTGCAAGTCTGAGGGCTGAAGGAGAGCATGAGTAATCAACACTTAGTACTGTTTTTAATGAAACGTTAGATAATGCCTTCTTTCAAAGAAGCGTTTCTTGAGCTGTGCAGACACTGTGCAAAGATTCTAAAAGCCTCTTTTTTGTGAAGTTTACAATGCAAATGGTAAAGCTTTGCAGCAATTATGTGAGAACCAGGCCATGAAAATGTGCTGAATGCTTAGTATATCTAATTAATTTATTCATTTTAAAATAATTCACTTTAGAGGCAGAAATTAGCCACTACAGAACCACAGCATATGTTCTTTCTATTAAAATTTACTCTTAGCATGTAAAAATTGCTTTTTCTATTGTAGCAGCTGAGAATGTGAACACTACAAAGAAGTTAGCACTGGCATTGAAATGTTTTAAGATGATGCTAGGCTCAGGGCACTTTCAGAAGACTCAGAAAAAGGAATCTGAAATAAGAAAGATGAGCCCGTCAAAAAGCATTAGAAAGCAACAGTTTAAAAGCAGTGAAGTGGATGTGAAAGAAATGAAAATATTCAGATGTATGCCAGGGACCTTGGTCAAAAATCCTCTCCCCATTCAGTGAAAGATTTGTTTTTCAGTTCCATATGAGATCAGAAGACTCAGAGCTGTGTCTCAATATACACACAGATCTAATTCACTGGAGGCGACAATTCTATTTTCTGACAAAAAGAAAAAAACAAACCTGAAATCACATAGAAGGCAGGAAGACATTTTATGTGTTATCTTTGTGCTGCTGTGGGCAACTTCCATGGGGTAAACGGTGTGTGGTGATGATGAGCATCTCTTTGGAAAGCAGGGGGAGAGCAAAGAGGACAGGAAGGAGCACAGAACCTGCCCTGCTCCTTGCCTGCTGCAGAACCCTTCACAGCACTGCCATCAACAGCATCACTCTTCCACTCCTGCACACAAAAATATGCATTTAAAGACATGACTAAAGCCCTATGAGTCGTTTCCCTTTTCAAGAAAGAGCTTCTTCTGAGCAGAGAATAGAAGAAAAAAGAATAGAAGATTCCATTTTCAAATCTGGGTCATTAACTGCCCAAGGAGGAACGCTCATTATTGGTTTTAACATCGAGCTGGTAAAAGCAGAGTTCTGCAGGCAGTTAAGGAGATAAAAGGCACTTGTTCAGGGTAAACACAGAGAGCCACACACTCCTTGGATTTAGGCATGTAACTCAGCTAAAGAGGAGAACATTTGTGTCAGAAGATTTGCATTTCTGAGTACAGGAACTTCATTGGGGTGCCCTGCTTAGCAAGAGCTGTTTTTCCAGAAGAGGGCACTAAACATATTTTTTTTACTATTTCAGTGATTAAAAATTAAAAAAATAAAAATGACTGGAAATCAGAAGAATTAGATTATAGACTGCTTCATATGTTTCTGCAGAGACACCAGAATTAAATTCTTTCTAGTTTTGCCTTCTGAAGCTTTTTAAATCACCGTTGTCTTCCCATTTTGCATGCTATTCCTAATAGATTTCTTTCCTTAACATTTTAAAACAACTGCCTGTACTTATTACAATCCAGCACAAACCAGGATGTTTATTGTCTCTAAAAACTTACAAAGCAAATTTATGCTAAAAAGCAGGAAGTTACCTCTAATGTAATTCTGAAACCTCTCTTTGTTGCAAGGAATCTAATTATTTGTTAAATTTTAATTTTTTTCAATAATTTTCATACTGGTATTTATTTTATTCCTAGTAAAGCAAGGAGGAGGTTTCACTAAAATACATCCCCATACAAGTGCAAGAAAGAAAACTGTGATTATTTTACTGGTGTCCCTCTGATTTTGACTATCTAGGAAATCTTGTACAATTATCTTATGAAGGCTTTATTCAAAAACAAATTGCAACTTATTTTTAAGACATTTTGTGAATCTCCTTAGGACTTTAATCTCTGCCAGTTTGTTCAAGTTAGCTCATCTATACACTCAGAAGAGGAAGCAGAATGAGAAATATAACCTTATGTGAGCTAAGAAAAATTGGTTATTTTTGTATCACAGTGTTTTGCCTTGAGGCTTTTTTATTTTTCCTTCCTTGCTTGATGAAAATCTCATTTACTAAAGAAAATATTTACAGAGGAAGACTGCTGATAGCTGGTACAGATACATAATACACCTATGCACTTCTGCATGACAGGCTAATTATTTCTGAGTTTTGATGCTCCTCTGGTCTTCCCTGGAACTGTGGATTTGCTTTTCAGTTTACTGATGTGTATCTGTGCCTGTGAAAAAATGTTGGATCCAGTTTATTGGCCTTTGCTATATAGGCAAGGCTGTCCAACTTAGTCTGAAATAAAAATTTTGCACTCAGTCACGTTTGTGCAATTTCTGTTGAAGTCTCCCAGCTCAAATCAGGAGGCTTCAGGTATAGTTCCAACTCCATTTACCTGCATTATTGGGAGAACAGCAAGGGTTTAATCCATTGTTTTTAACAGGAAAGCAGTTAAAGCTCAGCAGCTGAAGTCAGCAGACTCAGTTTTTAATGCTCTGCATTTCAGGCAGAGGACTTTGTTGCAATGATCAGACTAAACGGTCCCTGGAGTGGAGAGAATGGACACTCGCTAAGAAATTGGGGTTTGGTGCAGTTTTACCAAAACCATTGCAATACTGGGAGCAGGCACCAGCAAAGCTGGAATGTGGGGATGGAGGACTGCAGGCTGTGCTGAGCTTTGCTTCCCACTTCGGGCAAACACATCATGTCATGTTTTACAAATGCACCCAGACCATCATTTCAGAAGCACAGACTTCCCCCCAGAAACATCCCCCAAAACCAGGGAGCAAGGCAGCTAAAGAGCTGGTATCCAGTGTGGTTTTATTGCTGGTCCATGAAAGAGCTGCAGGCCCCAGGTCACCATAGTGGCTGCCAATGATAAATCATAGAATGCTTTCAGTTGGAAGATCATCCAGTTCCAACCTCCCTGCAGTGGGCAGGGACACCTTCTACTGGGTCAGGTTCCTTCAATGTTGAGATGATCCCACTCCAAGAATACCTGCTGAGGACGAGGAGAGCACTCATTCTTTGCATTTAAGGGGTGCAAACATGTTTTCCATGGGTAATAGTCACAAGCAGCCCCCACCCAGCCAGTCCTCCATGCTAACACTCAGTGTCTATCATTTCCCTTTTATTCAGAATGGAAAATAAGAAAAAAATATGCAGAACTGGGATGTGTCTTTTCATACCACTTTTTTCCCCCCAGTTTGTACTGAGTTACAATGACAGACCGTTAATTTTAAGTAAGAACCCATTGCCCCATGGCCCAAGGATGCTAACTACCAAAATGTTCCTACAGTTCATTTGTTTGAGTTCCTAATCCCCCTCTAACTTCTTGTTTAAACTAAATTTTTTTCTTGATTAAAGCAAGCTGTTCCAAAGCAGAAGAATTGCTGTCAGACGCAAAGAACCATTCAGGCTACAGAAAGAAACACAGTTTCTGCTGGAACTTTGTCAGGATTTCAAATGAACCATGAGGGTCCTCCAAACCAAATAAAGAATAGGTTTGACCTGTCTTCTTCCCCTGTGTTAGTCCAAAATTGGCCCTGAAATTCAGCAATATAAAATTAGTTTCTGCAGTTTCTGTTTCAAAAGAAAATTCTAGGATTAAACGTGTCAGTAATTATTGCTCCACTGGCCTGTAACTATGTCCAAAAATTTCTGTCCTAAACAAACAATGTGACAGAAATTGGATGGAGCGTTGACTGCTGAGCAGTAAGAACAAATATTCTCACCACTTGGTAACATGTTTACTCAATTAAAGTGGGTATCCACCCTCCTATAGCAAGAACTTTTGCTTTTGTAAGCATGTGCAGCAGAGAAGATTTGGCATCAAAAGGGCCCTGGGCTGAAGGCACGACTGAGGACACCTGAGGAGGCAGTGTGTGCACAACTCTGTAATAGAGTTTTGAAAACCCAGGAGTCCCACAAGAGTTGTGTGGCAAACTTCCCTCTCTGTGCCACTGCAGATATCAAATATTAATTAGGCTGAAACAATTCTTGATATCAACACACGACAGCACATTGGTACATCTGACAGAGATATTGCTACTTCTGCCTGCGCTGACATTCACTGGTAGGAAAAGCTCCCAGCTGCTGAGGTTTCATGTACTGACAGTTTTGGTTTATTCAATGAAAGGTGACCATGAAGAGCTGATGTCCTGGCTTGGATACACTCCCCCAGGTCGGACAGAAAAGCAAATGGAAGTGCAGAAGTGCTTTTGAATCAACCTTCTCTGATGCCTTTGAAAATTCTGTTTTGTCTATCTTGCTCAAAACAGCAGATGAGGGAATTTATTCGTGGTGGGTTTGAGATTGGAAAAGATAGGCTGTCTTTCACAAAGACCAGATTCATAATTAAAAATTCACACAACGATCTCCTTTTAAAATAAAATACTGCCTTTAAGTGTAGTCAAACAATAGCTGCTGCTTCAGCTTTGAATCCAAAGTAAACTATCACCTACAAAATGAACCTCTTCTATATTCTTAGCACATTCTTGTTAATACAACACTTCTGGACACACAGGCCTTAGCTTTAGTTATGTAAATGCAGCTGGAGCACTGCTGTTCTAGCACAAAGAGGTTAAACAGCACTTTATCAAACAAAGTTATTTACACTAGTGATCTTGGCTGTTAAAATAATGTCACTCACAACAGGATCTGTAAGAAGGAGGAGAAAGAAGGATGGTCCCCACCTTCAGCCCTGAAGCCCCAGGACAACCTCACTGAAAGCCCACACAGGCATACACATAAAAATGCTGCCATTTTCAGAAGCTGTGAGCATTTCATTGAAATATTAAAGATTAGCTGAATGGTATTAATAATATTTATTCTATGGGAAGTAACTGAAGACGTTGCTTTCATCAAAATTTAGCAAATTATCAGATTTGATGAGTGGCTGGCCTATGTGTTTCCACTAATTCATTAATAACTTTACTTCTGCTCATTAAAAAGCACTGAATGACTGCAGTCTTACAGCTCATTCTTCATTCACAACTACATTCATACAGTTGGTGAATTGAGAAAAGAGAAGATACTCTGCCTGAAGATACACACATGCACAGATGTAATAACAGAAAAACCTTTTAACTCACAGAAACAGTATTTGGACTGAGTCCTTTTCTTGTTTTTATTTAGGAAGTGCTTTATTCTAATCCATTATTTATCCTATTAACAGTAACTATTTCTCACAAGTATATGAAGTTACAGTGCTTTAGGCTTGAAAATGTTGGCAAAAATAATTTTAGCCACCAGCCTTTGATATAAGTGAACAATGCCCTTCTATTGTGCAGTTTTCCAATAGAGGAGTCCTTCTGATTTATGAACAATGATTCAAAATTGTATTCACATTAAAAAGAGGATAGGAAAACTATAAACATAAGCTTTTTCTCTCAACGTGGCCCCCTCAAAAACTAATAATTTACAACACCAATAATTAAACAACAATTGATAAAACAGGTAGCATTATTTTATGACACAAATATTCTATCCGTGCTCACTTTATGGCTAAAACATTTTCAGTGTTCCTGAAAACAACATTGGGTGAGAATGAAAAAAGTAAATTTGAAATATATTTATTGCCATAGAAAGAAAACAGATTTATGTAAGCCTATTTCTAGGCCTGGTAAATCCATTTCAATTAAGCAATAAATATCATGACTACAGTCTGAGCAGTATTACTGATGATAGTTATGACAGTGTTCAATTTTCAGAGGTATATTTATCATAATAATGTTTATCACCTAGCTCAAAAGGATCTTGTGAGGATTCATTAATATTTACACCCATTAGTGTTTTGGAAATAACAAGCATTATATTATTTTAATTTTTACACAACTAATTAAATTAGTATGAGGTTGTAATTGGACCATACGCACAAAACCTATTCATTCCACATAAAAACCAGACTTGGAGAAATAATAAAAAATTGTAACAGCAACAATAGCAATATGTTTCTTTCTATAAATAATGCTTTTTTACTTCATTCACACTCTAAATACCAAGTCTAAGGTTTAGTCTGAGCTCTCTTTGCTCCCACCACTCCTATTAGAGATATAGGCAGGGAGAATAGAAATACTGAACTCACCACATGAACTAATCTAAAAAATAATAATTGAGTGTGTTCTAATTACAACAGTGATTAATTCTTTCCAGTCTTCAGCATTAAAAAAGAGCATTTCTTTTACTGCAAAATAGGTAACAGCATCTGTTGTATCAGCTGCAAAAGCCTCTGAGCTCTAACTTTGTTCAGAAGTCTTTGCAGTTTGGTCCATGCTAAAAAGCCAGGATTTCTAAGTGTAATTGCCCTTAACTAGCATAAACACAGTAATGGGCTGGTAAAATTGGAGACAAAGAACAAAATGTTTTAAGAAGAATCTTGGCAGCTTTAATTCCTCCCTTGCGTGATGACAACACTGATTCCTAATAAAGGCAATTAAACATTCCCTATTTAACATCTCACTGTGTCATTCCAGAAAATAAGTTTCCTTCTCACATGTTTCCTTTGTTACTTTTATTCCATTACACAAACTCCACTGGTAACTGAGTGCCACAGAAAGCTGCACAAGTCCATGGGCCTTTAGCTACTCATCTTTACTCTTACCTCAGTCACAGAAATGCCACCGGATTTAAGGTTTGCTTTGTCACTTGGCTATTTAGGAAATCCCTTTTGGAGGCCAGGGAGACCCACCCAGGTGATTCCAGCCCAAGGACCTGTGTGTCTCCCCAGGAGGCACACGGGGAGCACAGAGCTTGCCCATCAGTGCTGGTGGAGCCACGAGCTGGGCAAGAGTGTCCTTGGCTTGGCACCTCCAGAAACAGCCGTGAGCCTCTGCACCCCTTCTGCTGAGATGCAGGGGCCAAACCCCACTTGCCCATGTGGTTTGGGGTTATTAAACCTGATACCAGAGCCTCACACACTTGTTTTGGTGAAGGATGATTTGAAATCAAAGTTTCTCTATGGAGGCATTTATTCCCCAGTGCCTTCCCGAAATTTCAGCCTCAGGTTGCACCTTGTTTCAGTGTAAATAAACTAAAAACAGACAGCAGAAAAATTGTGGGAGTATTTTAAGACAAAGAAGCCTGGTGCCTTTCCTGTGACCTTTCCAGAAAAAGAACAAATCTTCTGTGTTCAAGGTTAGAAAAGCTCCCTATTAGCACAAGGCTTACCCAGAATATTGCTGCCTGAAAGATTAAACTTCTGTAAATATAAGCACTGCAAAAAAAGCATTTACAATGAAACCTGACAGCCAGACTAGCCACAATGTACCCACAACAGCCTCCCTGCTGTCTGCCAAACTTCCTGGGAGAAATACATTTTAAGGAACATGCTTTAATTCATTATCCTTTAACATGATGGAGTGATACAACAGGAAAACACACATTAGCTGCTTCAGTATCTTTGCAAAATAGGTGTCTGCCAGTTCAGTGCTGTGTTATTCCAATGTGGGTGTCAGTGCTGTCACCCAGACCTACACTGAGCAGAGATGCTTCTGTGCAAATAAATATAAAAATATCGAAGCAGCTATTACTGGAAGGAAATGACTTTGTAGAACTTTTCTCAAAAATATTCCGCTTCATTGGAGTGACACATTGTGCTCTTCTATTTTGATGTTTATTCCTGGCTGGTATTAAACATAGAGGCTGAATCCATTCATTTCAGAATTCAGACAAATTATTAATTCATACTATGCATATTACAATATTATACACATATGTAAAAGCAGCACAACTGCACTGTGTAAAAAAAAAGATGAAAAATCTATACTCACAAACTGTTAAAATGCAGCACAACCCACTTTCAAATGCCAAAAAAAAGAGAAACAATTTCTGACACCTACAAAATAAGTTCACAATAATTCCAAGAAGCTCCTTTTTTGAAACTGTAGAATTAAACTTTAAAGATATGTCCTCTGCCAATACATATCCTGAAATTTCCTTTTGACTTTGCAACAAGGACAACTGCCCAAGGCTTTGCTAATCAATTGCTTGTGTTGCAGAAAAGAGCATAATTTGAATTTTGTCCAAGAATACAGTTTGAAATGCAGAAAATGTGAAGAGCTAACTAACATGCAATTATTTGTAGCCACAATCTGCATACCAAGGGAGAAGAAAGCTGAAGAAGTAATTTAACAGTTATTGCCATTTTAATACACGGAGCCACCCATCACAGCTTAAGGCTGCAATAACCAAGACTGAACCTAACTACCCCACTATTAGCAGGCTTCACAACAGAACAAAACAAAACAACAAAACAAAACCCAAAACAAAACAAATCCAACGAACTTTGTTTTCTCCATAAACATGGATCTTAAAGGAAAAAAAAAGAGGAGGTTTTGTTTTGTTTTATTTTGCTCCGGGAACTTTTGCTATGTGTGAATACCCAAACAATTTGCAATGTTCTCTTACACTGAGTATATGCCACATCCTGAAATGTTCCCAAAGGTTTGGGAACATGTTTTCAGCCTTCCAGCCTGGTTTTTCCTTTCTAGAAAAAGACGTGGTGTGATGCAGGGAGCACCTGGCCGTGTGCTGCTCTCTCCTCTCCAGACAGGCATCTCAGGAACCACGAACTCAGTGTTTGCCTGCACCTCAAACTCACAGGTCTGCAAGCACTGGGATGCAGAGGAACCACATCCAGCCCATCGCTTTCCATTCCCGTGCCCCTCCTGCCACGCTGCCCACGCCAAGCCCTCCTCCACAGACTGAACTAAAGGCTGGGCTGTAAAACTCCCCCTAACTCTGCTTGTTGCAGATCTTCAGAGTGTGCAGTCCTTTCAGTGGGTAAAAGTTGAGAATAAAAAGTGAATTTCTCATTACTGTTTTTCAGAAATTAAACTTTTTCTGTCTTTTTTTTTTCTTTATTTTGTTTTGTTTTGTCATTAAAGGCATTTTTCTGTCATTCTCAGAGGAACTGAGGAAGCCCTCCCTGCTCAGGACCCTTCCAGCTTGCACAGTGCATCTGAGCAGTGTTGGCACAGGGCTTCCACAGCCAAAGGCTGATTTCCACTGAAAGAACTGAATTTTACAAAACATCTCTGGCTCACAAGGCAGGGAAATTTGAGAGAAAGGCTTTGCTTGCTCAGTGACCCTTAGGCTGTCTTCCCCATGTTTAGAATTAACATAACACTTCCACATCCATCTCTGTCCGGAACTCAGCTAAGCTTCAGGTAAGTGAAGTCACACCATCAGCAATTTCCCAGGAAAAATCATTATGAATTACTCCTGAAGTTTCTGATACAGTTTTATTTTCCCTTCTTCTAAAACCATGCATGCTTCTTCTGACTTTTATAGCACCAAGTCAGGAATAACTCCAAAGATGATAGCAGAGAAATCAGATGAGCAACAGAGCCACAACCTCCACCACCTAAAGGACCAACAAATTTCCTTTGGTTAGCAGCTGAAATGTTATTTACATTATAGAAAAAAGAATTACAGCTGACAGTGAATTAATTATTTTCATTTTGAAGAATTGGTGATATTCTACATTATGGAAACAAAATAGATAGGGCTTATATTTCACCCAAGTAGTACAGCATAGCTATCATTCAAACATTTCAGGCCTTATACCAGCAGAATTGAGAAAGACAAAAATATTATTCATGCAGAAGAATTGCTTCCCCCATGTTTGATTCTTTGGTCATCATTTAAAAATGACTCATTACACTTTTCTCTTTTGAAGTTTGGTAAAAAATTCTGTAATCCAGAACTTAGTAGCAACCTAATGGTGATTTTTTACGAATGATTTATACCTAACCCTCTGAAGAAAAGGATTTATAATGAAAGTGATAGCTCAACCCTAACTGCAGCACTGGGAATGGTGACACCATAATTAATGTATTATTTCAGTTGTGGGAGACACTGACAGTAGCTTTTTGTTCTGGAGAAGAAATTTATAGGGTGAAGGAAAAAGGCATCGTGGAAAAAAAAAATTCACAGAAGAGGAATAGAAATCCTTGTAGCAAAGACATGTCCTTACAATCCCCCTCCCGAAGGCTATAAAATCCTGGCAATGACAGTGTTTCCTCTACGGTCTAATTTATACCTTTCTCCTCTACTAGATGGCAGTGTGACATGCTCTCAGAATTGCTAAGTGAGGGGGTTTCTTGCTTTGTTTCATAGGAAGCAATTAATTTAAAACATCATCTCGTTGGCGTAAAAGTGGGGAAAAAAAAAAGAAGTTTGTCACTGGCTATTTTGAAAGCAAATCTGTTTACTTACAGGTTCAACATCGAAGGCAAATAGTGCATATTCCCGGTCAGGTGACACTTCATATCGGATAGCCTTTAAGGAGACCTGAAAATAGATACAGTATTGAAACAAATGTTCTTCAGTTTTCAAGCTAATGACACCTAGAACTAATTGTTATGACCATCTCTCTAAGGAGGAAGAATACTGCCAGATCAAGTGTCTTGAAAAATATCTTTTTCCAAACACCAGAAATGTTATGTGGGCACTCATAAGAGAAAGAATAAATGAATTGTGACTTGGAGCAGGCAGCGATATCAAAAACCCCAGAATTTTCCTTACAATCTTACTGCACAGTGGCTGGTGAGGTGGCAGATGTAGGCAGTAGTTAGTAGAAAACTCTGATAAATGGCAATTTATTAATTCCCTCTCCTTCTCTGTATTCACTGGCCAGTGCAGGAGATGAAAAAACAGTAGTTAGCTTCTGGAGCAAATTAGTAATAGAGGCACCACTACCTCCCCCAATTAAGATAACACAAAGGAAAACTATTCCATTTTCCTCAGGTAAAAGTCTTTGGGATGCTGCAGTGATCCAGTGCACCCTGACCTGAGTTCTGCAAAAATCAGCACTGTAAATCTTGCTAACAAGAAGAAATGCCAGGGTATCTCTGACTTGACAGGAATTACCTTTTTCCTGCTCCACTTTCCATTTGTATAGTGAAGCCATTTCTCCTTCCCAGTGTGTTTCAATATAATGCATTGCTGGCACAGATGGCACCAAGGTCAAAGAGAGGTGCCACTAACACATCACTCACCCACTGCCTTTCAAATCTCACCCTCTCAACTAACAAATTAGATGTAAGTCCTTGAGAGAGTGCCACAGAGCAAAATGAAAAGGGGAATTTGGGAAAGACAGAGCAGCTCACTGGGCAGAGTCCTCCCCAAGGCCAGAGAGGATGGGTGTGCTGTGGGGGGAGCCCAGGGGCAGCCAAAAGCAGAGGAGACAGGTCATACCATCATAGGATGATTCGGGTTGGAAGGGACCTTTAAAGGCCATCTGGTCCAACCCCCTGCCATGAGTAGGGACATCTTCACCAGACCAGGTTGCTCAGAGCCCCAACCATCCTGATCCTGAGCATTTCCAGGGAAGAGGCACCCACCACCTCTCTGGGACATCTAACGGGCTGATGAGCCAGTGCCCATCAGGATGGAGAGGTATGAGGGAGCCTGGGGGCCAGCAGTGTCAGCATGAAGACAGATTTTATTTACTGTTATGTTAATAACACAGGAAAAGGAAAACGTGACCAGGCAGCAAAAGTGTCCTGACACAGGGCTGTGAAGGAAGAGGAGAAACAGAAGGTGTCTGAGCAAAGTGTAATGGCAGCTCTTGCAATGTGACTTTCTGGATTAGTGTGGAGGTGACCTGCAGATTTATTTACTGAGAGGGCAGAGGAACAAAAGTAGAACAGGCAGTAGTGTGGCTATGGCATGAAAATGTAGGATTAGCTTGTTGCACTGTGCTTTTCTAACAAATGGCAAAAATTTAAAAATAGTGGAATAAACAGAGGCCAAATGGAAGCAATTTGTCTTCAACAGACCGTGACATAAAAGGAAGCCAGCCCATTCCCCTAGAATTGTAAAGAAAGGGGTTACACACCAGTAAAAGAGGATTGCTTATGTGATGCAGCAAAGTTTGAAAGTTAAATGCAGCATGTGAAGTTTAAGTTTGGGCCCTGCTATAATAATTCAGTGATAAATTATTTGTCTCATTAAAATATAGTTAATACAATTGATGTACGAACTTCTGTCCCAATGCTGGCCACATCTACTACAAAAAATAATGCTACAAAACACTTCAATCACTATAAGCAATACTCTGTATCAGATGTGAATTTGTTTTCTTTGCGTTCATTTTAATAGCCACCTACTAACTTCTTTTCACAACAGTTTCTTAGGCTTTCTCTCAAATACAGCTCCACTTCTATTCCTCAACACTACTCATAAACAACACTGAAATTACATTTCAACCATTAGGCAAGAAAAATCAGCAAATGCAGAAATTAAAAATAAGTATTTGCATGGAGGAATGTAGAGAATGACAACAGACAGTAAAAGATATCAATTGTCCTTTTAAATAAGCGTTCAGAGATGAGAATTATACATCTTTCAATTATATATGATATGCAAGGCTAGCTGCAAATCTCTATACAATACTTTTCAGAAGTATGAGAGAAACTGAGCTTGCAGAATAATAACAAAAGCTGGAGTTCAATCTCACATTATCCATCACTGCATAGCCCATTGTATTACCAGTGAATTGCTTCTCCTTGACAATACATGAAGTTGAAACCCAAGTCATTTTCTGCTTTACTGATCCAACTGCAAGAGAGCTGTGAAATTCAGCTACTTGTCATAGAAAATACTTACAATTTTTTTGTTTTCTATTAATGTTGTTGAACTGTTGGTTTCGACATTCCTCAGAATCACCGTGCCATTCTGGTTTCTATAAATGAATTCATTATCTGCAAGGAGGAAAACAAAAGGTCATTAAAGAAATCTGAAATTGTCTGTTTGTGTGAAACCTAATTACAGACTTAAACCAAAAGTACTGCTGGGAAACTTCTGAAGAACACGGATTATTTTTTCACACAGCCATTGCTAGAAGTGGCTTTGAGGACAGCTGTAAAACGATGTGGTTAGTGTTTGCCACCTGTTTGTTGTGCCACACCCTCTCCCAGGTGAATGCAAGCCTGACCTGTATTGAGTGTACATACACAGCTTGCTACATTGTTAGTGTAGAAAACAAGGTCAAAAAACCATTTCTTATACTTAAAGTTTTCCAAGTTCCACAGTCTCTAGGAGTTTAATAAGCCTAGAAAGCCTTTGAAAGTGAAAGGCAAATGACCGTCTAACAAAGCAGATTCTGGAACCTAATATTCTGCTCCAACTCTGACATTTGTTCTGCAAACTTATACCAGAAGGAGATACATGCAGAGAAATCACCATTTTCACATGAAACAAGGCAAATCAGCTTGCCTCTCTGCACTTTGGGACTACCCCAGCTCTCAAGACAGGTGGCCAAGGACAAGAGTACTGGAGACAGTGTCCAGCTCTCAAAGCACACAACCTGCCTGACAGAAAGGGGCAGACATGTGAAAGGGACTCCAAATGAGGGTTAGGTAGCAGGTCAAAAGTTCACGATGAAAAACATGACAACAATAAAGGGATGTCATAAACTGAAGTTCAAGTCTGATCAGTGCTTACATGCACTGCCCTGCAGATAAAACATAAAACAGAAGTCCCAAGCACTCTGCTATTGAAGGAATCAGCAGTTTTTCTTGGCACAGGACCAGAGTTATGTTTTTTTGGCAACTTGGCTAAACTGAGAACTGATGGATCCTACCAAACCTCTGCTTCCAGTTTCAGTTAAGGAAACAATTCCTCAGTAACTACCATTACTGTGGCTACCCCAGGGGCGTTACCATGATGCAACAAGGGTTAACATTATCCACGGGTTGTCCTGGGATGAGTCAAAGGTGAATTTATATCCTGTAGGATTCATACAAGCACAAACCCAACTCACTGTAACCACAGAGGTGTGCACTGCCCAGTTGGAGTGACCTGCTAAAAATAACACTGGGTTTCGAGACTTGGGTCTTTCAAAACTTTGGTGTACAGACCTAGCATAGTCCTTGTACATGCTTTAGTCTTTTATTTCCAACCTGGCAATGATAATTCTCATCACAGTCATTAACCAGCTTTACAAAATACTCTGAAGGTGCAGAAAAAAACTTCTACACTCTGCTTATTGCTATCAATAAAAAATCTCCTCCTCCATATCACAGATTTACACATAAGTGGAGGAAGAAGAAATCTTCTCTGAGATTGGGATGAATCAGATTCTGTAATGGTTGCTGCAATAAAGTTGATCCTCTGAAAACCACAAGGTTTTAGAGACTTTAAGATTCTCAGAGTCCAAATCAGAGCAGCAGCCCTTCAGACTCATAAGCAAAGTTCTCAAAGCATAATTTTTTTCTTAATTATGGAATAAATTCTGTCTTGAATAAAAAAAAATAAAGAAGTCTGAATTAGATTAAGATTAGCATTTATCTTTAAAGTATTCCTTCATACAATTTATGACTAAACAAATTAAGAAATTTAAACTTGAGAAAGAACTGATTGAACAGAGATAGGACAGAAGTCAAAAAAGTCGTAAGCAGTATGGAGAAGATAAATAAGGGATGCTTATTCCCTGCCCTTACCAAAATAAATACTGGAAGACACCAGATTACACCAGTCAGTGTCAGGTTCAAAACAAATAAAAGGGATTATTTCTTCATGCTGAAGGCAAACAAACTGTGGAAGTCACAGTCCCAGAACAGAGCAGGCGCCAGGGCTGCAGGTGCATCAAACTAGAATCAGAAAAATGGAAGAAAAATCCATCAAAGATTATATGTCTTGAAGGGAGATGCTTTTCAGGAAGCCCTTGAACCAGCCATTGTGAAGGACTAAAGGAATATCCTGACTCGTCAGCTTGAAAAATTTTCCTGCTTTTTAGAATCTTCCCTAAGTATTTGCCCTTGTCCTGGGCCATATGCCAGAAGAGACAGTCCCTGGGGTCTGATCCAGCAGCAACTTATTTACAACTCTAACTTCCAGCTTCTGTGTCCAGATCCTCAAGAAATGTGTTTATGCCAACAATTTAGGAAGTAAGGCAATAAAAGATTTAATGCTTCATAGACACCTGGTCTTTATATACCCAGGCCACAAAGTCTGAAGCATTTATTGCTATAAGAGGAAAGTATGCAGTCCAAATTTTTATTTTCCAGCAGTATTTCAGGCATTCCAGAAATAACAGAAAAAATTAAACTGAGAGATGGACTATTACCTAATTATCAGATGTTCTGAAAAATATTACTGCTTTAATAATCACTCTCTGTCAACAACACAGAATGTTTTCCAATTACACACTAAGTTCCAGACAGAAAAATCATGTTTTAAATATGGCCAGCAAAACATTTGGATAATTGTCAGGCTCTCAGGATATTTCCTAATTACAGAAAAAATAGCAATGAAACTCAGCTCAAAGTTCAGTACCCAGGTAAAGTACCTTATTAATCTAATGAGTCTGTGAAGATGTTTCTTGAACATTGCAGGAACTGATGGAAGTCTCATTACTGCCCATAACGACATTGCTACCAAATTTTATTGCTCCTTATGCTCCAAAAAACCCCATAACATTTTAATAAACTATGAAACTTCAAGATTACATAAAAGTTGCTCCATGGTTGGAAGTAGGAGATGACAGACTTTCCCATTATTTGTTAAACCATAACAAGTTTAAAATCAAGTGCTAATCTGACGCATGTACTTTTAGAATGCATTAAAAAAAGAATAAATGAAGCAGTGCTGATTTGTCAGGGCTGTAAATCTTGCCATTATATTCAATACCAGCCGTCAACACACCATCTGAACTAATGAACAGAAAATTGGTCTGCTTAAGAGAACAACAAATTGATCTGCATTATATTCCAAACAAAACACTGTGAGGTTTAGCTGGTCTTAGTCCTCAAAAGATGAATAATATTCCTGGACTTCTGTTTTGAAATGTGTGATTTGTTCCAGTGCAAGAACATTTATTTAAATGGGACATACCTCAATCAGAGGCAGGAAGCAATGCAGCAGCCTCTGTCTATAATGAATTCTGTCCAGCAAGCTGATGAGAATTTGCAGCCTGATTTATAGTTGTCACCACAGCTGATAAAGGTCATCACTGCATCTCATTTTTTATATCTGCCTTTCTTTGGGTCTGGTGTTCAGTATAAATTATGCCGAAAATTATAATTTTCAGGCATGCGGCCATTTATTCCATTTCTTCAATCTTTCTTGGATTTTTTGCATCTGTTCTTCACCAAAGAAGTCGTGGATGCCTCATCCCTGGAGGTGTTCAAGGCCAGGATGGTTGGAGCTCTGAGCAATCTGGTCTAGTGGAAGGTGTCCAGTGGGGTTGGAACTGGATGGTCTTTGAGGTTCCTTCCAACCCAAACCCCTCTATGGTTCTATGATTCAATAGCAAAGTTCATTTTGCCAACTCCTCATCCTTCTTTGAACTTCCAGGAAATTTTCTGGGTGGTAGATTACACATTCTGTCCATGAATGTAGACACAGATATGCAGTCACATGTAAAAAAAAAGTGACTGATTGCAGAAAACAATGATTACCAGAAATAATGGAGCAGTCTTGGGGCTGTACAGAGTGAGTGCAGAGGAATGGGGAGGCTTGGGGAGAGACTTTTAAAAACCTGCTAAGCAGAACGGGTGAAATGATAAACCCCATCTGCCTCTGTGTCTTGAATTCAGTCAGAAAATGCACAGGCAGAGAAAACAGACCCAGTGAGAGGGAGCTCGTGTCCCTTGGAGTGTCTGAGCCCTCGCCAGGAGCAGTGCACACAGTCAGACTGGGCAGCAGACAAAACAGCTCATCACAGTGGACAAGAAGGTTTGGGATAACTTTAGTTCCAGAAGGAGTAAGCTTGAGTGCTGGCAGTGCAAGGAATTTGAAGGAACTACATCCACTGACAGGAACACAGCATGAGTGCCCAAAAATTTAGTGCAGTACAGCTTCTCTGAAGTCCACATTACCAGAGAGGAGAGACTGGTTTATAAGATACTAGCAGGACCTGCATACTTGTGAGGGGAGCTTTCATTATTTAATCAGAGATTATGGAAAGCAGAAGGCAAAACTGAGTGATAAAATATGAGAAGAGAAAGTATTTGAATCCAGCTCTAAAAAGTATTTTAATGAAATTGTAATTTTCTATCAGTTTAACAACTGATGAATGAAAAGTAGACAAAAAAAGGTTATGAAATTCACATGCAGCAAGTAGCAGCAAGAGATAGTGAAAGAGTGAAGGTGGAGTCAGGACTGTTAATGCCACACCAGTCTTTTAGAACCACAGATTTAGAGGAAAAGGCAACTTCTTGAGTCCTGATCAACAGACATGAAAGATAATTGAGTGAATCTCAGTCTGATGAAAGCCAGCATCGAGGGAATTATCGTTCTCAATCCCTAAGATTAAGGAAGATTGGTGAATAAAGGAAATTTAAGTCCTGAAGTTGTTCTAAGCCATTTCAGATAAATGAGCCTCCAGATACTAGCAGGATTGGCAAACATAGTATGCTGTGTCAGGAGAGCAGACAGGAGCAGGTCCTGTGGGATGAGCCCTCATCCCTCCCTGGGGACCAGGGTCACTTTGCAGGGATGCAGGGATGGAGCTCTGCACTGACACAGCAAATGTCACAGGACACCACTGGCACCCTTCTGTTATTCCTCATGGGAGGAAAAGAAAAGTTGTGAGGTTTTTAATGACCCAAAGCAGTCAGATCTTTGGTGTTTCATCTTACATCTGAAGGACGAGTCTTGCAGGAGCCCTGCAGCACCCGCTGCGGTGCACGGCATCACTGGGCCCTTGGCCAGGCTGAGCCACCCTCACTGAGGTCACAGCAATGCCTGAACCAGCTAAGGGTTTCTTGGAGTCCTCCCAGGCAGGTATGGATCAGACACACCTGGATAGCACTCACCATCTAACAAGATAACAGGCAGGAAGATTGCAATTGTAGGACAGATGTTTCTCCAGACAGAATTCGTATTTTCAACAGGATGTAGTACAGTTGTATTCCTTTGGAAAGATACAGGAGGATCAGGCAGTTGGGTTAAAATTTAAAAAGATCTGCTTGTTTAGCATCCCAGCAAGTTTTCTGAAGAGTCAGGTGAGCCCCAGAACAGTGGATGGAGACCAGAGTGGGGACAGAAGTGGCTGTGCCCTGTGACTTGGGCATGTCACAGCTCTCATCCCAGCTCACACACACCAGGGCCAAAGAGAAGGGTCCAGCTGGAGAAAGCAAACCCAGACTATCCATAGATGACCTGCAGCACACAGGAAAAACCCACAGGCTTGTAGTGATTGCCCACGTTTTCAGGATGGGGGGAGGCTGGCAGCTCACGCTGCAGTACAGTGTCCGTGGGAACAGCAGCCTGACTGAACCGGGTACCCAGGATCAGCTTGGGTATCAACATTCACACCCACAACCCAGCCACGCAGCAGAGCCCCGGGAGAGAGCAGCTCAGCAGCAGCACGTGAGGCATGGATGTTCAGTACAGCCATCCCCACAGCTCAGGTGAGCAGCTCACAGGGAAAGGAAACTGGGCAGGACTCTGAATTTCTTGTAAAAATGTGCTTTCTGAGTGTCACAGGTGAGGGAATAGCACAAGCTGTGCCTAGCAGGTTGCTGTGTGAGAGGCCAAGACCCTAAAAAAACCTTAATCCTGCCAGATGCAGGAGAAGAATCTATCTTCAGAGACAGCCTGCTATCTTCAGGGACTGGTTTTGAGAGAGAGAGCCTGAGGTTTTTGGACATAATGGAAGCAGAGGGGAAAACAACAGAACAGGGTAAATTCACAGAGGAAATAGGAACTGTCAGAAAAAATACCCAAACCAGCAAATGTTAAGAGGAACCAAAGAGGAGGAATAAGGTGATATGAGCATTATATGAGCAGGGAGAAGGATGAACACAGGCAGGTTTATGGAAACACTTCTTTCACTTTGCTTTCATGAAAGGGCAAATTGCATCTTATTTACCAGGCCTGCAGGATTACTGACTTGCTTAGGACAGTATCTGCCTGTCTGGAGTCAGGTAGGAGAGTGGCCCCCAAGACCTACACTTCTTGGGGCAGGTAGAATTTACTCCTCAAAAAAGCACGGAGAGTAGATATCGAACAAATGCAAGGACTGTGCATGCTCACTAACTGCTGCAAAACTTCACCACATAGATCATAATGCAAAATAAAAGCACAATCAGTCCTCAGTGGAAGCCTATTCAGGTGTCCAGAGAGACGCAATCACAGACTCAGGTGGAAATAAGGCTGTGGTGATGCATTTAATACTGTGATCTGTTGTTCTTTCAAGACATGCTGCAGTGCATCTATTTGATATTTACAGCATGTACCCAACAAACAACTGACTCTGAAATTCCCTCCTCAAGGCAGAAGCAAAGATTGTTTTTGATACTGAGCTGCTTCCCAGAGAGAAAGTATGGGGAAAGGTTTCCCATCCCCTGTCCCCTGGTGCCTACAGCAGGCTGGGATAACTGAGAAAGTGGGAGGCAGGGATCATGAGTAGGGAATAGCAGCAAAACCCCATTTCCATACCCACAGCTTCATCGTGCCCTCAGTGGGCTGGTCCTTAGGGATGGTCCCTGTAGACCTTGGCATTTGTAAATTTTCACAGCCCCTGCCACCACCCTGCCTTTTGTTTCCATCCACCTGCCCCCACAAGCAACTCCTTTTTCTACTGCCTTGCTACTTTGCCTGGCAGAAGTAAATAAGAATTTCTTAGACTTTGTGATGCTGATACAAGGAGCAACAGGGGACAGAGAACAGCTTGCCTTTAACAACATTGCTACAGTCTTTAATTTCAGGAGACAACTGGAATCCCATTTTTAGTTTTCTGCCATTATGGGTCATTATCTTTTTACTGTTCCCAGCACTTTTTTCCCCCACATGCAAGGCTGAAAGAAAAACTTCTTTAAATAGGTGATTTACTGTAATTTAGCTAAATGCTATATAACACATTGCATTGGTATATTAAGTGCAACATGATAGAATGTGCTTTATTATGCAAGAAGTGGTTTTAATTGCTCATCATCTCAATGCAGTTGCACTTGGTGCACCAATATAGTGCTTTTGCAGTAGTGCCAGTAAAATAAAACACAATTATAGCTCAGGAAAATTCCCACATCAACGTGCACCTCTAGCAGGCTTGTAAATTAACTTGTCAAAAGTGCAAAGAAGATCATGGTTGGGGAAAACTTAAAACTATAAAAATCAGCAATGCTGGTCTGTTTCTCTTTTTTATCTAATCCCAAACCTTTCAAGATTCAAAAGGAAAAAAAAAAAGAAAAAAAGAAAAAGGAAAAAACAAAAAAAAAAATTCAGCATCAAGCCTGAAATCCAGGCAGAGCACACCTTTGAAATTTTGGTCTCAAATTTGAAACAGGATAAAATTCTGCTGGTGCCTCATTTGTGGCACTGAACTCCTCCTCAAAGAGCCCCAGTCTGGGAACTCTGTGGGGTCAGATCACGACTCAGTGGCACAGGCATGAAAAGCTGAAATGCATGTTAAAAACCGAGAACTTGTTTGAACTTCAAATAACTCCCTTCCCTACTTCTACCTGCTTTTATAATGTATGGAGGGGGGAAGAGAAAGACACTACAATTAGGCAAAAAATTAATGAGAAATTCACTGGTCTAAATCCATTTTTATTCCATCCAGGGCAAACCATCTTGATAACAAAACTGCTGCAAAACCCTAACAACAGCAGTGAAACCACACACCGTGTTGCTTGCTGCCCTCAATTTATCTTTCTAATGACTGAGGGGGGGAGGGGGTGCACTGCACTGAGATGACTTTGGTGTATTCCAGAGCCAAGAAATCTCCCTCAAAAATTCTCTGCCATCTTACTCTCCTGTTCAGCTGTGCTCATGCCATGTGCTTTTCGAGTCCTAGATGTTATAGGAGGAAAAGTGCAGATGACCCCTGGGTTACTGGACAGCTGGAGACAGGAGATTACACTCATCCCTTTGATTCGCTCCTGGAAACATTTCACATTCAACACAGGCCAGAAGCAATTTAACCCCAGACAACTATTTTCCCAGAAAATGGTCCTTGATGCTTTTATCCACACCCTACATATTTTTTACAGTCTCATCATGCAACTGAAGAAAAAAAAAAAGTGCAGCCAATAGGTAGCAGGAATCAGCTTATCCCAGCTCCATGAAGTGACTGAGGTGGGCGCACAGCCCCAAATACACAATGGCACAGATTTCACTGGGAATATAAAACCTTTGGGGATTTTCCACTGCAGTTGCTAGCTCAGATGAGAGCCCAAGATACCATTCCTGCTTGGTTGCACCCAGCTTGCCTGTTCCATGCAGGGACACTTGCTCCAAGCACGCCCTCGTTGTGCCCCAGGCCATGGGGCATCACTCACTGACCTCCCTCTTCTCTGCCAAATGCATCGGTGTGCCTTATCTGCCTCATTTAGTTTGACTTCATGCAGGGGACTGCATAATCCAGTGTTACACCTAAATGTAATAATCCATTTGACACTGGGAAAAAAAGAAATCCCTGAATAAATTTTCTATAAAATGTGACTCCACGGCTCGCTTACTTAATTTCTCTGTGTGTTCCCTTTCCTCCTTACAAAATTGCACTTGTTAGTGGCCATGATGGGCAGAAATAACACATGAAGTTTTTTTTTTTCTTGCTTTTCATTATTATTATCGTTGTGGGCAGATTACTTAAATTTCAGCGCAGACTGAATGAGACTGTTGTACATTAACAAGCAGATAGGCTTTGTGTGCAGCTTCGGGTAAAGTTCTAATTATCTTTGTGTGCAACATTTCACAATCCCTCTTATGCCACTCTGTCATTCCAGATGTGTCTGGTGAAGTATGATTGTGATGAAGTCTAACTGTATGAGGAGTCTGTCAGAGTCATGGCCACCACCCTGACCTCAGGCTTTTGAAAATCAAGGCAGATTTGAGATGAAATCCAAAACCCCAAGACACATTTTGGTTACCAGTGCATGATTACTGGATCTGGAGTGGTCACAAGAGGGCACCCTGTTACAGAGCCAATGGAAACACTTTCAGCATTTGCAAAGAACCATTAATAAATAATTAGATCTGATGCTGGGCAGGGGACTGGTGTCCTGAGTGAGATG
Organism: Callaeas wilsoni; assembly: GCA_013398955.1. NCBI lineage: Eukaryota > Metazoa > Chordata > Aves > Passeriformes > Callaeidae > Callaeas > Callaeas wilsoni. Next base: position 169,602 of record VWPU01007091.1, read on the forward strand.
GCACTGAGTGAAGGAAATGGCACTGAGTGGGAACAGTCTTCCTGCACTCAACTGCAAGGAATCCACTAGTGGAGAAACATTTTGCAATTATACGTAAAATCCCATTGTTTTCAAACCAACTGATGAGCGAATGAAAAAATTCGTGTCAGCTAAGTAGGGTGGTGAGGCAACAGAAGAGGCTGCCTGGAGAAGCCATGGATGCTTCATCCCTGGAAGTGTTCAAGGCTGGGCTGGATGGAGCTCTGAGGAACTTGGTTCAGTGAATATATCCCTGCCCATGGCAGTGGGGTGGGAAATGGATGATCTTTGAGTTCCCCTCCAAGCCAAACTATTCTATGATTCCATGAGGAGGGAGGAGCTTTTCCTTAGCATCGCACATTGGTTTGGTTTGCCTGCAGTGACTGGGTCAGCTCCTACACAGAGTCCTCACCAAACCCCAGAAAAGATTCCTGACTTCCTTATTTCACTTCTTCTTGTCCCTTTTTCTCTCTCTACCATGGAACCAACATCATCCACTGTTTACTGCTTTTGTTCTGTTGGTCTTGAAGCAGCAGTGGTTTGTTGCTAAGAAGACAATTGTGCTGATGCTGGTGCAGAAGCAAAAGGGCTGATATGAACACCTGGTTTAAGTGCAATGGATGAAAAATAGTTACACCAAAAGAATGACTGCTCCTTCCTTCAATTCTCATCAACCTTCTGTCCAATAATATGTTCTCAATGGGTTAACAACTTTCAGCAGATGAGATTAAATCCAAAGAATGCCCTTATTCAATGGAAAGAGCTTGACTTCTTCATATTTTTCTTTATTTTCTATCCTTACATAATTTCTTTATAACTCAGGGCAATTCTCTTTATCGTGCATTTCCATGCTTCTGTCATGGTCTTAATCTTTCTCTGGACCATTTATATTCACATTACAATCTATCTCTTTTGGA
>VWPU01007092.1:0-374974 GCA_013398955.1 Callaeas wilsoni
ATATTCACATTACAATCTATCTCTTTTGGATGGAGCAACCCAAGCTGACTGCAGTGATCAAGGTGATAATGTCCCTCAAACTGGATAAAAACATGCTGTTTTCAGTATTGTTCTCTCCCGAGTGCAGTTCAATATTGTTTCTCCTAAAAACGTTGATTGCAACAGAAAATTGATTATGCTCTCAGTTTCCTGCCCTAGAAGAAGGAAAGCAAATATAAACTATGGAATTCTAATAATCTCTCTCCTATTTTCTTATTCATAGTCTTCTGGCTTGATAGTTTAGCTATATTAGCCATTCTGTGCCTATTAGGAAAAAAAATCAGGAATATTATAATTATTGGTGTATATTTTTTAAAAAAGTCTTCCTTTTTGAGGCATTAAAATTAGAAAATAAATAAAGAACATGCTTTTATGTTAAAGGTTAATTTGGTTTAAGGCCATATCCTATGCCTGCTGCTGTGTTTGGTATCAACTTCAAGGCAAAAGGTAATGGCAAACTCTCACAAATGCTGCCCCTGAAATCGACACCTGGAAGAAAGAAAATATGAAACACATGGAATAAATATATCTATGTATATATATACTCTTGGGCATGTTTTAAGTAAGTGTTTTAAGACGTATTTTATGTCACAGTTCGTAACTCGCTTCCCTTGGGAAGGAGAATAAGGAAGGGAAAGATACCTCCAAATTATTAATAAGCATCTTGGCTTATGCATGAGCATTCCAAGCAATTTGTCTTGTAAAACGAGTCAGTGCATCAGCTGAAGCAGTAGCAGACAGTGGAACTGCTGTCCATGGCCCAGCACACGTGGCCCAGCACTAACCCCTCTGTGGGGCGACGGGCCAGCCCAGCCCCGCTGGCTCCGCTCCCTGCTGGTGCTGCCAGCGGCTGAGCATCCACAGCCAGCTGCAGGAGCAGGCCTGGCCATGGGCTCCTGTCCACTGGGAAACAGGAAAATTGGCTGCTGAGCAGAGAATGAATGTTTATTAGGGTGGTAACAAATTAGAGTATTGGAAAAATTTCTGGATGCTGTTCGGGCAGAATTGGTGGATTTTAGATGTCTATCCGAGTCTCAATGGCTCTTCTCAGTCTGCCTGAAGTAGTACAGTACTCAGATATCGCTACGGTGAATGCATGGCAAAGCCAACACTTCCAAGCAGACCCTGGAATGGCTTATTCTGCATAAATGACCCCATGGAACACAACTGCCATAAGACCAAAGTCTCCTTGAACTGCTGGATTCACCATCAGTTTTGTAGAGTCAATTTTCATAGAGTCAAGTGCATGCCAATATAGTATTCATTTATCTAATAGTTCCAGACTTTTGCCCCTTATGGAGGAAATGTTTCTGAGCTGAGACTTTCTTAACTTTTCTTGGCTTGAACATTGCCATGTCCCACTACCTTCTTACTAGACTTTGTTTACATTTTTTTCCACCCCTGCAATTCTGCCTTCCCTGGAAAGCTAAAATGCTTTGAAGATGAATACCCAGATTTTGTCAATTAATATGAAACCTAAGCATTGGAAGACAGATGTGAGCCTTCAAAAGAACCTGATATTTTAAAAGTAGTTTTTCTAATGAAATTAAACATTGGATTGTCTCCATTTACCTTCCAAATAAGTTTAACATTTGAAGGACCATTTAGAAATAATTACGATAACATCTCAGAGTACTAAAAATGTGTTTATTTATTACACTGTTTTTTTGAAACAAAGTACACTATTTTTGTGTGCTACCTGTCCCCAGAAGCTGGGACTTTAGGTCAAGCAGCAAAATGAAATCTTGGCATCATACCCAGCAGACCCAGTGCTGATTTCACATGAAGTTATGAAGCCATGCTGGAGACCTGGATCACATGATTTAATGACATCACGATTACTTTGTGTGGCATGATTTGGTATAGGGACCTAAAGATTTTACCTCTAACACACAGCAAAATCATCTGGCCTTTCTTTAGGGTAAAAAAATTATAGTGCATGGATACATTTGTTTTCAAGTGTAATGAAAATCAAATAATTTGAACCTTTTTAGAAGTTAACCCAGACACTTCTGTGCACTCCTTGTGTGTAGTTCCCATCCCATCCTCTCTAAAATTATGTATTAGAGATGGAAAATATTCGTCCAAGGTTCTGCTCTAAGGCTGATGTCTTGGGGTGATTCTATGACAATACTGTATTCCCCATCGCCTGCTTGAATCTATAGAACTGCAGTTTGTACCTTTAAACTGCACAGGGAGAGAGAAGCTGAGGGAACTCTTCAGAGCTGCTAGCTTGACCTTGCGGTTAGATGTTTACAGACCTTTCTTCTCTGGGCAGTGTTTCTGCCAGTTAGGCGGTAGGAAGGAGAGGTTTTTTTTTTCCTAGCTCTTCAGCTTTCAGCTGGAAAGGGACTGTGATCTGCCTCAGCTGCTTCTGTTCCTTTTTGGGCTGTTTTCAGCTCGCTTTTTTGTCCAAGACCAGCTTATCATCTCTGGGATGTTCAGCAGGACTCTCCAGGGGTGGGCCCTGGACTCTGCCTGGCTTAGGACCGTGGGAGCAGCTAAGTTTTACAGACAGAAGAGACTATACAAAATACACCAGCCTCCCTCTGGGGACGGGGTGGGGTTTCAACATCCTTTTCTGCCCCGTGCCTGCGGTGGACTCTGTTTGTTAAATAAATAGGTTTTTTTCACTTTCATTTGAGAAATTATTTTCTGAACCCATGGGGGGAGGGGCTGCCGGGGCCTGCTTGCCTGGCAGGCAGGAGAGAGAGGCTCCCTTTTCAGGTTGTTTCCTCCTAGATTTGGGTCCAAACTGGCATATTAAATTTGGCACCCAATGTGAGGCTCGAGAAAGTGAAACAAACAGTAATAATTACATTTTGGTTTTACATATTTTGCATTGGGGTACAGCAGTCACTAGTCCAAACCAGCACAGCTGACCAAGCAAAGCAAATAGAAACAATTTCCCAAGAACCCTTTCTCTTGCAACAGGTCTCAGGTCAGTGAAACTCGCTGATGAAAGAAATGGTGGACGCAAGAGGCTCTGCAGGATGCTTGGAAAGTGTGTTAGAAGACAAAACTATTTTTGGCAACTAAACAGAAATTATACAAGAGGATCTAAGAATTCTCTGAGCTAAAAGTGTGTGAGGCTCACTGCCCTCTCATCCTTGTGAGGCATCTTGCCTCTCATGGAAACAGGATTTTGGGCTGGGCAAACCTTTAGTCTCCTGTGTTCTTAATTGAATTTCCACTGATCTGAGATTTTAAAGTATAATTACATTCCCTTGATCAATGATAATTATCTCATTCTAAATTTATTTTAATGAATTAGATAAGTCTGGTACTATTTCTTGTAAAAAAAAAAGAAAAAAGTGCTTTTCATACATTCAACAGCTTAATCCAGTCAGGAGATTCAAGTTCACCAGGGACTTTTTTCTTAGATAAGTAAATCTTTGCCTGCTAAATTTTCAGTTACAAAGACCTGATCTAAAGTTTAATCACCACAAATACAGTATTTCCTGTCTTCAAATTATTTAATTATGGTATTTCAGCATATATTTATTTAATTTTCATTAAAAGGAACAAGTAGAACACATACTGCTCTAATTAATCTTTGGTAAGCATTCCATGTTCAACAAGTGTCCAAGAGCAGTGGAGCAAGCTCAGGGGAAGCTACTGAGTCAGGAAAATGTGCTTTGCACCAAATAAAAATCTCCAAGAAGGAATCAAAGTTGGGCAGGAAAGCATGCAAATCAGAAAATTTCCTTGATTAAAATATTAAAAAAAAAAATTAAGAAGAAAATTGCATTCTAGAGAATGGAAGTTTTCTAGGGATGGACTGTGTCAAAAGACAAACATTTCTGGAAATCACTACTGAAGGTATCAGCAGTGTGTAGTAATTAGGATCAATGGTTTAACAAGAGACCTGAACACCCCGAAGAGTTCTCCTTTCTCCATCACCCCTTTGCAGTCCTCCCTTGAATGTGCTTTTTGCTCAGTGTCCTGCAACAATACACTTCATTTCTTCCATCTGTGCTTTCCTGGGTGCTTATCTTGCAAGTGCCTCTTTCCTAAAATGTTTCTATCCTTAAATCAGCCTGGCTGTTAGGAGAACCTTCAGCAAGTTCATGCAAACTCTCTTTCTTGACCTTCTTTACCTACAGTTCAAAACTGAGTCTCTTTCCTATCTACCCACATTTTCTAAGCAGTGCTGGATTCAAGCAAAATAAAATTTCTTACTCTCTCCAAAAGCAACCCTCCCTCATGGTGAAACACTGCCAAGCTCCTGGAGAAGGGAGACCATCACCCTCTGCTGTGCTCAGCTTGCTCCATCACCCAGGAGTAGAGCACAGCTCTTGTTTCCCTCCCTCCTCTTGCCTGTATTACATTCCTCTGAAGAGGCAAAGGAAAAAATCCCAGCAACTTTATTTTAGTACAAATTCAACCAGCAGGGATGCAATTATGGCCATCCTTTTTAAGGCTTATCACAGACAATTTTTGTCACAGCCATGCCCTCTTCCCCAGGGGCTGGGGGCAGCTGGGAGCTCACCCTTACCTGGTTCACAGGTGTCAGCTGAGGAAGAGCATCTCTTGGTGTCACACTCTACCTATAGCTATTGACATGGATTCTTTAACTAACACTCACTGAGAGAACACCTAATCCCTCTCCCAGTTAAACTCTTGAAAAACCAGTGCCTTTCCTTTGGCTCTGAGAGCAGTGGGATTTTGATTTCAAGCCACTTTGAACAGGATGAAAAAAAGCTGATCCTTTTCCTGACTGGATTTAAACTGCTCAGCACACAGGCAGGACTGTGCATGTGGTTCTGTGTCTGTGGTTCAGAAACACCTCTGCTGTGAGCTACATTCTTCAAAGTCCCCCACAGATGCTACCGCTCCCCGTGGCAGCATTTCCTTTCCACTTCCATCCCTGCTGTTCTCCTTTTTTTATTTATTTATTTTTTAATCAAAAGGCTCCCCACTGTGAATCCAGTGTCACTGCAGTACACCTGCCTGGCTGGCACGTAAAAGGACCCAGCACTGAATTTATCATCTTTGCATTCACCACCAGGAACATCGAGCCCAAAAATGCTGCAGTGCACCTTAAAGCAACACACAGCATGCTGATGGGGACGAGCAAAGGGGGCAGCTTCTACATAATTCCCAGGGATTTCTACCTCAAATCTACAAACAAATTTAACACACAAAGAAGCCCAAATTGTTCTAGTTTTCACACACCTTTTACAACTTCAAATTATTCCCCAAATCTGCTTCTTTCTGGCAGACACAGTCACGTCAGGAGGCATTGCCTTGCTTCTGAGCTACTTTGAGGGAAAAGCACTAATTTTAGTGGAGTAGGGCTTGAAATGGAAATGGGGAATCTCTTTTTGTTAATGGCTATAAAAAGTCTAGGAAAGCAGCCTGCTGGTCCAACATGTGCGAGTGGGATGTTGCCTGTTGGGGGGAAGTCTATTTTTCCTCTCCTTAAAAAAAAAAAAATCGGTGGGAACAGAATTAGGCAGTTATGGGCAGCAGGTGTTAGCAGAACGTAGACAAGAAGAAATGAAGTCCAAGGAATTCCCCTGCCTCTTCCAGCCATCTTTGACTCACTAATTGTTCTCTTTGATACTGCCATAGCAACTCAATGTATTTTCCAGCTCTTCATCATAGGCCATTAAGCCACTCCTCAGCAGTACTGACTTCCAGACTCATTTTCACTCTTTTCACAAGTCCAGCTCCTGCTTCACCTGGAACACCCCCAAGATCCTCCCTGCTTGCCTGGGCTTCTCCCCTGAGTGACTGTGCAGCATCACATTGCCCATGTCCTCCTCATCACTCATCCCTTGCATCTCACTTCGCCCGGGTGACCTTCCTGCCACCAGCCCTGTCCCTGGGCCAGACTCTTCACTCATCCTGGCAAGATGCAGACACATAACAAATCGAAAGCTATGGCACTGAATGCTTGAGGCCACTTTTTAATGCATGTGGATTTTTAGATGTTCTCTAACTAAAGCCATATGTTGTTACCTCAGGAAGACATTTGAGTCAGAGGCTCAACAGCAGCCATGACAAGCAGGGGAATGATTAGAGTTCAGCAGGCTTTGCAGAAGTTAAGTTACCTATGGAGGCTTCTAAATATAGGGTTAAGGAAATCTTGACCTCCTCGAGACATCAAACTACTCAGAACCACCACACACAAAACCCCTATTTAACCATTACTATGCTACTTCTGCTTTTCCAGGGTGTGATATTTTTCCCAAACAGGACTCTATCCAGCACATTTCTCCCTCTAAACTCAGAAGTTGCTGTAAACACCAAAGAATTATTTTCTAAGTCCAAAATCAGTACATGTGTCCCACCAGCACTCCAGCACTGCAGAGAAGAGGGCACTGAGGCACTGCCAAAGCCTCGGCACCGCACTCCTCCCCAGCTTGCTCCTGCAGACTGTATTAATTTTTGAAAGAGCCAAATTGATTTCTCATTTCATTTGCTCTAGCAGTAATGAACAAAACAGCTACATGGCAGGAATGCTCTCCTCCACAGCCTATTATAGTATCTTAAAAAGCCATTAATTCCCATGTTTCCTGTCTTTAGTGAACAGGTTACTGTCACTGCTGAACTCGGGCAGTTGCCCAGAAGCTGAAAGGCAGGAGTAGGACAAATTCTCTTCAGTGCTCTCAGATCACAGATCCACAGAAATCTGAAGAAGATGATCCAGGATGAGATCTAAAATCAAAATTATGGTTCAAATGGTTTAACATATTCGTCACTTCTTCCTCAATGTGGCAGTTGTGACAGAGCATGATCTCTTGCCTACTCTGGTTTGGCAACACAGGATGTCACTTCATTAAGGCATTTAGATTAAGAGTAGCAATCAAAGAGCTCTAAAGTACATGGACACTTCCACTGGCACCAACACTACCCAAAAGCTCACTTAACAAACATCCATATCTTCATGTATCATCACAGAGGGTTTCTGAGGGCCATCCCCAGCAAAACCATGACATTCTAGACCAGAAGAGCCTTCCTAGTCCTTCCCCTGCATTTTCTTCTGGCCCACACAGCATTTTCCTTTAGTGAGGATGTCATTACCTCAGCATAAGGTCATCCTTACAGGCTGTTTGTGGTGTCTAAGGTTTCAGTGAACTTCCAGGCCCCATTGCAAAGAGCAAAGAGCAACCTTTGCACCAGGTATCTTGCTGTGCGTCTCAGAAAATACTTCAATAACATTTCAAAAGCCAAAACACTCACCAAAAAATAATCCAGAAACAAGATGCCAAGTGCTTGGATATGAGGTTTGACGGACGAGAATTGGGAGTGAAGAAAGTTTTCTTTGAACCATTAAGAGCAGCAAACACATTCATTTAAGTCGGTTTAACACACATTTAAAACACATTGAAATGAATGAGCTAATTTTTCCAATTAACAAGGTGGGCAAATATTCCGATAGAGCAACCCAGTTTCCTTCATGCCTTTACCAGATTTACACTAACAAAACCACCTGTGAACATTTTCTACCTGACATTCATTTAACATAAGACAGGCACTGGGGTGGTGCTGGGGCTGAAGGGTGCCTGAACAGGGAAGTAGCTCCTTCCCAACACAGATCTCAAACATGCACAAGAGTGCAAGCTGCAGTCTCCAAGGAAGACAACTTTGTGCCTTGGATGACAAACAGAAAGATGAGTTTTCCTTTCCTGCTGACAGCCCAACCTTGCCAAGAGAAGGCTCCTGCTGCCTCACGGTTTGGATGGTCACTTGCAAGCCGTCAATTGCTCTCTGCACTAACTGACTAGAGGTTGTAGCGAGGTGGGGCTTGGCCTCTTCTCCCGAGTAACAAGTGATAGGACAAGAGGAAATGACTTTGAGTCCTGCCAGATTTAGATTGCACATTAGGAAAACTTTCTTCACTGGTCAAGCACTGGAACTGGCTGCCCAGGGAAGTGGTGAAATCATCATCCTTGGAAGGGTTCAAAACCTGTGTCAACGTGGAGCTTAGGGACACGGTTTAGTGGTGGACTTGGCAGTGCTGGGTTAATGGCTGGACTGGATGATCTCAGAGGTCTTTTCCAATCTTAATGATTCTATGAATCTGTTGGCCCGTGGAGGAGCAGCCCAGAGACGCCTGCACTCCAGCCAACCATGCTGTAGTTTCTAGGAGGGCAATTTTAGTCTAAAGAGCTGTCAAAGAAGCACCTTAGCACAAACCTTTTTCATAATGAAAAATATTACCACTTACAAAGTTCTTAATATCTATGCAAAGCAACCTATAAATAATTCATTTACTCCACACACATCTGCATCATTTGAAATGCATCAGTGCTTTTATCAATACGGTGCAATGGATTTACACTGCAGAGAAGAGGCTCGAGGGCATTTGGGCTATCTAAGTATTGTTGATCTGAGCATTATTACTAAAGGTAAACTGAAATAAATTACCTCAGTCACTACACGATGCTTTTTTCAGCATGGTAAATAAAACTTATTAGTTCTAGGTCATTAAATCCAATATTAGACTTTAAAAGAGCCCAGAAATTCTATGATGTTATTAGCGAAACATGCAACAAAACCTATGTGCTTCAGTATTAAAGATAAAAGAATTACTCCATTATATTTAGATATCAGTTATTAGTGTATTTTTCAAAGGGACTTTTGAGATAAAAGCCCAGCTGCCATTCTCAGAGGCGAGCTGGGGACACCATGGTCCTGGCTCTCACTGAGTGGCAGGTTTCCAAATAACTGAGACATTTCTGAAAATGTCATTGGAGCCTCTTGCTAATTTACTCATCATTCCTCTTCTCATAAGAATAAATATTATTTTTCCAGTATTGCAGGTGAAGTGAGTGGGCAGAGACCTTAGAGAGAAGGGCTTGGTTTTCACATTTTTTAAGTTCCTGTGACCCTGAACATGTCCTTTGGTGTCCCGTACCTCAGTGCTCCTCACCGCTTGAATCTATTGTACTCTTCCTTTCAACCTTTATTCTTCCCATTTGGCTGCAACCCCTCTGCAAGGATTGTCTCCCCATGTCTGGCCAGTGTCTAGCCCAAGGAAAATGTTCTCCTAATTAAAACCTTCAGCCACTTACCTACAGCCCAAAGTCCTGACAAGAGCCACTGCACAATGCACTGTCTTGTAAGATGCCAACAGCAAGGCTGGAAAAACATCTTCTAAGAAGTAAGGAATGACATGGTGCACCCGATGCATCGCAATAACCTCTGCCAGGATATTAGAGGCTGCTCGGATGTTTTTTTCTAACTAAAACAGCAGCCAAATACTTTCAAAGTGGCAAAATGTATTTGCCTTTAAGTACAAAGACAGAAGATTAGCATAAGTCTCCAGAAGTGGCATATACAGTTCAGTCTCCACTGTTTTCTTTTCCATGATGCTCCCTCCTCATGAGGAAGGAGTGCTCCCAGGCTGCTGGGGGTCAGATTCACAGCTGGCAGGAATACTGCAGATCAAAAGGGCCAAAAAACCACAATGCATAACTCAACTGGCTTCTCAGGTCAGGTCTAAATAATGACTATGAATTATTGTTTACAGACAAAATCAGAGGACCAAGATGCTCTTCAGCACAAAATGGCAACAAATTTCTTTATCCAAAAATGTTTTTTGTCGAGCATTACAAGAACGTTGCAGCATCCCATCGAGCTTTTTCAGAAACCTGAGCTAAACTGCTGTGTGAGAGAAATTACAGGAAAAGCCCAGTAATTGTGAAGCCTAATTACAAGATAATGTGGTGCTCATGAGCAGAACTGCTAAACAATTAGAGACTAGACTAACGAGTAGGCCACCTGTCAGCTGGGAGAGGGCTGACGGAAGGCCGGCACAGGACGCTCCTGATGGGCTATGGAGTGGGATATGAAAACAAGGAAAGGTTCAAATACTACATTTAAGATACCCAGTATGAAAAGAGCCACTGATTGGAGCTCATATGCTTGTTAAGTATATGGAAAATATAATTGGAGTTGTTCAAGAAAGGGAAGTTCAGCGCAGAGTGCGAGGCTCGGAGCAATGAGGAGAAGAGCACAGGAGAAGGTGGGGGATGAATGGGGCTGGAACAGAGACACAGCTTGGATTATTTCCACTTGGACTGCCAGGCAAGGGGGTGCCAATTAATCACCAGCAGAACCCCAGATTTCCTGTACTTCACTGCTTTACACCTACTATAATATAACATATATGCTCTGCTGTCTGGAAGTGGATCTAGAATAAACTCTGGAGCTGTCCATTCTAGTCACAGAATCATAGAATTACAGAATGGCCTGGTTTAGAAGGGATCTTAAAAATCATCCAGTTCCAATCCGCTGCCATGGGCAGGGACACTTTCCACTATCCCAGGTTGCTCAGAGTCCCATCCAACCTGGCCTTGAACACTTCCAGGGATGGGGCATCCACAGCTCCTCTGGGCAACCTGTTTGGGTGCCTCACCACCCTTATAGTAAAGAATTTATCCCTAATATCCAATCTAAACCTACTCTCTGTCAGTTTGAAGCCATTCCCCCTTGGCCTGCCACTATGTGCTCTATGAATGCATTGCTCCTCTCTGGATCACTCTTAACAGAGCCAAAGACAACAGTGGTCAGTGCAGTAGAAGACAAATGCTTAGTTAAACAAAGTATTCTTTCCTCTTCCTAAACCAGTGGATAAAAATGCAAACTGGAATTTTAAGTTACAGTGGCATTACAAAAATTTTAAAATGTTCAAATTTACAACTTTGCCACATCTCTCACTTCGTGCAAATAAATTTAATTGTAATTTCAATTAAAAAAAAGCAAACATATCCACAAATGAGCCACGAGTTGTGATTGAAAGCTGAGACAAAGCCTATAATCTTTACACTGAAAGTGTATTTATGTCAGCTTCGAGACTGGTTCTCTTCTTTTTCGTAGGTCCTTTAAAATCAATAGAAGGACACAAAGTTATTGAATAGAAATATGTTATTTTTCCACATGCCCACTGAGAATCAAGAACATACTAAAACGTGAGCTCATTCCATCAATTTTGTGGAACTTTCAGCATATTTTTAAGTGTGACCCTGAATATAAGTATTTTATTTGTTGAAACACTTGCTCTAAGACTCATTCTAGATAAAGGAAAGACCTTCCTCATTCTGAGTGGTTGAATCAGCCGCTTGCTTACTGGGAAGAACACAGATATTTTACTGACTGAATTATTTTGGGACCAAATCCCTCAGATGATTCAAATACTCCTAAAACATGCAGCGTGCTTCATCTCTGGCCATTAACCTCCTCTCTTCTGCAATAATATAGAGGGAAAGAAAGGAAATAGAGCTTTATGAGCCAAGAGGACTGAATTGTGCAGCGCTCTGAATGACTGTGATATTTTGCTGTATGATTAACAGGAGAGGAAGGGGAAGAAGGACACTCAACAGTTACCAATAGTTTGGTAATTGTGTGGATCCCTACAAAGCATCAGCTAGGTTTGTAAGCGGATATCTAATTTTAAATACTCCATTTAAAAATAAGCAATTTTTTTTTTGCTAAGGCACTCCAGTAATCTTGTTATACTAAGTTAATTAGTTTGGCTTTGGCATTTTTGGAGTCTTTCATTTGCATACTGAAAACTAAGAGACCAATAACAACATGTCCTTAGGAATTTGGCTACTGGTCTTTCATCTTAATCACAATTTCACCACTTAGCCAGCAAGAGAAAGCTGTGAAAAATCCAACTATAATACAGAAAAGCAATTAATGCTGTAAAATGGTTTTGGGTCCTCGGATGAATGACGTTGTAGATCAGCATCTTGTCCTTAAATGCAAAGTCACCCTTGGGTAAATCTGGCTTCATAAAATTCCTTTAGATGTATTAAAATCAATGTCAGTGTTTTTCCATATAAAAATAATAGAGTAAGTAATCCTAAAATTTCTGTGTATGTTTTCACAATATGTCTTTGTGTTTTGTCTCGTACAGAAACAGTATTTTAGTAATTTCAGACCTGGCAAGACTGCATGGGAGTCAGGAAGGGTACTTGAGAGGACAGAGATGGATTCTAAAACAGTCAAGATCAGAGTCTCAATAAAAGTTTACATGACTTTAGTATTTGACCATAATTGAAACGCCAAGGGAAATGCTGTTTTTTTCACAGCAGACCTCAGTTTTGTGGAAAACAAGCCTTATGTCCACATAAAATGATACTCATCAGTGGAGGGATATTATACCAGCTCTATGGCAATATTTCATTCTCTGTTCCTGCAAAAGTTTAGTTAATTAATTATTCCCTCCACTATGCTCTATTTGCTATACTCTGGCAAATAAAGAAAATAGCAGTCAAGGTCTCAGTAAAATACCTTTTCCTTCATCAGGACCATCAGGGATATCCATGTTAAAAGGAAAAGGATGCTAGACAAAAAATCCTGAACTGCAATGCAGCTTATCTTTCCATTATCGTAATTCCCAGAAAGTGGTTGGGGGGGAGCACCATTCCCAGGGAGAACACAGCCTGGAAAAGAGCTCCTGCACTCTGGCAGGTGTGTTTGTGAGTGTTTATTGTCTGCAACTGCTTTTCCCTCTACCCGAGTGGGTGGCAGAACGTGCAGCTGGGGAATGTGTTAATTCAGCACTACCCTTTAACACTCTCTCTTTTCATTACAGGTATTAAAACTGTTCCCAATGGGCACAGCAGACAAGGAAAGCTAAACACGAGGAAGGACTTGATCCAGTTCCCCATTAAATTCAAAAGAAAAGCTAATAACTTTTGTGATAATAGGAGTTGGACTGGAACTCACACGAACAGCACACCACAAATCATTTTATTCTTGCCAAAGCTTGTTCTGACTGCGGCAATTTCCGGTGAGAGCCGGAATATACATCCCCCAAAGTAGCTCCACTCCAGCAAGCACAACATGCATTAATTTAAGCATTATTTGGTTTTCCCCTGACTGTAAAATGTAAGGCAGCAGAGGATAAAAAGAGCACATGGCTTGTGAGCAAGCCCCAGCCCAGCTGCTGCTGGACAACTGTTTGCCTGTTGCTTAGCATTGCTTCACCTCTCTTCCAGGAAAAAATGGATTTGATGAGGGAATATAAACCTCCAGTTTTGTTTATGGTAAAATAATCACTGATGGTGCTCCAACCACTTCTTCCAATCATGTGTTACCTCAGTTACTAAGTCCTGGATGCTCTTAGAGTAAAAGGCTGTAGTTTTTCATGCCTATCTGTGAGCCCACTGGGCAGCCCTGGATAAAAGGTTAGAACAATGGTGTTTGCATGTTTAACAGGAGGAAAACTGGAATAGGAATTTGAAGGTTGAAAATAGGAATTTGAGGGCATGATTCTGGGCAAACAGCTCTAGCTGCTGGAGCAGGGAGTTGAACAAGATGATCTCCAGAGGTCCCTTCCAACCCCAACCAGTCCTTGATTCTCTAATTTCAGGAGTAACATACAGAACTGGAGGAATTAAGAAGGACATAAAAAAAGCAATGTCCAAGAAGCAAGGAAGCAAAGCAAAGATACTACAAAATGCTCAAAACCCACCAGTTATCCATTTAGCCTCTGGGTCATGAATCTTAAAATCATCACTGAAGAGATCTTCCACTGTTATCTTCTTCTTCTGAGACAAGCTGTTATCTTCAACTGTAAAACATTCAAAAATAAACTACCATCAATTCAACTTTGAAATGTTTCTGAAAGCACAGAAACTGCGATAGTGACATCGCATCTCATTTGGAAACAGTCCACATAAGCCTTCTGTCACACACAAATCCCTTCCCACTGTCGGTGTTATAAAACGACCACCTTAATGGTTCGCTAACAGAAACCTCCTTGCTATATATGCCTGGTCTTAACAACTACAAAAAGACCAAAAAATGCTCCAAAACACACATTTTCAGACATAACATGGTCAAAAAAGAACTTAAGTCATGCAAACACACCTATAGGTGTCATAGTGATATATAATGCCTACTATTCGACAACTAAACACTAAAACATTCCTGAAACCATGAGCTGCATTTTGAAAAGTATTTTAAATGGCCAATTATTTACAGCTTATATTTTTATTTCCTTAAGAATTGTGACATAAAACCATAGTTGAAAGGTGTTTAACCTTATAAGGGCTCATATAGACTACATCAGAAGTTCACAAAAAATTTTCTATGGGAATCAGATACTCAGTTGCAGAAATATTTTTGAAAGTCTATGAGACATAACCCTAAATCCTTAGATGTTGCTTAGCTGTCCCATACTAATTTTAATTTTTAGTGAAAAGATATAAAGTTTCATTTGGAAACATAGCAATATCAAAACAGAAAATTTTAGAGAAAAACCAACAACTTTGAAAACCCAACAAATTTGATTAATATGTTCCCTCTTTCCTTTTCTCCCATCAACTGTATTTTTTTTTGTTTTGACAAGCAGTCACCCTCTCTGAATAATTTGTTGTCAACATTAAATTTTTTGCTGAAATAATATTTTCATGGAAACCTTTCAGTCAGCTTTAAATACATTTGCTCTTTTAAAGAAAAGAGGAGGCCACATTCTGAGTATTTCCACAGCAGGAATGTGTGTTTCAGCATCTTTCCTCATGACAGTATCCTCATGCCTGAGGTTTATTGGCAGCCTTATCTATCTTTAATACTGTTTAGTGCTAAACTTACATTGAACACTTATGATTAGAAAAGTGGAATCAAACTCTGAAGGCATTTATTTATGGGAAAAAAAGTCTTTTCTGTACTACAGTGAAGCCCCTGAGCTACCTGAGATGACAGAAAAATACCTATAAACAGTGTTTTGTTTCACTAAAAGGTGTTTCAGAACAAACTTTCATTTTTACCAAATTAAATTATACTCTTCAATGTTCATATTTTTCCCTAGTCTGGGAGAGGCTTCAATCACACTGTTCACTGTGGCTTCGAAATACCAGAACCCATTAATACAAGTCCTCAGCCAAATCCCTCTGTGTGACAGCATTGTGCCAAGTTATTCTGCATCATTTTATTTATTAAAATGGAAAATATAGGTGACAAGGACCCCAGGAAATCCTTCCAATAATTTCCACGTGGTGCAAGTCCCCAGAAGTGGATACCCAGGGAGGTGAGGCAGGGCAGAGCAGGAGCTCAGAACCCACACACAGCCCTAGGCTTGTGCCTGTTCCAGGAGCTGCTTCCCAAATGCCCTCTGGAGGAGCACAGACACCCTCTTCCCCCATGAGAGCATAAGGACAGGCACAAGCAAAACTCTGTGCTGGAGATTTGGGAAGCAGCAGGGTGGGAAGCCCTTCCTATTCCTCCTTTTAGAGAAGGATGGGGACAGCCAGTCTGGGAGCTGCACCATCTCTCTGCCTTCACAGCACTCCAGCTCCTCGTGAGGGACAGCAAGGAGAGGGACAGGCAGCACCTGATGTGTGCACACTTAGGAGCCTCTCTACGGCATGAGGTGAGATTCCCTTCCTGTCCCCTGCCTTGGGCCGTAAGAGCTGCAAGAGGTCCTCTGGACCATGGCATTCATCTCATCCACAGAGCTGGGGAGAAAATAAATAACTAAATAATAAATTCATCAATGAATTTCAGTAAAAAAAAACCAAACAGATTTGCTGACCTCTCCTCTAACAGACAGGTAGGTCAGAGGGCTTATTAAGAATACCTGCTCCATCCCTCTGGCCCTAATGGAGACATTTATGGAGGAAGAAATGCAATTGTGGGATCTCAGGCAGCCCACCCTGTCCTGAGCAGCAGATTCTAAGTGTGCCTCAGGGTGTCTAAACCAGCTGGTGGACAAGCTGTGTTGTCCACACCCAACTGCAGGGACCTCGAGGCCTCTTTGGGCTTATGGAAGGACAGGATTAAGCATGTGCCACCATTTTTTTACTTTTGCATTAACGTCCCCCAGCCCAGCAGATCCAGATGGCAGCATGGCAGCAGTGCAAGTGGCACAGGGACTTGAGATCTGAATGCCAAGTCACAAACCCAGCATCTCAACATCACAGCTACATGCTGAGAGAACCAAGAAGAAACCATGCCCATACTGGTTTTGATTCAATATCAGAGGCATGACAGGAACCCTGTGCTTGGGTTCATCTGCTTGCTTTTCATCCTTGAAGTCAATGCACCCAAACAAACCTGGGCTGAGCTGACACCACCTGGCTCTCCGCAACACAAAACAAAGATCCTCCAGAAACCCAGAAAACTCAAACAAAAAGGAGCAAGGAGCTGACCTCACTGCCTGTTTTGCCTCCTTTCTTTCAAGCTTTTTCTCAACTCCAGCCATGCTCAGCGATTGCTTGATTGGTCAGAAGGCTACAGCCATCTTTGGGTGCCCACCTTTCCTTCCATCACCCCAGCCACCAGCTGGTGTCAGATGCTTTCCTCACACACCTCCTGGCCTGTTGTGCATTGTGTGTGAGGCACAGTGTCTCCACCTCTCCGTGGCCAGCACACCAGGATCTCCTTTCCCACCTCAGCATATTTGTTGGATCCTTGGGCACACCTAATCCCTCTTTTCCCCCAGGTGGCCTCTCTGTACCCAAAAGGCAGTGGCCAGACAAGGAAAGCAGGCAGCCTTTCTCCCTTTGGTAATACCCCACCTTTTTGGAACGGTGTAAAATACACATTTATATATAGCTATGGTTAACAAATGGCTTTCCTGCTCAGCTGGTCAAAGGACAGTTCCCTGCTCTGAGTATCACAAGTGCTACAAAGCTTTCCAGGCAATGCCTTTGACTGTCAGACATGCTGTGAATTAATGCTATGCAATGGCTACGTCAGTGCCATTTCTGAGAAATGTTTCTTATGGATTTTGCAAAAATTTTAATATGGATTAGGGTGTACTTTCTCTTTTTTTTCAGCTAAAAGGTCAGATTTGAAAGGAGCAAATGTGATGTATATCTACAGAAGGCTTTAAATATCAGGAACAGATGTACGAGAAAGCAGCCTCTTCCTAAGCCGCGTGTCTAATGGAATTTGAGGAGGGCTTTATTCTACTCAAAATTTATGTAGGACTGGGTCCTCTTTTCATCTTTGCTCTGTGTGTGTGTGCACGGGCAGACTTCTAGAAAGTTTTGCATGTCTTTATATAAATGCACAAACAATGGAATGGGACCCGCACAGGTGCCACATGCTGTGACAAGTGAGGAAAGGCTCAGGACAACACTGTCATCATTTGTATAAATAGTTTAACATTTTTCAAAGGTGGGTGACATGGCAGGACTCACATGTGAAATTGGAGAAGCTCAGCATAGGCAATTGTGTGTGAGATGTCCTATAGTGTAATTAAATGTAAACTTCCACCAGTTACTGCTTCTTTTGAGAATGTTGTTCTAGAACATCAAAGGCTATACAAATCACAGAAATGTTGAGAGGTTTTTAGGATATTATAAAGTAAGACATAAGCATTAGCTAGCAATAGAGCACTGCCACTGTAATTACAGTGTCTGCTGAACGCAAAGTCCACTGCTCCCAGTTTTTGTGCTAATCTTGGAGGGGTGAGTGACCTACCCCTGAGAAACCCAAACCAGTGGGGATTTCAGCCCTTCTGCAGCTGAATCCAGAGTTCAAACCTTTAAAGCTTTGGGCTGATTTGAAAAAGAATCTGGAAGAGATATACAAATCCCCGTTTTCCCCAATTATTAAATACCTTAATCATTATCTGCCCTGCTAAGCAAATCTTCCCCACTTCCCACTTTACCTGTTGTTCTTGACTTTGCAGAGACTACCCAAGAGATTACCCAAGTTTTCCCAGTATTAGTCCAAGTTATGGATCCAGGTAACCACTTTTTTTTGTCTGAGCATGGACTATATGCCTGCACGTGGCACTCTACCCCATATATGTCCCAAATTACTCTCTGGAATCAGGCACTGAATGATGTTCAGCACTGGGTTGAAAGCATCCCTGCATCTCAGGCCTTGGTACTGCACTGCAAGGCAGGCCTTCAAACCAACACCAAAATACTGAGAGAATAATGGTATCCCAGACAGGAAGAGGACTGAGATAGACAGGAACAAGTAAGGGATTCAGAGGTAAAATGCAAAAGGTTATTTGTACTGGTGTGACAGCATCAGGCTGGACTCCAACAGTATCATTAGAAGGAAGAATTAAAAACATTTGAATATGCTCAAGTACTTTGCCCAGTCCTTGTCAGACTGCATCACCTCCTTCGAGGCTTTTGCAGTGAAGACGGATTTTCCTTTGGTTGTTTTGCTTGTTTTTTCCTGATGTTACTCTCATACTTGGCAGCTCTCCACGAACATCCACAAAACTGCTCCGCCTCCTTCCTTCACTGTGCTCCTGCCCCTTCCTCACCTCTTGTTCATGTATCCATCACTTAATTTTCAGTTTGACTACCAAAAGATGAACATTTGTTTTTCTAGAGAACTATTTTATGGCAGGGAAATGCAGACTCTGCCTCTCCTTTTGGACAGGCTCCTCCACCTTCCCCACTGCTACCTTGTTGGCACATGCTATGCCCAATTGGCATTAGCAATGTGATATTTTTATGTTTGTCAAACCAGTCTCAGAGTCCCACTTAGCCCATGAAATGAGCCTCCTGTTCTCTTCTGTCACAGCCCAACCTTGTAACAAGTTCCAGGGCCAGTGGCTTAGAAGAAGACTGAACTCAGCTGCTGCCAAGCCACAGCAGCAAGCTAAGATCTCTAATTTACCCTTGGCACAGCCTCACCACGAAGCACTCTGGATCTGTAATAAAAACAGGAGCAGTACTGAGCTCAGAGTTTTTGTATTTACATGTAGGACACCATTCTGAAACATCAACAGGGGAGAAAAACAACCCAAGCCCAGTCTACCAGCAGATCAGGTAATTTGAAATCTCAAAAAATATGAATGGAAATTTTAGCACAGAAAATGACTTTGCATATTCCTGAGTTTTGAGCATGGAGACCCTCTCAACAGTGGTGTTATCTGGAGGTGCTGCTGGGTACATAATAAAAACTGTGTCATTTATGTGTGTGCATGTGTGGGCACACACATCTCAAAGGGAGAATGTCTTTGTGTATGCATACAAAATATAAATAAACAAATATATTTGTGAATTCTGTTTATAACTGAGTGTGAGTATTTCAAGAAGGAGAAGAAAGAGGACCCTGGAAACTACAGGCCTGTTAGTGACATTTCAGTGCCTGGTAAATTTATGGAGATTATTCTGGGAGGTATTGAAAACCACCTGAAAAAGAATTCCATCATTGGTCACAGTCAGCACAGCTTCATGCGAGCAGAGTCCTGCTCCTCGAACCTGATTTCATATCATGACAGGGTAACCCACATTGTTGATCAAGGGAAGTCAGTGGATGTAATCTTTTTGGATTTCCGATTGAAGTGACATCCATGGTCCCATCTAGGCAGTGATTTAGCTTCAAGAGAACTTGTTGAGGCTCGCAGGAATGGACTTAGGAAGCCAGGCTTTCATGTACATCTTTGAAAAGTCTGTGCTTCTGTAAAACTGGAGGCAACATTCCCATACCTAGTAAGTTGTGCCTGATGTGAGTGTAGTCCACACACCAAAACATCTCAGAGATGAACAGCACTCTCCAAAGATGTTGAATCTGAACACCAGCAAAAGTTATTTAATAAATCATCTTTAACTAAGTTTAACCTTAATTAATTTAATTACATTATTAATCTGGTTTGACCACATGGTACTTACATTTACATTGGAACCTTCAGGATAACATGAAATAAACTGAATATGGCATGACAATAAATAACTAAAAAAATAATGTACTGATTGTTTCACTCATTTTCAAATTAACTCAGTGCACTCCTGTGTCTCTTCGTGTCTCACTGTCTCCCATTCATCACACAGCAGGACTGTGGGATAAGGGTTTTGTCAGGGAAGATGGCCCAGACCTCCTGGACTGCATGTAATTTCATGTGTAATGAGCTGGAAATTTTTGCCCCATAACTTCTGTCTCGTTTTTTCACTTGACTACCCCTTGCTCTTCCACATCCTGAGGTTTCCATTCTCTCTTGCCTCCATTCTGCTCCTCAGCTCTGTGCTCTCTGTCCTGCTGCTCCCTAGATTCTACCACTCACACGTACTCATCCAAGAGGAACTCCCTGTTCTTCTCCTCTATATCCCTAAGCATGGGACCTTTGCCTCCCCCGTGTTTTGTAGCTCCTCACCCTTCCTGACACTGAATTCTATTTTGTATGTCTCATCTCTCATTTTGTTTGTCTTTTCATATTCAGCTCACAATCTTGTCAGTGCTGCAAAAGTGCTTTATTTCTACTGTCTAAGTAGGCATGGAAATTTACAGGGCTGTATAAATACATAATAATCAATAATCATAATGACACCACATTAAAATTCAAGCCTACAACCTCAGCAGCTACTGTAAGAGAAGTAATTTACAGAGGTTACGTGCACAGAACTTTGCTGAAACTTGGCAAGGAGATTAACTTAAAGAATTCTTTATTGGGAAGTTATTAATTATTTGCTGTGGATAAGTACTATCTGGTATATCATTATCTAAAATTGCTTTGTAAACACTGTGGTCTGAACTAAAAATCAATCCAGTTGAACGGGATGGGATTTAGGTGCCAAGGCAGAGGCATCTAATGCCATTTCCAGTGGTCTAGGATATGACCCTCAACTGGCAACTACTGCTCCATGTGGACATGAATTTCAGGAATTCCTCTGTCCTCACTGACTGCCCTGTGTGGGTTCCTCTCCTGCCCTGGCACATCTAAACTGACACTCCCCATCCACGTTTAGGCAATCAAGTTCCAGCCTTGCACCCTCAGGTCAGCAGCCTTGATCTCTGAACTGAAATGTAAAACTCTAAAACAATCTACCTAAGGATGGCCTCGAACTCAGCATCACATTGAGATAAAGTGAGGAAGGAGGATTCCTTTGATGTCGACTTTGCAGTTAGTTTGCAATCCCTTTACTCTCGGAAGTGTAAAATTACAGAAGAAAAACAGACTGAAAGTGAGTTAAAGGTTATAAATACCTGGTGTCAGGAGTATGACAGAGGTGACAATCAGCGAGCAGATAACGAGAATAACAAGTAAGGCAATTGCAATTCCTTTCCAGTTTCTTTGAGGAGGATTACTCCCCACCAGCTCCTAGAAACATCAAAAGAAGATCAACATTTAGAAAAGGGCACTTAGACAAGGAAACAAGCACAGAATCCAGACAGCAAGGCGTGTCTGCAGAACTACAGCCTGCGACCACGGTGGGTGACGCCCTTGAGCCGAACACAATCCACACCTTTATGATTCATGGAGGCATTAATTGAGTTCATCTCAAATAATTATACAGTGAACAAATGCACTGCACCCACAGATGGCTCAGCAGTGGAACCCACACTCCTCATTACCTCCTGGCACACGGGCACCAGCCCCCATCCCAGCACTCATCCAAACGCACTCATCAACGCCGATTTCCTACCAACCCCCATTAAGTCTGGGAATTAGGAGCTTTACAGTAACTTTCAAGAGACTTTCATAATAAGATGTCAGAGAAGCATACAGGAAGATAAATAATTCACAGGGGCATGCATAGAGATAAAAATCAATAAGGATATCTCCCTGGTGAACTTCCTGCCTTCCCAGAAAACATGACATCTCCTCAGGGCATACTGCGTGCACTCCTAGGTTGGTAGGTCTAAGGAATTGAAGACAGGCTTCTTGTCTAGCATAGACATTAAATTTAATCACATCCTTAAGACTTTAGAATAAAACCTCCATCATCACTCGCTGATTAGCTCTGGCTGCACTGTGGCTGCACCATATGTTCAGCCTACGATGTATACAGCACCCCTGCTCTCAGGACTGAGGTTTTTATGAAGTGCTGTGTTCGCATTCACAAGACCTTAAAAATTTATTGCACTTTCATGTGTTTTGTTGGATTCCTCTTAGCATTTTGCATTATATGTGATTTTGTGCACGCATTGAAGCACCCACAGGAACCGTATGAAATATTAGTGCACTCCACTTTTCTGGGAGGCTGAATTCACTCAAGGGATCTGGTCTCACAGCCAGAACAACTCTGGATGCTCCCCCTCCTTGTCAAACTCATCTATTTAGGATTTTTGCCTCACTTCCTTTATTAAGAGGGATGGTGTGTCCAAAACAGAGCTTCTGGTACTTCTTTAAAAGACTATTTTTTTTTCTATTTTAAATTTTTAGTGAAAACAAAATGCTTTATAGTAGACTAAGTTCTTCTGTTATTCAGCATTTGTTTCACTTCTAACTGTTTCTTGTACACAGCAAGACTGGAGCAGGGAAGTCAGGCAAACCTCACGGTTTTGTTTTCAGAAGATGCTGGGAAATATCTATCAGCTTCTCCCTAGAATTAATTTCACAGAAAAAGATAATGCCTAGACTCATTTTCTATATGTCTGGGGATCTAGCCACTACAAAAGCTATAAATCTGCAATGGAAAGCCAGGTTTGAGGCATTAAACACCTGATGCACTCCATCATTTTTCCTAGTTCTAGAAAAGACACGAGGCTTCTCTTCCTTCTGGCAAAGAGGGGAAGAGGTAAACACACCCTGCCCTTCTTGTCTCCCCCTTGTTTGTACTTGGCTTTCTATTTGAAATGAAAAATAATTAGAAGGAACAAATTTATAGTTTACTATCGTTACTGGAGAAAAATTTGAAAAGTAGGTCAGGAGCTTTGAGAAATGCAATTTTGGCAACAAGCAAACAGAATAAACACTTCAATTTCTACAGATTATTTACCCCAAGTATGAATACAAATGTTAATCAGTTTAGTCTTCTAACACCATTTTTAGGAAACTGTTATGGTCTCCAATTTTCAGGTGACGCAAAAAGGCACAAAAGACAGTCTGTGACTTTCCAAGGGAAGGAAATTTATAAATAAGCCAGGGAAAGAATGCAGGGCTTCTTAGTTAGTGGCAGAAATATTCTTTCTTTCACAGCAGGGTACGGGGGGGGTTTAGAGGGAAACAGGAGAAGTGGGGAGAAGCAGGTGGGAAACCCAGCCAAGCCCTCAGAGTGTCTTGGGACAGAGGTAAAACACTGACAGTGTTACAGAACTGATGGCAACAGCCACTGTCCTGAAAATAATCTAACAACACTCTCACCACAAATGGTCAGAAGTTTTAAAACTGAAGAAAAATATTAGCTCATGGACTTGAATAACATCGAGAAACCCAGATGTAGTTCAAAAGCTTAAGTGTGATTTCCCCACCCATGAGTCCCAGTGTGATAGAAATACACACACATACTTGAGCTTTCAGGACATCTGTACTTGCACTGAATCCATTATCAAGTCAATCCCATTAATTCTCCAGGCATTCAATCAATATTTGAGCAAAATCTCAACAAAAAAAAAGACTGTGAATTTCTAGTGTATCAAGAGGAGGAAAACTATTCATAAGCAAAATATTGGGGTTTAATACACTGCAAGGAAGTAGAAAAGAACATTTTCACTTTCTCTTCAAAATTCCATCAGGAAATTTCCCCTGGTAAAAAGCAAGGAGAGATAAATGACTTTTCAAAGAAAGACAAACAGCTTTATTCAGCACAGGTTTGGAAAGCTGCTCTTTGTTCTCAGTCATGTGAAGTCTCTTTTGATAGAATCACTTAGAGCAAAACTGCAGACACATCGCACCGTATTTATGACAGCACTGCCACCTCAGGTTATTCCTGTCTGTATTTCTGTTAATTCCAGAGGGATGTTGCTGTGTCACTGTGACCAGCTTTGACCAGCCCGTGATACCCCCTGGCCTTGGCAGCAAACCCCCACCCTTCGCTGAGATTCCCCACCAGCAGGCATCAGCTGCCTGTTCACTCTGCTCAGGGGAGCCTCTGTGCAGGGCACTGAAGGCAGGAAGGTGTTTCATTCAGCCCTAGGCAGGTGCTGATTCGAGCACATAAATGACATTCCTGAAGAGGCAGCTCAAAGGGTGCCTTTCCAAAGCTGGAATTCGCCTGTTCCCGAAAGACCCGGCTTGCAGAGATAAACATGGAGATCTGAACCGAGCAGCAAGCTGATGCCCTTTGTGTTAATCCTAAAGATACCAAATTTGGGTTTCATACTGAAATCTGAGCACATGACACAAGGGGAAATAAACCAAGCACATATGGTTTCAGCTCTGATGAAAAGAACACGAAGGAAAACATTAAAGTCACTCCTCAGCTGGAACCACCTCCTCTCTGCCTCACACAAAGCACTAGCACGACATCCTCATTACCTCCACGGGCAAGCTAAAGCCCTTCAGCCTGGTTTTCTCTTTCTTTTCCTTTGCTGTTTGTTTCACACCTCCTTCCTGCTATTACACGAAAACTAAATTGATTTTGGATTCCGAAAGTAAACCAGATGTTTCCACAGGTTTTTACATAAGCACACTTCATTGATGCTGCATATTAAAAACTGCAAATGCTATCACTTGTATCTTCATATGTGACTGAAAAACGTCGCTACCCACCTGTGAAGTTCATTTTGGAGATACTAATCTAGACATCTACAGTATTTTAAGACTATAAAATACAGACCTACAGTGACATATTTTCCTGCCTGTGAGAGAATCACTGTGCTGACATGTTATGGATGAAGGCTGGATGTGCTCCAACCCAAGATGCTGTCAACAAAATTATTTCTGGCATGTTTATTTGAAACCTGCCAAAAGCCTGCCAGCACAGTGGTCATATTACAATAATATAATAGCTTCTTAAAACAACTCATCAAGCACAACTTCTGTTTTCTTGTTTTAATAACTGTGTCTATATGGCTGACGGACAATATAGACATCAGTTGTCAAGTTTAGGTATTATTTAATAAAACTTATACATCCTGGACTAAAATCTTGGAAGTCCAGTAGTGAGATAGTCATGGAGGGCCTCTTAGTCTTTTTCAACACAGAGCTGCCACTTTTGTGCAATAACAATAAATCCCAGGTGTGTTATATGAAATATATTCATTCCAGATACAGGTGCTGTATTTAGAGGTTCCTCGCAGAAGCAGGTGACACTGGGCCATGGAGACTGAGCTCTGGACTCAGTTATACTGGTGTAAATCTGAATCAAAAGACAAAAGAAAATCCAAGAAATTAATGGTATGAAATAAAAGCAGGTGCAAGATGTTTTGTTGGCCTTAGAGGTGTCAGGATGGGGATTTATAGCAGTAATTTTGTAGTTTCCATACTTGCTACTCTTGCAAGCTCTGTTTCTTGCTTCTTTTTAATTTTTTTTAACCTTAAATATTACACTTTTAAATACAGCAAATAAAAAATTCTTCTAAAAAGCTTGCTAACACTGTTAATTGAAAAATGTGTATTGTACGTTTCACTCATGCTACCTGGTTCTGAATTAGGAATTTTGCCTGATGAAATGTGAGTGAGTGTGGTGTCTCTGACAATTCAGGTCATCAAGTCCAAAACATGGCACAGAATAAAATTTATGGGAACACTGTTGTCCAAGACAAAAACTCCTGTGAAGTTCAGTGGAAAAATAATTCTGCTGCTAATTAGTTCTTCATAATACAAAATTGCAGCAAATTATACCTGCTGAATAGCACAACAAATGAGCTGAGGAGTGGGTAACCCATACAGTTATTAGATTATTAACCTTATGCTGCAAAAAAGAAACACTAATTGTAATGATGATGGCAGTAAACTAGATGGATTGCAGTGGTTACAGCAGGGAGGTTCACTGAGACTCCTGGTTATGCTGCTGATTGATACTACATTACTGTCTCATCACAATCCTCCTGCCTGAGCTCTCCACTGTTCCCCTGCCTTAATCCTAGGATGGAGGTTCTTCATGGGCAGGAATCATTTTGCATACCCTGCTTGGCACAGAGGAAACCTCAGTCACTGCACGATTTAGGAAGTATCATAAGACAGATGAACAATAATAAGCATGTAACTGCATCATTCTCACCTCCGAAGTCAAGCTGAGTTACTTTTGCTTGGGGATATTTTATTTATTTTCTTTCCTTTCCTTCTCCTCCCTATTCGCCTCCCTCGGCTCTGCTCCTGCAGACCACCCTGAGCTGTGCTCCAGCTGGAGTGTGATGCTGAATAACAACCAGTTTCCAGACAGACACAGAGCCTGAGCCCGAGGCTACGGTAAACTCAGTTGTTCAGATGCTAAAGGTGACACTTCAGAGTGAGAGGAATAAAAACTTGCTCTGTTTTCACAAATGAGGCATGGCATGTACGTGGGCTTCCCTGCAAAACCCCAACAGAAATAAAAGGGATAAAACCATCTGCCTGTTGTGGTGATGAAAGACAACTATGTTATGTTTTTCTTCTTCTGTTGATGCTTTTACTAATAGGGAGCAATGACTGAGTAAGAGTGAACATCTTTGCTGCCCACTCCCCAGCACTGTGAGACAAATCTTTTACCCTGCACACAGTGCAGCACATCCTCCTGCCCTGCAATTCTGGGAGGCTCTTTTATGAATGCCCTAAAGCCATTCTGTTTTGTTCCATCTCCTCCCACCATCATCTGCAAAGTGCACACAGGCAAATGCTCAGAGGCTGGGCACTAATGGTGTGTTTGAGAGTGAGCGAGGAAAAGGCTGTACCCATAACACTCAGCTCCCCGTAAAATTAAACCTTGCATGTTTCATGCTTTGGTAGAGCTTTCAGTCTTACATGTTTCTGTTACAAAGACAATAGGAGAAACTGAATGCCATCTGCATCACACACCTAAGTGTAGCTTTAGCAGATGACAAGTCTTCCATAGTTTTAGAGCAGAAGGCACCAGATCCTCAGCTAGCATTGACTGACACAGATCATTGGCTTCACTGGAGCCAAGCCAGTCTACAAATGTCAGCTACAAATGAAACCCAGAGCTGCTTCTAAGTTAAAAGAAAAATAAATCCCTGAAACGATTTAAATACAGTAATATCTGGAATTCCTAGCTGTTCTGGATTGCAGAAACGGATATTTAATAACTTCCCATCATTTTTATTAGGCATTATGATGAAAAGGTTTTGGATCATCTCCAGACCTTGCAGCACTAAAAGATTAATTTAGCATCTCTGTGTTTTGAACTGGCATTTCACATGACTTTTGTACCCGAGTAACCACACTGCAACATCCTCCTACGCCCTTACAGCCTATGTAAATAAGCACCGCTGCCATTTGAAACGTTCCCAAATTATTCATAGTGCTTAGGGGCAGGGTGACTCCATGGAACTTCCAAAATAAATTAGAACCTTGGAACGTGGACTCTGAAATCCTGCCAGAAGCCTGTTCTCAAGGTGACAAAATTCAAGCTGCAAACACCATCTGGACCTGTTGCACTCTGAGTGCTTCCAGCCAGAGGCACAGTCATGTTCTGACCATGGCCAGGAGAAAAGAGACAGCGATACTGTACCTGTGCATGGCACAGGACATATTGACTGCAGATACTTTTAGCCAAGAACTCTGTTGGCCTTGACTAATGTCATTTTATTAATCTCCTTCACTTTCCCCCCATTAGTTTGGTTCACTCCTGTGCTGTAATCCAGATGTTTTTATAGCACCTGGCACGGTGGGACTGTGAATCCTCTCAGGGGCCCTTAGCTGCTATGGTAGTTCAAGTCATAATTAAAGATCCATTCCCAATACTGACAGAGCCCATAAAATCAATAGCTTTTCTTTGATTTTATTTCAGTGTTTGATGGAAGCACGCACATTCATCCGCTAAAACAGAAGCAAATCATCTCCTGGAGTGAAGTATCTGCCACGGCACCAGTAAAACTTGGTTTGATGCTTAGGATTTTATTCCAGAGGAGTCTGTGTGTTCACCAAATCCATGAAAATGCTTGGCAAGCCCAAATGCCACAGATTATATCACTGATCCCAGGACCCCTCCGTGCCACAGCACTCGCTTAGCTCCAGTTTTTCCGCTACAATGCTCTGACAGCCTGGCTCCCTCCAAACCAAGCCACAACACACACACGAGCCCTGAGACTGCTCACACCCGTGCAGAAAGCATCTGCAAAGAGTGGTGCTGCCAAGGCATGCCAGCATGGCATCTCCCTACTCTGTTTCTTGAAGAATTAGAATCTCAAGAAACGGGAAAAGAAGCTTTTCCGAAAGACTTGAGAACTTGGCCAAACAACCTCTCACCTTTGTTGTCTCCCCTAATTCCAAGAAAATGCCATTCTGCTTACATTTGTAAAAAGGCAATTGGAATTTTTTAGTTAAACTGTATTTCAGTAAAAAAAAGAA
The DNA here is from genome assembly GCA_013398955.1 of Callaeas wilsoni. Classification (NCBI taxonomy): domain Eukaryota; kingdom Metazoa; phylum Chordata; class Aves; order Passeriformes; family Callaeidae; genus Callaeas; species Callaeas wilsoni. Next base: position 28,091 of record VWPU01007092.1, read on the forward strand.
AATATCATTCAGTTTATGACTGAACACCAAGAAAGAATTTGTGGTAAGGGAAATAGTGAGGTGTTTAATTCCCCTAGGTAGAAAGACAGCATTAAAAATTCTGTTCAATGTTATATTTTATTAATTCCTAGGCTTTTTTAAAATTTAGTTTACAAATAATTTGTTTCTAAATGGTACAGGAAGGAGAACATGAGGCAAACAAATTTTAATTCCCAAATAATTTGCTTGGGAGCAACGTGAGGAAGATCTATGAAGACAGGCAAGGTTTGAGGTCGCTGTGCTGCAGAGACAGTGCAAAGAGGAACATGAAATCCATATATACAGCAAAGGGGGTGGGGGCAATGGATTTTACACAACTTATTTTCAAGCACCAGACATTTACAGTTTTGAAAAGGCAAATTGTTTGATGTATGGGTGTTTCAAAGACAATGCAATTGCATAATTCATCATTGTACCCATATTTATAGGAAGGTGATACTTATCTTGTAATTTTACCTTCAAGGGAATCTTAATTTTCCATTGTTTCTAGGATCAAGTCATTTTTGATATGTGGGTGTCTAATGTTACAGTATTTAGCCAAGATTTTAAATAAAATTATGGAAAGAATATTCTTCTCCAACACAAATTTTAATTAAGTCGAGCAATGGAAAAAGATCATGTAAGTGTAGGCCTGTATTTTACATAATTCTTTTAGATGAAAAGACATTAGCAGCTGTGGGGGTAGGATCCAGTATGGAGGCTCTTCTCTCCCAAATAAGTGGCTTTCTCCCCAGTCTGTACAGCCAAGACTTTTTGCTTAGTCTCTGTCCCCTTCATCTCATCTCCCGAAACTTTCATTCCTTGTCTCACAAGTAAATAAAAACCAGTAAATAAAGCCACCCAAAATCTGTTCTCTTGTCCCAAGGGTATTGGCTGGGTGCTCCTCTCACCCAACATCCAAACCCTCCGATACTGGAGTGCAGCACAACCCTACCACAACTTCTCTGGCAAACAGTCCCTGGCCCACTCCGCACACCAACCTTTTCTGCAGCACTGCTGTGACAGCCCTGCTACAACGGGCCAGAACCACGCCAGGGAGCACACTGACAAACCACACTGGTGATCACCTGTGCTTGGTCCCCTCCACCCCTACAGGTTACTTCATTATAGACATGCAGCCCTAAACTTCATCAGTATCCCAAATGCAAAACCTTAGCATTAGTCCCCAACTCTCCCCCATTTGTGTGATTCTTACTCTTAAGGAAAATAATTTGCTTGAGCGCACATTGTTACTCACACAGAAGTAAAGAGAAAGGGACACAACAGTGAAAGAACATATGTCTTTTACATATTTTATAATGCTGACTGTTGCTAACATCCATGGGCATCACTTCGATGACGAGGCAGGGAGCAGAGTCCACAGGCTGTGAAACTGTCCTCAAAGTGGCTGGGAGACATCTCACTTCTCCCAGTGGGATTTACTTGGGCATTCCTCTGATTTTCTTGAACCAGAAACCACTTCATGGATATCCTGTTTTGATGTTCATTAAGTTGGTTTTTTTTTTAAAAAAAAAGTTTTAATTCCCCCAGGCCCTTGTCCAGCACTAGCTTGGGACAACCGTGGTTTGAAGAATTACAGCTCTTCGAAGGGTGCTCGGGCTCTTGGCGTGAAATGCCAGCAGCTGGCTCAGCACCGATGCTGCTGTCAGGAAACGTGACTCCAAGGTCTCTAAAGGTTTACGAGTCTTATGCCTGGTCTGTTTTAATTGATTTGTGTTTTTGCTAGGGTTCTCACAGCACATTACAAGGCACTGCAAAGTCGTTTATTTTAATTTTCAAAACTTTCTGGTTGACAGGAAACACAACCAACAAACATTAAGTAATTTTTCCTTGGGAAAGCAAGATGCCAAATTTCCCATACTGAGTTGTGTTAACTGTGGCACAACACCACAGGAGCGTGACTCCTTGTATAGAAAGAACACTTTTCTTGCTCATTTTTCATTTGAAAGAATTGTCCTTAATTGAATACAATTCTGAGATCCAGTAAACAAATTACAGAATGAAATGGAAATATCCACATTCCTGCTCAAAAAAGAAATAAAAAAAAAAAGAAACAAAACTGATTGAGACACAAATTGCAAATATTTTTTCTCTTGATGATCTATCATTTTATAAGGGTCACTGTCACCAGGGCCACCAGCAGTAAAACCACTGCATTATTATGATAATTTCTAATCTCCCTGAACAACTCATGCCACCATCTCAGGAGCACTGACAAACACACCTCTTCTCTTGAGTCATGCAGGTGGTTTATTCAAAAATGCAGGGATATAACATTGAAATAAACATGCTGTAGGATTTGAAAAGAGAAAAATCACTCAAACAGACTCAATGACTTATGTGCAACAAGTTCACTGCATCCCACGGAAAAATGCTCCAGAGATGGTATGGAAAAAATGTCCAAGGAAGAAGTTTCTTCCCCACACCTCATCAACCTGTTATTCTCACAAGAAGCAGGGTTTGGCTTCTGAAACTGAGGGGTTTGTCAAACCCAGCAGGCAGAGCCATGGCCACATTTCCCTACAGAGCTCAGCACAACTTCTGATCAATTTGGGATCTAAACACACCTTATAAAGCTCCTCTGTCTTCATCTCCCTGTCCATCTCACTCATTTTGCAGGACTTAAAGACATCCTGAACTTGTGATGCTGGAATGAACCTTCCAGTAGAGATGTCCCTACCAAGCACCCAGTCTGAGCCCTCTGATGAGGGGCTGCAAACAGCACATTGCACCACGCACGTGCCAGGGTCCTCAGAGCTGCTCAGGTCCTTAATTCCCTGTGGCTTCACCAGGATTCAGGCACAAGAATACTCCTGAGGACCTTTGCCTTGGTGCCTCTCTTCACCTGATCTAAGTTAAAAGATAAAACTCCTCCATGACTAATAGAAGAGTTCAGAAGTGATCAGACATGGAGCAGTGAGAAGGTAAATGACAGGGGCTGGAATGCTGGTATTTTTAAAGACAGATGAGCATTAGCACAGCCAGGAATTCATTTACCATGTGAAAAATCTATTCAGAGTAGAATGGGAACTCCACCAATTAATACACTTCACAGATGTATCTCTTCAATAAGCAGAGTTACAGGGATCGTTTTTCCTTGACACACACCATAAGGAAATGAAAAAGTTAATGTAGAGTATGTGAGAGCATTTTTAAAAATCAATTTAAGGGAATTTTCTCTGCTGTAAATTATGCTCTGGCACCAGGGAAAGCCATCAAACTCAAATTAACAAAAGGAACAAAAGAATTTAATCTAAAACTACATTATGATTGTATTGCTTATTGGTGCACACAAAAAAATCAGCAACACACATTTCGTATTTACCTCCTTTGATTAGAAAAAGGCTATTATCAGTGAAAGATAACGTTGAATCATAATTAAAAGCAGGACTCTTTCTCCTACCAGCCTGCAAAGCACAACATTTTCTGTAATGTAATATAAAGTCATTTTGGTTAGGAAACCCATTTGTCAGCTCTCCTCACATTCACCAGACTGTGACCCTTCTACCTCCTCTTGCACACACTTCCATAACCTCAGAAAATGCAGGGTTTGTCTTCTGAACTCCAGACTTCCCTCTCAGCAAGACCTGACGTTGGCCTTGCAGCATCTGAAGGCATGAAGCTTCACTGGACTCATGGCATCTGTCTACAAGATCTGAAACAGTCTTCAGGTTTCCACTAATTTTAACTGGCAGAAGAGCAAACGTCATCTGAAATCCTTCTCTTTCAAGAGATCCAAAGCAGTTCCCGTAACTTCCTGGCACTGCCACAGGCTCTCCACTCCCCATTATCTGACTTGCAGACTGTGGTCTCCTCTCCCCGTCACAACTATACACAGGGAATCTTCTCTGTCTCGAGAGGACACTGAGCAGTACAGTGACATTCACTCTCAAAGCCACAATCCGAACGGGTCTTTGAAGCGACACAGCCCCACTCCGTGTTTCCCAAAATTATCACCCGTCATAGCCCTTGTGCTTTCCTCAAGTGACATCTGCTGTCACCAAAACTCAGGAACTGAAAGATGGCACTGAGGACAGCAAGATTTTATGGCGTGTTCTGGGTCGATGGAATGAACAGAGAGCATGACACAACTGATCTGTGCTCACAGCGCTGGCTGCCGTGCTGCTTGCCGAAAGATATCACAGCACAGTGAAGGAGCAGACAGAGCCTATGAGCTGCTCAGGGTAAATCAGCTGCATTCTTTTCCTTCCATGGAATTGGCATAAATGCCTGCATTGTTCCCCTTTTGTATTCAACAGCTTTCCACCACTGAAACTTCCCTCTGTAGAGAGCAGATAATGCTCAATGTAAAGAATCTCAATTATTTGATCTTCATTCATTGCCAGATGAAGAACAGAGGCCATGGTTGTTTTGCTCTTGGCACTTTTCACCCCTGGAGTGTCCCCCATGTTAAGTATCAGACTCCACATTTCCCCGCCTGTGTCTTCACAGGACCATGGGAATTTCTACCTCTATTTCCAGAAATTCTTCATCTGTCAGTAAATAATGGCAAGACTATATGAATATATATATACATAACTGTAGTATTTTATGTCTGACAAGGTCACTATGGACCATTTATTGTCTACTCTTACAGATGATTTGATCTATCAGTGAAGGGACTGTCAAGTGGTACTTTTGGTTGCCAAGATAAAACACAAGGTTAAAGCCACCACTTCACCTAAAAATTGAACACAGACAAGGAAGCAAGCCATGGTACTAAAAAAATCGCAGTCATTTTTTGCTACATTCATTTGGACAAGGGGTGTGAGTGAGTGAGGATCAAAGAAACCCAACCAAAAACTAGATTTGCCCAGATTCATTCACTTTGTATTGCTCCAGCAGTGAAGTATATATGTGTTTATATATACATATAAAGACATAACTTTTTTCTCTCCATGTCTTGTCATGAGAAAGCAGAGACTCACCCTTTACACACACTTAGCTTTGTACGAGGAGTCATTTATTTTTCACTCATTATTTTTTATCTCCTTTGAAATGTGAAATAAACTGTTCTTCCATACGCTGAGTGGAGCTGGGCTTTGGCTGCTCTGAAGGAACAGCTCACAAGTCAATAGCTGCAGCCTCCTCTCTGTCAAGTAGGACAGGCAGCAGTGGAGAACAGCAGCAGTTTCATCACCTCACCTAATCCCTTCCCCATATGGTCAGGGACTATGAATAGTGGATAATTAATTAAAATATGTCTGATCAGAAGTTCAAAAGAATCAGAGGAATTGAAGTAAAAGCCAGTGGCTTCTTTTTATTTTTTCTTCCTCATTTTCTTTCTTTTTTGCCATGGGCTTCTTTGGGTTCACAGGGAATAAAAAGGCCCATAGAGGTTGTGTACCACAAGTTCCTGGAGGTGTTCCAGACCAGGCTGGATGGGGCTCTGAGTAACTTGGTCTAGTGGAAGGTGTGCCGGCCCATGGAAAGGGGTTTGGAACAAGATGGTCTTTAAGGACCCCCAACCCAGACCATATTCTAAATCTGAAAGCTCACGCCCACCCCCGTTTGTGCTCCTGACAGCGTGGTGGCTGTTGGTGTCATGTATCTGCCCTGTGCCTCCCAAAGCTCACGAGGGCACCTTGAGCTGAGCTGTGTTTGGACCATGGACCTGTCTGAGAGCTGGGAGAGGGGCTGGGGCAGTTCGTGCAGCCACATGGTCCTGCGACCCCAGCGAGATAACTGAGAGCTATGACTTGTGACAGTGACTGCAAAGCTCTCATTTACTTTTTAGGAGTAGGATGGAGGAGAAAAAAAATCTATATTTTATGACCTCTCCTTTTTAATAAGAAATATGTTAAGACTGTGTTTTAGTGCCCAGTGAGGTTATTGGAATAGGAAAGAAAAAGCATTGCTTTTTTGTATACAGTATTTTGCCTTTTAAAATATTGCCTTATAATGTAAAATGAAAAAGTCCTATTATGTACAGGAAAACTCTCAGAAAACTAATGGGGCACTACAAACCTAGGATTGTTCTTTTTTTCCTCATTTTATTGGAATGAATTCAAAAACGTAATCAGAATCCAGTTCATTCTCTTACATAACCCTTTGTGAAGGACTCTTAAAATTCACATCAACAGCATCTCATTCCCACTTTCTCCTTAATTTCCATTTTATTTAATGGCTTCATCACCATTTATTCGTGATTTTGGTATTTTTTTTTCCCTCCTATGAGAGAAAATAACCTCTCCTGGGTAATAGGACAAAGAGTTGGAAGCTGTTTGCTTCTGTCTTGCTTCTGTAAAAAATACATTACAAAAAATTCCTTTACAGGGAATAAGCCCAGTTCTACTTCTTTTTTTCCCTTGGGTCTGGTGACACAATTCCAGCAATGCCAAGTCCAGCTGCAAGTGCCACGTGAGGAGGTGCTCTGAGTGCGAGTTCCACCACTGCACAGCTCATCCCCTTTGCAGGCTGAAGACGTGGAGTGCAAAATAATCAATCTTCCAAAGCCCTAACGAGCCCCTGTGCTACAGCCTGTACCTTGCCATCAGCTTCTAGAACAACAAAAAATGCCAGGCACAGACAGAAAAAGAAAAAATAGCTGGAGGCTTCTATCAGATTTCTTCAGGAAATTACAGGAGGTACTCAACATTTGTCCTGTAACTTTTCAAGGGAAATGAGAACATTTGCCATCCAGACAGGAAGTCATTATCTCCCATGGGAATGAAAGACATCTTGATATAATCCTGATTCTTTAACAACAAGTATTCTGAACTCAGAAAATCTTAAAAGATGAGTCTATGAAACTTCCGTGCTTGGGCTCATGCTCAGCATGGACTTCCCAAGAGCCTCCTATATTCTATAGCATCCACACTTATATATCTCTTAACTTATACTAAGAATTAAAATTCCTAAACCAGAAAATGCACCTGCTGNTTACAACACAACTAATTTTTCACTTACATTAAGCCTTATACTAAGAATTAAAATTACTAAACCAGAAAATGCACCTGCTGCAGAAAAAAAATATGTGGAAAGATCAAATGAGAGAAACAGTTGAAAAAAAATTAATTTTTACAGACTACTTCATGCTTGTACTAGTTAATTTTTCTGACTTTGAACTAACCCCTCTGCCCATCAGCTGGTCACTCCATGGTAGAAGGGAACCATGCAGGGTGGGATCCCATGGTATGGATCCATTTTTTGATTCGGTAATGGACAACTTGTTAACCTCCCTCAGCAGTGATGTTGATCCCCAAATCTGCATGTTCCTGCTTCCTCACTGGTTTGTAGCTTTTGCTGCCACTGTTTTGACAATAGTTTTCCTTTCCATAGTATGAGGAGAAGAAACACCCTCACTCTCAGAACAGAGATTTGGGGAAATATGGAGGGTTTACTAGGCCATCCATGAAAGACATTGGGGCAATTGCATCGAAAGCAGGGTTAGGTTGTTAAAAATCATTTAGGTTCTTGATTACCTTCAGTTTCCCGGCAGGCAAGGCCCCCAAACATCTGTGAAGATTGATACCCAGTCCCTAAGCACCTCTCCATTTGAGCATCATTTAAAAACCATCTTCCTTTGCCCATATACAGCAAAAACACCAATCTCCCACCATAGTTTTGAGGTAGGGGCGCAGCCTTGAAGTTGAGCCTAACACACAAGAGGTTTGTTGGGCAGGACTCAGAGCAAGGGTACAGCTCCCCTTACTGCTGCTCAGCAGGACAGGCCAGAGCTCACCCGCTGCCTGCTCAGCTCTGGCTTGCCAGCAACGCCCTCTCTGAAGCTGTGCCAGGTAACAAAACGCATTCCCCAGCTGCAGCTGGTCTTGCATCCGTGCCCACGGGCAGCGCATCTGCGGTGTGACCAGCAAGGGGGGATGTAAGGGCAGAATTTCAAATAAGAGAAGCAGGAGGTAACAGCTAGTCAGCTGTTTCCATTGCCTTGTCAGGACAGGAGCATTTGAACTTGGCTTGGGGAACACCACTGGGCGTGCTGTCTGTTGTCTGCTGCTCTGCACAGGTAGATGAAATCCCGGTGAATTTTATAACTCCTGCTACCCTGCATGAACGGGTACAACACATAGTTCCAGCTTACTGCTTTCACTTAAAATTCTTAAAACATTTGTTGCAGAGGGAAGAAGAATCTCGTTTCCTTCACAGCACAGTGCCTGAGCATCTTTCACAGAGCCTGATTTGGCAAAGAACGCTGCCATGGGTGGACACGGGATCAGCAAGAGGTGGGGATGCTTGGCCTGCCTGCTAATGGGGAGCACACTTGGAACCAGCCTCTGGAAAAATGCTTGCCATGTCCATTAGGGATGACATGCACCTTAGTCCAGATGGCACTCATCACCCTTTGTGCACCAGTTAAGCTCTGAGCTCAGAGGGATGGTGTGTGGTGTATGGGGATGATGTTTGCAGCTCCAAACTGCGAGTGTCAGCCATGTGTGCATGTAGGCAATTTTATATATATATATATATCTCTATATATATTAAAGGAAATGTGGGCAATTAAGCAAAGGAATAGAAAATAGGTAACTTCCAGAAAAACTAAAATGTGACTCTATCTTTGCTTGTCAGTCAATGTTTCATTAAGTAACTGTACAGCGTGCCTCAGAGTATTGTTGATTCCATCATCCAAATACAAATTTAACACTGTATATTATGTGCTGCTCCTAAAATCAGTAACTGTATTTATTACTTTACTAAATCTTTTTTGGTACAAATAAATAAATGTTGCTGTCAGTTAATGCAAGATCCTGCACAACAGCTTTTCTGTCTCCTTTCTCATAGGATGCTCTCCTACATTCACAGGGAGAATACTGCCAGGAAAGGGCAGTGGTTTCTTTTGGCCCCACATGCCCACAGGCTCAGCGGTAGATGACTTCATGAAAAGCATTTAATAGGATAACTTTCTGTAGTAGGATAACCATTTAGAGTTTTGCTCAAGTCCCATGTACTTCAGTGGGATGCAGATATGAGTGTTTCAGCACTTCCTAGACATTTTGGTATATGATTTCCCAACATAAATACTTTTTCTGCAGAGAAAGACCCAACATCCAACATAGTTGTCTAAACAGGGACATCCTTTCCCTGGCAGGAGGACGCCTGCCCCGTGCACAAACTCCTGCAGCACCCAGCCCTCTGCACAGTGTGGGGAGCTGAGCCCCGCTCATGGGTGCCTGTCTCAAAGTGCGTCTGGCCCTCAATTTGGAAAGGAAATCAAATATTGTGGTGTTTCACATGTGTGGAGGGTGGACCCTGGTTGGATGCCAGGCACCTACCAAAGCAACTCTAGCACTCCTCTCCCCAGCTGGACAGGGGAGAGAAAATTTAACAAAGGGTTCCTGAGCTGAGATATGGATAGCAAGAGGTCACTCACCAAACACCATTGTGGGCTAAACAGACTGAACTTGGGGATACCAATTGAATTTATTACCAATAAGATCAGAGCAGGATAATGGGAATTGAAATAAATCTTAAGAACACCTTCCCCCCACACCTCCCTCCTTCCCGAGCTCTACCTCCTCCTCGCAGGCAGCACGGGGAGCTGCTTGGCCAGCAGTGGGTCCGTGCTGGAGCTGCCTGGCATTGGCTCTGCTGGACATGGGGGAAGCTTCCAGCACCTCCTCACAGAAGCCACCCCTGCAGCCCCCCCACTACCAAAACCTGGCCACGTAAACCCAACACACTAACAACTCAAGAATATAAATTACATTTGACACAATATATTAAGGAGCTCATAAAACTTCATCAACATGGCAGAATATATCCTGTGTTTTCCTGCTTTTTTAATAATTTTAATAAATCAGATAAGAATGATGCCACGATATAACCATTACAAGAGAAGATTATCGTGAGTGTAAAAATTAGAAAAACAGGGTGCTACCATGAACTTCAGAAGAAAATACACAGAAAAGTGTTTACAAGGTTGGGACAGAAAACAAAAACTCCAATTAAATTTCTATGATTGATGCTGCAGGTTTAAGTACTCCATTACAGAAGCAAACCAATGACACAATGGTATGTTTTCCTTGTCTTGCTTTAGCCTGCATCTCAAGGGAGGTTATAAATAGTTAAACAGCCATATCAGAATTCATCAGTTTTTAGTGAAAAATTAAACCTCAACATTGATATCTATGATATAATGACTTACAAGTCACTGCATAATTAATCTTGATATTAAGTGCGTGCACTTGTGATATATGATTTATTATGGGTTATTCATCTAAATTCTTCTAAGGGTATTGCTTCATGCACACACAATCTAATAACTTTCGATGCAGTAGCAGGTGCTACTTTATAATAAAGATATTAACATATTTGGGAAAAATACTTCTATATCAATTGCTCATACTGTGTTTTCACGTCTCTGATGGACTTGATAGTGATTAAAAACTAAACCAGAAATATAGATCTTGTACTTCCATCTTCATCCCTACTGCCCTTTTCATCGCTTTTCATACTGCATTTTCGTACTGCATTTTTCTTGTTTCAGAACCATTTATGTAACTGTAGTTTCACATGCCTACACCCTTTTTAAAGGTATTCAGGAAGAATAACATATGACATTCTCTGTTGCTGCCTCTGTCTAGATTGGGAGTGCTCAGAGAGGATTAAGCATTTCAAGAGGCAGCTCATTCAGTTTGACTAAAAAGACTCTTCTGGATGATGCTGTAATACATTGTAGGATGCAACCATTAGTTTTATTTTGGTTTGTAGCTCGAAATTGTCCTTCTCCCTACTTGAATGCCAGCTACTATCAGACAGGTGTTTCCTTCCTCATCAAAGAATCTATCAGAGATACAGTCCCTGAGACAGACAGAGAGGTCCTTACTTGTCTTTGAGGGATGTTTCCAGAGAGAGCTGAAAGGGAAAGCCCAGCATAGATCAAATAATTTGAAAAATGCTTGAAAATAAATGCAAAAGTAAAAGCATTCCTGCAGCAGCCAAGAAGCATATGTGAGAACAAAATGTAATGACCATAACTGACCGCAGCTGACCACAACAGAAACATAACTATTCAAAAAGGATATTTCCTATACCCACATCACTTCTTTACTCCTTTCTCAGATATTATTCCTCCTCAGAGTATTCATTCATTTATAGACTACTCTAAATTTAGCCAGTGAGGTAATGGGATGATTGGATAAATTAACAATTACCAGAATTTGCTGCATCTTCCAAAGAAGATGGTGATGCTTGGGTTGGCCTTGCCTCGGGAGGGTGAGATGCAGGCATTAGACATACTCATATACCCACCACAAATAAAAGAGAGTTTACCAGTGGTGACTATTACTCTGTTTAATAGTGAGATTTTCAAATTCTCCTCACTCTTGGCAGTGGACAGTAAATGTTTTCATCATAACTTCAACCTCTCCGTGTTAGAAATTGTCCTGACATTACTTGTAAAGGGCTTAATTAAAAGAGGCAATGTTGACCCTAAAGCCCCTGTTAAGCAAGTCACTGCTGACAACCTGAAATGTTTTAGCATCATTAGTATACCTCTGACACAGCCAGCAGACAAAACCCACAACATCCTCTGAAATTTTTAAGATGATTCTACCAACCCCGTGCACAAGAAAGGGCTTTTGGAGTCTCCCTCTACCTCTACATATTTCCACAATGTCAAAGAGTTAATTTGTTAATACAAACCAAATTCATGTGAATTATGACCTATTTCAGGAAGCTCTGTCTTCTGCTACCTCATCCTGCCTCAAGGCAATGCCCTGCAGCAGATTCACACCTAAAAATTCAGTATTCTGGCCACAGCGAAAAGCAACTATGCTCAGCATATGTTAACTGGTTAAAATAAGATCCTTGCACACATGTGATTGATATCTCCTTTGAAACAGGCAATGAGCTACCACAGGGATGCAGAAGTTGGTAGCAACCAGTAGAGCACCAAAGTCCAAGCACATGGCACTACCTCCCGTTGCTCCCCTCCCTAGCAGTGTGCGTTCACACACAAAATCTGGGCTCTGTGTCCCACAGTTACTCTTTCAGGTGAAAACCCGTGAGCTTTCCAAATTGTTGGGAAGTCCAAAGCCAGATCCATGCTAAGTTAACAGCTGTTTGCACATGACACCCTTAGAAAGGAGCTTGCTGTGCTGTCGCTGCGAATAACAGACAATTGCTTTAGTTTGGTCTTCCATAATCATTCCCATCAATGCCTCAGAGTTTAAAGATCTAATCCTGTTTGCAAAATTCAATTAGACTTTGCAAGAAAAAAAAAGAGAAAAGATTAGTCATTAAAGTTTTAGATAAACAGATCCCAGCTAAGGACAAAGCTGCACCCCTACTCCTGTGAATTTCAGGATTAAAGAAAATCAATATACTGTGTCATATTCCTGTAAAATATTATCTGCAGTACAGCTTGTTTTCTCATTTGTTCATGAAGTTAAAATTTAAGTCCAGTTTTCAGTGACTGTTTATTTGCTATAAATATTAAATAAAATAGCAAAAGGAAAATCACCTTCTACACATGCATGTTTCTTGTTAGAATAGGTGGCCAAGTAATGCCCTGACCTTTGGAGAGACACCGGAGCCAGAAGCCCTGGGTCTGAACAGTCACCCAGTGGGGAGGCAGCCCAGCAGCATCTGCCTTTTATTAATCTAACACAGCAGTGCAATGACAATTTGCATTTATAATCAAATAAAAATTATCCAGGCTACATTCTCACTTGCCATATTTCCTTTGCTTGTTTTTTCTGCTTTCAGGGATACCTCAGTGTGGGGGGCAAAGAAGAAGCTTTGGGGGAAGGAGAGAGTTTCAAATGGTCCTCTGACTGCTGGTGTCTTTCAAACCCCTAGTGCAGAGGTGCCACAACTGAGTTTTGCTGTCTCTTTTAAAACCTGTACATTAGCAAATGTTAATTTTATCACACTGTGTCTACAAGGTGATTTTCAAATTCTTGTTGATTTAGTAAAGAACTTAGGTGTTCAGCACTCACAAAAACACTGCTGTTTCGATAGACACCTTCAGACAGATTTAGGTATTTAACCTGAAGAGTCAACATTTGCAGTTCTCCAGCAGGATTACCTGGGCTTTCAGGGCAAATTTCTACATCACCAGCTGCTCTGCATGTTGTGCTAACCTGGGTCCTTGCCCGGCCCCTATACATGCACCTGTATGAAGTTTATTGGTAGAGATGTGAGGTTTCCGCAAACTCAGGAACAAATCCTTAATGAGCCAGGAAGTAAGGAAGAAGCTCTTTTACATCTCTATTTTATTGAACGTTCGCTCCCCCCTCACATGTTTCTGGGATGCATGCTTTTCCAGATTCAATGTGAACTTTACTCCAAGAGCAATCTGATAAATTCCAAAATAACTGAAAAGAAAATCTTGGGGAAAAGAATAAAAACCAGCTTTTTTTCTTCTAAAATATTTAATATCTGGAACCTATAAAGAATTGTTGAAGACCTGCCAACATTTCCAATGATTTTCAAAGTCATACCATTTTTAGTTGCTCCAGAACTGCTGATATCAGCAAGCATGCCCTTCTAAATAATTTATTGGCATTTCTACATAAATTAGATACTTAAAGGTGAAGATGCCATGAACCTTGTGGAGGTTGAGTGCTCACTACATGGACTATAATCCATCAACCCAACAGACAGATTTCCAAACTGGCTTAAACCTCAGCAGGCTCACTGCTTGGAAATAGTTCAAGGACTCCAGAGACTGCAATACGCTCTTGAAATGTCACTTGCAGTAAAAGTACGTTTTACACAAAAATAAATCACCATAAAATAAGGTAGAAACCTCAGAGAGCTATAAATTGATCATTTAAATCACAAGTTAGTTACTGCTCGCAAAAATAAGCAATGCAAAAAATATGTTTACTTCAGTTAGGGACAATGTATTACAAAAGACAGGGCAGAGCCATCAGCAAAAATACACATTTGCATGAAGTTAAATCCTTCAGTAAAATACTTTAATCCTGTCTATCAGTTTCTAAATTCATCATGCACTTTTTTTTTTTTCAAAAAACTGATATAATTCTGGTTTGCAAAATTTAGCTATTGGAAAATGTTATGTTGGCATTTTACCTGTAATTACTGTATTTATAAAGGCTCCAGACTGCAAAGAAGGAAACAATCTGAAGAAGAGGGTGGATGATATTTCAAGAAGAATATTGGAGATGAGAAACTGGTGAACAAAAATTGCTTCCCCTGGCAAGAAGCAGATCAGAATCTTAAATCTTCAGAATTTGTTTTTAAATGAAAAAGGGAAAAAAAATTATCAAAGAAAGAGAGCTCCCACCCTGGCCAGAGAATCACTGCAGCTAGGGAGGTGTTGCTATTGTTAGGATGGAGCCATCATTTGAATGAATCCCTGAAATACAACAGTACTAGGGGATAAGAAAAGCCAGTGATGAATTAAATGCTAAAAGGGGATGTAAATAGGATAAAAGTAGTGTTTTCATCAGAAACCGAGAGAGCAGGAGTGCTAAACTTGCTATTTGAAATGCAAACAAACAAGATTGAACAAGACTACAATGGAATTAAGCAGGACAATCAACACAAATATCTCAAGTGATTAATTTGCAAAGAGTAAAAAAAAAAAATAACATCAGGAACTCAAAATAGTTATGAAATCAGTAGTGATGGCCTAAAAGGCACGAAAACCCTGAGTTTCAGCAGGGGAGGGGGACAGCAGAGACAACAAGTGATGGTCAGTGAAGGTCATTCCATCTCCCTGGTTTCTGCGTGACCAACCCCAGCCCACCAAGGGATGGGATGGCAGCGCCAGCCCTTCCTGTAAGGACGCAGGGGCAAGGGCAAGAATTCCTTCTTGAATACAAACCCTGGTTGCATTTGTTAAACAGCCTGATGTTCTCATCGTTGGCATTCACAGGAATGCACACAAAGGAAAATGCCAGCATAGTGAACTTTCCAGCTCCTAGCCAAGTAATGCTTTGCAAGTGTGTTTTTTTTTAATCTAGTTCACAGCACAAACTCAGACTATGTGGGGGCACAAACAAAATGAATAAATTAAGTGAATGATGATCATTGAAACTAGAGAAATTTCAAGCCTAAAAAGAATGAATAGATTCTGGGGTTTTTCCTGTTTGTTCTCTAAAAGTCTATTTTGACAATGAATTATAAATGTTTTGTTGACCGGTCTTATTCTGTTCCTACCAAAGAAAAGGATAAGACTAGACATTTGTGCACTTGCTGCAAACCCTGTGTTCTTTTCAGTATTTGGTTTTGACTGTGACAAATCACTTCTCCTAACCAAATTATGGCTTTGAGGCCTAAGAGAAAATAAAGTTTGGTATCATCTTCCTTGTGAGAAGAAGTGCAGCAAATCTATTAATCAGAATTCAGTCACTAAGCAATTTTAACCATGCCTGACCTTCCTGCCTTGCTACTTGCCATTCCTACCATCACTACCTGTTTAAGATTAAGAGACACCCAGAGGAAATTTGGTTCTGCTCGCTCTCACATTTACACAACAGCTTCACTTTGCCTTAATGACCAACACGCCCTGTTTAATAAAACCCTGGCATCAATTTTATTACATCCTGCACTGCTAATGATTTGGTAGTCACCTAAAGCATTAATCTTGATTCATGGCTCACTTGAAATATTTATACAGTACAAAACGCTTAAGTGGAGGTCAGTTGCATGCAAAGCTTCAAAGAATAAAATGCAAGACTTTGTGTTGCCTCTAGCTCCTCCTCAGCAGCAGAACATGCCTTCCCCCAGCCTGGGCTAGGGTAGGAGCCGGGTTTAGGAGATGATCCAGCAACTGTGGGCAGCAAAATCAGCCATATGGCCACAAGCATAGGCTTTTATTACTAAAGAAAGGACCTTATTTTCACTGCTTTTTACCTTCATAAAGGAACAAATGCTTTCAGATGGTTTCATGTAATTCCCTTGGTATTAAAATCATGTGCTGGCCCACGGAAATTTAAGATACAGGACATAATGCAGACAGCATGGGACCTAGAATAAAGGCAGACAGATGAATCTCTGAAATAACTAGAAAGGCCTTTAGAATCATAGAATCATCAAGGCTGGAAAAGATCTTTAAGATCATGAAGTCCAACCTTCAACCAAACACCACCGTGCCCACTAAACCGTGTGGTGAAGTGCCACATCTACTTGTTTTTTGAACACTTCCAGGAATGCTGACTGTACCTTCTCTAAGCACAAAAGCAGTCCCTAAATCCCAGACAGAGCTGCTTCTGCAAGCCTGTTCCTGAGCCACATGAGGCAGGTGAGGCTATGCAGTGTCAGACACTGATAAGTCTGTAACTTTTTGCCCCTTTTCCAGTCCATACCTCAAAGTACATAGGAAATCTCAGTACTGCTTCCAGCAGCATTCACTTTATGTGCTAATTCTGCAGGTGGTACATGGTTTTCTACTGGAGCATTTCACCACAGGCTGCTGGCTAAAAGATGCTGTTGAGGCTGAGAGGTGTCTGTGAAAGCTGGGGCTGATGAGGAAGAATCCGACACAACTCTCATTTTCTACACTTTGTTCCCTTTGCAGCTGTTTTTTTGCTCCCCATGCACTGTCTGGTGACATGAATCACGGAACAGAAGGAACAGTTTAATCAATAACGTGCTTAATTGCTAAAAATTATTCCACAACCGCAAACTCACAGCCAAGAGACCACACTATCTGTCACTGAAGATGCATTATGAGGGAGAAACAAAGAGGTTTAAGTGTCATTAGCAAAACAATAATAAAATAACCCATAAAAATTGAAAATATGACTTAGTGAGAGCATATAAACATAAAACAGTGAGGTTCCCAAGATAAAATCATATTGCATTACAGATAATTCCATATAATGTGGTTCAAAATGGCAAACTGCGTCTGTGTTTTAAGGTGTGCAGACATATTTATTATGAGCAGCCAGTTTACTCTATTGCTTCGTGAACTCAAGAAAAAATGTAGCTTCCATCAGACTGAATTGCATTAAGTGGTCACTGCACATTGAGAAGATATTCTGTTGCTCTCAAGTGGCAGAACTATCTGCAAATGTATATGAGAACAGGAATTTCTGAATATTAGACACTGTGTCATACAGCAGTGATTAAAGTGAGTCTGTTTCAGTTCTGATCCTTTATATGCAGTGCTTCCTTGAATACTTATTCCCTTTGCTGGGAAGATATATGTGAGGAGCCCAGCGAAATACTCTGCCTCAGCACTTCTGTTGTAATTAAATGCAGTCGCATGTTGGCACAAGTAATGACCACCATCTGCTCAGATCCACGGCTGGTCTGTCCTTCACCACAAATCACACATCTCCACATGTCCAGCAAAACACCCGGTACCAGCTGATTCTCCCAAGCACTGCACGAGTAATTTGAATAAGCAGCATGTTTGTTACAGATGAGTGCCTATACTTGGCCTACAGAAATGCTTGTCCAGGTTTGGATGCTTTAATACTAATATTGTTAAATGCTTAAAAGAAAACATACTAAATGACCCAGGTTGCAAAGTCAGGTGTCAGGAATTAGAGAATGCCAAGGCTTACACTGTCTCTTCAGGCTGTAAGTATTTGGATACACCACCATGTCCTGGGTTTAGTGTATCCTTGCCTGAAACTGTATCTCATTTAATTCACAAAAAAATTTTGTTTCACGCTGTGGGTATGCTCAATGCTACTATTTCATTGATAATTTTTATTCTGTTTGTATATCTCATCTTTTCATAACTCACTACTCAAATCTCATTACATGTAAAGGTTATTACCTCCCTTGGAAGTTTTCCATTAGCATTTCTACACCCTCAGGTGAGGTCTGAGTACTTCGTGAAGTCTGACCTCTCCCACTGTTCACATGGTGGATTTGTACACCCTCTGCAGCAGCCTCCAGGACGAAGCTCAGCCCTTCAGCACTGCTTCAAGCTCCCATTCCTGCCTGGAAGGCCTGAGCGCGGCTCTGTCACCAGCCTGCTTATGAATATCTGGACACCACCTCTTCTGACACTTGCAGTCTCCATGGAATCTTTCTTCCTAACAGCATTTTTAAGCAAGTAGGATTTATTATCCTTTTCTTGCAAACATAGAATCAAGGCTAGACAGGTGGATGTCCAAATTTACTTCTAATCTGAGAAGTGACTAGTGCAATGTTCACTATGGCAATCTCCCCTTCTGCAACTGCTCTTGAAGAAAACTCCACTACGCAAGCTCTGCTTAATCTCTGAAGTCATCAAGTCTGGAGAATGAATAGGATAGAGGATCCAGTGAAAAAACAACCTGGAGTGAACGTTAAAGACTGTGCAAGGATACTTGTGTGTGTAAGGGACACTTTATACCTGCATGTAGCCTGATTCTGCTGATCCGTGTACAGGCAACTTCTAAGTGAACACTGCTAATGAATGGGAGTGTCTCTCCTGCTCCCGAGTCTTCTTTTCTCTGCTTTTACAGACCTTTGTTGAACAGAGAAAGATTTCTTGGCAGTCCTCTCATGCACAACAAAGTCTAAGAGCAAAGGCCACGAGCTGTAACATGGGCAATTCTGGTAAGACACGAAAAAATCATCATAATAGGAGCGGTAAATCTTTGCAACAAGGGCTAGAGAGGCTGTGTCATCCCCATCCTTCAAGAGTTTCACAGCTGGACTGCATGAGGCTCTGAGTAACCCAATGTAACTGCAATTCAGCCCTGCTTGAAGTGGGTTTGGGCCACCTTTCTGCAGCAGTACCTCCAACCCAAGGCTTTCTGTGGCTGTCCTGTGGTGTCTCCACACAGCTCGTGCTGCATAGTGGGGTGCGCTGTCCCTCCTGCATTAAGGACACGTTCATTGCTCCAATGAGAAGGAAGTAAATGGAAATGAGAAGGAAATAAATGGATCACACTCATGAACCACTTAATTTTGAAGATATCATTTGTAGAGTCATATGATTGGTTATTTAGGCATGACCCCTTCTAGGTCTCCTCATGACTGAGCAGCCATCACACAAATCTTTACTCCCAATGAGGTGGCACAGTCTGGCTGAGGCAATTAGATCATCATTACCAGAAATAGAACTGAGCTATATATTGTCTGACATTAGTAAATTCAAGGGAATGAAATACCTTGTTCCAAATTACAGTATCATCCATCTAGACTTTCTGATAGTCCTGAGAGACAGATGGTCCAGCAAATAGCTCTAATCATCATATGGGTTCAGTTTAACTCTCTAAGACATGTTAAAAGCGCAATATTTGCAGAAATATCAACCTGTATATATGTGAACAGGGCCTTCTAACTGGGTAGGTTCAGTGAAACATTTTAGTAAAATTTCAGAAGCTGTTTCCTTCAGATATTCTTCACTTTCAAAAAGTAATTTAACAAAGAACTTAAAGATAACCACAATTAGCAGATTTACCACTAGTAATAATGAATATGTCAAGCTCAGACTTCATGATCCTTAGTTTGAAACAACTCTTCTCTGAGACAGTTGAGGTGTCTTTTCTTATGAAAAACACAAGACCAACACGTGCCTCAGTAAATGACGTTGAAAAACCACATTTTGTTCACTAAAAGAGGCCAAAACTTATTCTCTGTTTCAGAGGCCAAAACATGATGGTCATTTTGGAAGGGTCATAGCCCCCTTGTGCCCCAGACTGTCTCTCATGTTCCTGGGAGAGCACAGACTGCCATGAGCCACGAAAGCACCGAGGAGCAGCCAAGGGGAGCGGTAAGGGCAGTGCTCAGTTCTCTGTCCAGCCCTGATATCAACTCCTTTATCATGGGTGTGTGCTGCACTGTGGGGGTTTATGAATAAGCCTGGGAGACATTTTTCCTGCTGCACAAAGACCAGTGCACAGCGTTATTTATATCTGGCAAGGTTCTGTGTATTGTACACAAGTGCAAAACATGATTCCTGACATTCGCGAAGCATCGTCTGAGTTTATCACCCAACAACTCCCACAACAAATAATCCCAATTAGTTCTCAAAAAGAAACCTCTGGACCATACTCGTTTTAAAGGAGGAGAGTTTCTGGAGGCACATACCGTTTCAAAAAAAAAAAAAAGAAAACCAGGAAGTTAATCCTGCCATGATTTATTACCCCTTTCACCTCATGCAATACTTCAGTTGTTCTCTGTGTCATGGTCTGATCCATTAGCCCTTTCTCTTCTAAATCACCCTGTTTTTAGCAAGGGGAGAAAGGTCTGCAGGATTAGGTCCTGAACTCCAACCAGTATTCTCCTCAAAGGAAAATGATGCATGCGTTTTGCCTGCTCAAATTGCCATGATAGTAGGTGGCATAGGGAAATGTAATTTTTTTTGGTAAAGAAGGTCAAGTTATATTAATTCCATTTTTCATTTGAATAGACTAGAGAATTTCCTTCTCCCAGTTTTACTGGATTCAGTAAGTCAGCCATGAATAGAGCATGTGGGGAGGGGATGCAGAGTATCTGTGGGAAGATCCATACGAAACATGCAGATGGGATTAATCTACTCGTTCCCTAGTTGTAATTGCAGTTTCACAGAAATTCTGCTAAAAACCACATTTATTTGGCAGTAAATACGATGACTAATTGCAAAGGATAGCTGCACATAAATTCCAGACTGAATTTTTTGGCACATTTCTAATTGTCATATAAAAGAAAATGACACACTCTCTACTCATTTTTCCTAATTAAATGCAAAATATGAAATTATTCCTACTACTCTTATTGGTGTAAATGAAGGCTGTTTCAATTTAACTATGAAATACACCATATGGTTCCCTGATTATTGGTAAACTGTGAGGCAGAAGTCCTGGGCAGATGATTCCAGAGGAGGATCTGGCCATGCCTGCCCTGACACCCATATAGGAGCTCTCAATCCAGACTTGAAAATTGTTCTGTAGACAGTTCTGTGAAGGATACACGGCCCTAAATTAATGACTACAGGATTAGGGTTGTTTGGTCGGGTTTTTTTCCCCCCCAATTCACTACATAAATGTCACATAAATTTCAAACACAAATTTTGCATGATAATCAAGGTGCTAGAGCAATCCTTACTTGCCTGTGACCTGTTTACAGCAAAAGGCTCTTACAAACACTCGGCACCAAAGTCACATAAGACATTGGGCAGCAGAGGATGAACTCAAATCTTTCGTGTCCCAAGCCAATGACAAAACTGACTCGCCATATAGGACTACTAATACTAGAAAAAAGGGTAAGATAAACGATGTAAAAATCATTTTCTGGCAGCTTTGAATAATGAAACAAAAATCCTTTAAAACAGCACAGAGTGTAAGATATTCCAATATATGTGGCATTAAAAAACCCCAGTCCTGCAGCAGCAGTACAGTGCAAGTCTAGCACAGGCCAGACATGTTTCAGCAGTGCAGAGGGAATTAAATGTTGCTGCCTTTATCTGCACACACAAGAAGAGCTCTGTCATTCTGTCCACATAATGGGATGCAAAATATGCCAGTTTATTAATTGCTTAACATCTACCAAACAGCACAGTATTTCCCAAGTGGGAAAACACATGCTAAGAGGGAAAAAAAGCCCAAACCCCATAACCAAACTACAATTTAAAGTGTGGCAATTCTCAGCACTGGACATAAAAGAGATTCAGTAGGAATGCAGTTGGTTGAACACAGTCACTTGCCCTGACTGTGAGTCCCTCTTTATGCATGAGGGTTTTGAAGTCTAATGAGTATGCACAGAGCATTCCCACTGATTCACCACCACAGAGAAGAAATTCGGCTGGGATTTCATCCAGAAAACAGCTAAGAAAATACGAAAATACAGGTATGGGAAAAGCTCTGCTATGCTCAAGGATTCTACCTTCTTTCCATAACACAGCTACCTTGTATGACTGCAGATATTCTCCCTGCCCTGCTGCACATAAACCCTCTGTAAGCACAATTTTGACGCTTTTCCCTTAGGAAGTTCTCCCATATCAAAGGAAAATATGCCTCAAACCAGGGCTCTGACTTGCACATTTCATACATTGAACTCCTCTGCTCTGCGCAGGAAACTCAAACGTCAATATCATGGTCAAAGGAAGAAGACAAGGACCATTCTCAACTTCTTTTTTGCTAACTGAGCTGTGCCAACCTTTCAATAACTAAAGATCATCAATCAGACTCAAACACAAACCAAATTATGAGCCATGGATGTTTTCAAATGGGAAACCAAGAATTTATCATTAGCTTTCTGGATTTGATATTTCCAACATATTCATTTCAAGGGTTTTTTTTTCACCTGTTTGACTGCTCTAAACTGAGGTCTGCATGTAGCCACTTGCCTCCTGGAGCAGGGACATGAAGAGAAATGCCAAATATTGTGAGAACTGTGATAAAAACTGTGACTTACAACCCAGCAAAGCCGCCTCCTCCACTCATGTTTTGCCAGAGGGAGACAGATGAGCCCCAGATCTGCTACACTTGATTCTCACGGGAAACTTGTGGATATGTTGGTGGCTACAGAACATCCTTGATAGTGGGAGAGAAGGCTGCAGCATTTGTAGAGGCAGTGTGTGGTCAGGATTTTAATGACATGGGTCAGGAACACAAGCACCGGGGAATTGATGAGAAATAGGCCACTCAGGGACTGCTGAGAACACAACTTTTTGCTTGTGAACACATCTCAGCACTCTGTTTGGCCATTGACTCATCAGTGCCTAAGACAAAATTTTGGATCATGACATCCACATGGTTATAGTGACAATCCTGAGAAGCTGGCTACTCCTGGAAATTGTAATGTCAAACCCAGTCTTTTCAGCTCAGAAATCATAATCTCCTTTCATTTTCTGCTGCTTAAGGAGTGTCAGTGATGATAGGACACAAACCTTAGATGTTATTTAAACAGATCCGTTTAGGGGAAAACATCAGCAAGATATAGCAACCATATGAGCAGCTCTATCAGCCAGAAACATTTTATATCTAAACCTCAAATTCTCTAGAGAAATCTGCAGAGTCAAAGAAACAGCAAACCACTGTATAAGTCATCTTCATAATCTTGATGTGTGATTCTTATCACTGACATACTACTACACTCCTGGCTTTTATTGTAGTCTGACTCCTGTTAAAGGTGTCCATTTGGTCTTACTGAGGGATAATGCAATAAAATCCCCTTTTCCTGTTTATTTCTTTTGGAGTCAGTGAGGGGCTCAATGACATTCTCCTGGTGGGAAGCTAAAACCTAGACCTTACATTTGTTTCAGCAGTGTAAATCTATTGCAATACCACTGATTT
Organism: Callaeas wilsoni; assembly: GCA_013398955.1. Lineage (NCBI taxonomy): Eukaryota > Metazoa > Chordata > Aves > Passeriformes > Callaeidae > Callaeas > Callaeas wilsoni. The sequence goes on from VWPU01007092.1 coordinate 51,226, forward strand.
CAGTGACATAACAAGTGGTTACCTCTAGAGAAAGCTGTCTTTGATGGTACAAGCCCTTCTCCATCTATAGCTGGGAATCAGAAAAATTTGTTTTGAGAAAATACAGTTGTGCATTTGCCCTTTTTTATACTCTTCTACAACTATCTGTGAGTGACCATGGCCTGAGACAAGGCACTAAACTAGGCTGGTCCTCTGTCTGCTCTCCTAAGGTCATTCCTATGTTCTTTGCAGAGCAAATATCTCCAGGAGTGCACGTAGCCTACCCATTTAGCCTGTAGAGCTACGCCTCAGAACCCATTTCTTTAATGGCATAAAATATTTGGGTCTTTTTGTTTAAGTGGAGATCGTAAATAATGCACTGTATAATACATTTTAAAAATCACCTGGTATTGGACAAACCATTTAATTTAACTTGGCTAATCTGGAATCAATATTATAATTAATTTTCTACTTCATCTGTCTTTTGAAGTGGTGGAACAAACCAGTTTGTGTCAGTTCAGCCCTGTAGGATTGTGTGAAATGCTGGGGCTGTATCCTTGCTTATCCCTGCTAAGTAAGATTGATCAGTGGAAGGGTTCCTTGCTTCTAGGAATGCTTTGTGGAAGCAATTCATGACAAAAGAAAACAAAGTTTCACAACTTCATTTATTGGAGTTAGTGTCTGATTTGATTTTTAAATCATTAGTCAGGCTGAACTGTACTAGCTTCACTTTGGGCAAATCATAAGGAATTGCCTGTCCTGTGTTCCTGTGGAATGCTGAGGTGCTCCTGGGCTTACTTTGCTTGCAAGAGGCTCAAGGTACAGAGACTAACAAGAAAAAAATCATTGTCCCACTGGGTCCAGTGAGGGAAGAGTCGAACCTGCCAAACTCCTCCAGTGCCTCCCAGCACAGCAGCCAGGTCTCCAGCCAGTGTCACAGCCACCAGACACAGCCTCCCTCACCTTTGTGGAGAAAAAAATCCTCTTGGATTTACAGCACAGCACACATTTTACATGTCAGCTAGGGCAGCAAGTCTCCTAGAAAAGCAGATTGTCACCAATCCTGCCACCCTCTTATCTGTTAATGACCCCAAAGCTGAAGGATCATCAGAAATCCTGCTCACACTTCAAAGGTTTTCCTAATTACCGGCCAGCCAGACACGGGACCAGAGGGAATATCCTTGGCTGAGAGCTCACAAACACAGCCCACGCTGCAAAAAGACCAGCTGCTACAGAGGTGAAATCCTTCTCCTGCAGTGAGGAGCTACTCTGCAGACCTTCAATTCCCTGTGACATCCAATCCAAATATGCTACAGGTGTATCTTTTAAATCGCTTTTCAAAAAAGTGTTTATTTTATTTGTCGCTCCCTTAGCAGACTGAATTTCCCATCCCACAGGAGCTGTGCAGTGAAATGGGAATCAGGATATGCTGGAAAAGTCTGCTTTTCACTTCTACCCTAACAGCACTTTTAGGGGATCCACTGCCCAGTCAGTATGAGTATGAGTATGAGTATGAGTGGTATCAAGCAACATTGAAAGTGAAAATCTGTGATGTGTAAAGGGGCCAGAAAGATGTAAATAAAATAGTTAGAAAATCCAGGCCCTCATAGAGATATCATAATGATTTAATGATTTAAAACTTCCTTTCCAGAGTCTTCCAATTCCCACAACTCTTATTTAGCTTAATAAGAGCTGTGAGCATCCAGATTTACTCACCAGTAAAAACTGGTAAAATCTCCACTTCTTTTAGCCTTGTGATGAATAAAAAATGCTTCTTTTAAGGGAAAAAAAAAAAAGGCTTTTATGGTCCAGGGAGTTTATTAACATGATTTGAGTGATCCCTTAGAGATTCAGAAAGCCAAGCAGTAATTCAAGACAATAAAACTGTTTAAATTTCCAGATTTCTAGGGCAAACAGTAATTTCTTGATAACTCAAAACCTGAGGCAGTGGCACAGGTTGCCCAGAGAAGTTGTCGATTTCCAGTCCCTGGAAGTGCTCAAGGCCAGGCTGGATGGAGCTCTGAGCACCCTGGTCTGGTGGAAGGTGTCCCTGCCTGTGGTTTATAAACACCTGAGGCCAACACCTCTGCAATGATTAAACCCTCTCTGATGCTTTGCTTGACCAGCACAGTAAACACATGTTGGTATCTCAAGGCAAGCACCAGTGAACACTGTCCTGGCAGCTGGGCTTTCTTTGGCGGGGCAAAAATATGTAAAAAAGAAACATTGCATGCAACAATATCAGTTCCCTGCAGTGCTGCTGCAATCTACCAGTGTGCTGAGTGTGGTCCAAGGGACAACGCTCCACTCATCTCTCACTAGGAGGCATTTCTCTGATCCCTGCTCTGGACTTCTCAGGAGCCCTCCAGGGACTGTAATGCACTGCCCACGGTGCAAGCTGGACAAGGGGAAAACAAGCGTGCAGTTGAATGACTTGGAGGTCTTGGAGGCTTTGTCCTTAATATCATGCTAGCGGCAAAGTCACTCTCTTCTGAAGCAGGAGACCCTCAGAAATGACAAAATCAGAACAGACCCCTGATTAATACAGTTTGCTGCCTTGCCCTTTACTGGATCTCCAGTGACAAAAGCTGGAGCTGGCTTTGGGGAGCAACTCTGAACCCAGACTGCATTAAGAAACACATTTTCCCTTTCTCTGAAATTCCTACTTGCATGCCTCAAACTCCTCTATGATAATTTCCATCCTTCCATGTGCTACTGCAGGTTTACTGATTAAAACAGCTCAAAGAAGAGTCTGTATGACTTGGCTTTTAATAATTTCATTTAATAAGAAAGAAAAAACCACCAACAACAAAAAACTCGCTATACTTTATCTATTTGCCTCACTGGAAAGCAATTTTTGGGAGATGTTGTTACCCAGCTGAATTTAACAGCACACTAAGCTGTGGCACTACTGACAAATAGAGAGCACACTTGTGATAACAGTGTTAAAAATAATGACAAGAACCCAAGCTCTTCTCTTGGAATTACTGGGAAACTTGTGCCCTTCTGACAACTGAGATCTCCAGAGAAATCCCCTTGTTCCTTACCCAGTCTAAGATTTTAAGATGAGCTGCAGCAGGCAGCAAAAGCTGTAGTCAAATGATCATCTTCCCACACCAACCCTGCTAACTTCAAAGGTACAGAAAACAACTAAGACTGGTTTTCAGAACATTCTGACTCAATACAGAGCATTACTGCTAAATTTTATCCAGTAGCTAGTGTATAATCTCTGTTACAGAAATGTTGAGAGACTTATGAGAAGCAAACAGGGGACATTTGATAATTAACCTTTCTGAGACCAAAAGAGATCCAATTCAAAGCTGAAAAAAACAACTTAAAAATAATTATATTAGCTAAGAGCCCTCTTTGAGCAATATTCTTAACGTAATTTCCACTCCATTGGGAATACAAACTACAGGATAGCCTGAATAGACATCAAAAGTTATGTCATAAGAGAGTTTGGGTATAAGAGAAATAGTCAAAATGTAAAATTCAGAACTTTGTTCCATCCTGTATGCATCCATAATATATAACCATCTCTGGGATCTTTTTTTGACATCTGGTCCTTGTTTGCTTTTTGAATTAGGTATGGTATTTTCATCACACTGGATTCCTCACTTTGGCCTTTTTTTGCACTACATGTGCTGATAAAATACAGGGGATTGTGAGCACTTTTGAGGCAACAAATGTAGTATTTGAGTATCCAGAAACTACTATATTTGGACAGAGAAATAGCACATGCTATGCCTTGTGCTAAGAAAACATCTCACAACTTGCAAGAGGTAACATAATATTTATCCTCCCAGTAAAAGGGACAGAATAAGTTAACAGGCACATATTTTTCATTCTTCATCTTCCAAAGTTCATCTGGAGAAAAAAAAAAAAACAAAACAACAAACCTGTGGCAGAAGGTCTGTTTAAATAAATATTTCTAACACTTTGGAGCTAGTCAAATTTTTTGAAATGAAAGTGTTGAACCTGCCACAATGTAGTCCCGAAAATAACACTTCTTCTGGGAATGTGCTAATTTTGATGAAATCTTTAGAAAACGTGTTTTGTGCTTAGTATGGTCTGAACATGAGAGACACCATGGGCAAAAGCAACAAAGAGAGGTAAATACATGCAGGTGACTGAGACCAGCAACTCAGAAGTAGGTCAGAAAAATTTACTTTACCAGTTTCAGAGCTGAGAGCTGAACTTGGCCACTCATGTCCCAGGTGAATGTCTTTATTCTGCACATGGCCAATCTGTTTTCCTAGTCCAATTAATATTTAATTGTTTATGCAGCTGCAACAAGAAAGGCTGAGAGAAATCCAGCCCAGAGCAGCTAACTGCTGAATGGTTAGCACATTCCTTGGGGAAGTGGGAGAATGGAAAATGCTCTCATCTCTTTGCAGTTTGCTTAGAAGCTCTATTTTTTTTTTTTTTTTATGAAGAACTTGCTCAGTTCTTGGGTTTTCACCCACACAAAACAGGGAAAAAAGAGCATATTTAAAAAAAACCTCAAAAACCCAAAAAGTCAATAACCCCCACACAAGCTAACAAAAATACCCAAACAAATCACAAATTTGAGCCTCTTTGCCAGACAGAAATATTTCTTCCACAGATATCCACAAAAATGCAGTGTAACTTTGGTCCCTTACAGACTCTCGGAGTTGATGACAGTCTCCCCATTTCTGCTCTTCAGCAAAAGATCAACTTACTCCCCCTCTTTTGAAGACATTTCACAGCAGGTTCTGCACCAGTAGCACTTACACACAGAGCCCTGCTGGTTTTGGCAGTGACACTATTCTCTCTGAAGACTGAAACCCAAGATTAGTAGAAGTGATCAGATTGGTCAAAGATTATCGAATCTTAACGAAACAAATAGAAAAAGTTGAAGTAAAAAAAAAAAAAAAAACCAAAAGTGCTTCAATACAGAGGAAAAAAATCTGTGATCTCTCGTTTACCCGAGCCTGTCATGTGGTTCTCTTCTACCCTATAGCCTTGAGATGGGGCAGCTCTTTCCTTCTCTCCTTTTTAACCCCTCTCACTTGCTCTTTTGAAATCCTTCCCAAGGTCACTGTCTGTGTTGTCTCAGCCTGGTTAAAGCCCCTCTGCAGAGCTTCAGAGGTGTGTGTCAGAGCAGATGGCTGATATCCCTGGAAAGCTCAAGCAGGATGTGTGATACCACACAGTATGACTGAAACGCACTCCCTCCCTCCCTCTCGTTCCTGGGTAATTTTTATTAGCACATTAAACACCCAATGTGTGCCCTGATGCAATCGCTGCAGCAGCCACTCCACACATTGCTTGCGTTATTTATCACAAATGTTTCTCCCGCCGTTCTCGTCCGCCACTGAACCGCAAACCGAAACAGCGCAACTGTGAATAATAAATGGTTCATCACAAGTTGCTCCACACACTGAAGTTATAAAGGGATTTGTGGGAACTGAGTGATTCCCACACCTCCCCCAGTGCTAAATACCAGCTGCCCATGGCCAAGTCAGCCATCCCAGCCATGGGGCACTTGCAGGTGACGTAGCCAGGGGTATTCCTGCAAGAAACCACGAGCTGTGTGGGGAGCTCCTACACTGCAGAAATTAGACACTGACCCTTGCAGAGTCTAAATATGCTCCACATCATGAAAAAATGGCTCATCTTCTGGCACTGCAGTAGTCAGTGTGCAATGGCAACATTTATTGACCTATCCATACAATTGATGACACTATTAATGGCAATTTGGTTCCAGCGAAAATGCATGTGATTGACCCTACTTCATTAGTCTGGAGAGTATTTTACAAACTGAGAGCAAAGTGCTGTGATTTAACAGATGAACTACAATAGCTGATTCATTTAATCTTATTTCAACTCTGACAAACCCAGTTACCTTTCAGAAATAATATATTAATGAAACAGCCAAGTATTGGTCCAAGATTAGAGAAAGCAAGTGTCTTTTGTCTGGATTTTTATTTCAAATAGATTCCATGTGCTTAACTTTATTGATTCAAGAAGTAGGTATATGATTAGACAGACAGATACACGGAGTGTTTCAGCTGATCTATATTCATGACACCACACAAAAGCAGTCAAGCAGCATTTTAGCTTTAATCTGAGATATCTGACTCCACATAAATTCTTTTTCTAAGAACATTAGTTTATGAAGCTGCAGCTGGAATAATGACATGGAGGACAGCAGGACACCTTTACTAGTGACAAACAGCCTAAATATCTTTTAATTGCAGGCTGTGGTGGGAAAATAAATAAAGCAGGTTTTCCTAGCCTCCCGCACTGGTGAAGGCACAGACAAACCCTTGTGGGGCCTCAGTGAAGGACTGAGACTGCAAAGCAGCTTCGACATTGACTTAAGTGGCCCAGAACTCCTGTCCCAAGGGGCAGGGGCAAAGCAGAGCTAGAGCCAGCCAGAGCTTCAGAGACAAAACACTACATTAATAAGAGCAATAACAAAAAGCATTCTGACAAAAGGTTTCTGCCAAAGCATTTGATTAATAGAAAGTTGATTTTTTGACTTGTGATGTTTTCAAAATGAGTCTGCTCCTGTCTCTTTTCAAAGGTATACTCCGCACAAACCAAGACAGACAACAACCATTTTCATCTGGTTCAAAGCTATTAACTTTTCCCCAGCCCTTGGGAAAGAATCATTTTTCATTTTTGCTTTGGAACTGCTGTAGAGAGAAAAAGTGATCGTTTGCACAGCACTATGGAAGTGACAGGCATTGGAATGGGAAGGAGCAGGAGCAAATCTGTGGTCCTGTGGCATTCCCATACCCTGGAGATTCACCTGGGCAGCATGGGAAAAGAAAACTGCATGCAGTCCACATTAGGAGAAAACACCCTAATTACATCTGGTATTTTCAAAACACCAAAAAAGAAATTAGGGAACTAACAAAGTTGCCTAATTGCCCTAGGTGATAGGATAATCCCAACTCGACCAGAAGTGTGAGACAGTACACCAAACAAACTGCTGTCCCTTCTGGGCTCATCTGTCAACTCTGATAGCTCAGCATCTCCACAGAAAGTCAGAGCTGTTTGGCTCTCATTGAGAATCTGCCCCAAAATTATTAACTTCAATTAAATATGTTCCATTTTTAACATTATCTATGTGCTTTAAAGGAAAGGGAAGCCTAGCTCAGATCACAGAGTTTATGTGCAGTAGCCTGTTAATACAACATCCACTAGAGGACATGACCTGAATTACCCTATCACTCCCCCTGACTTGTCCTTGACCACACCTCCTTTAGAGACTTAGAACAGCCTAGAGGAACAGCTCATACTGAATAAACTTACAGAAAGCTCCAGCAGCAAAAATCAGCATCAGTCCTTTTGGGGCTCAGGCTCCGGTGGGGAGTGGGAGGAGGAAGGGCAGCAGCAGGCACAGACTGAAGCAGGTTTGCTGCAAAGGCTGCTCCCTTTCACCTTCTCCGCCTTAGATTTTGTGAAGACACTTGTTACTTCTGCCGTCAGAATTCATTCAACACATCTTGCTGGGTTGCCTTTCTATGCCGTTTATTTTCTAATGGATTCCTCAAGCACATAATTAGCCCTCAGGCTGAGTGAAAGTAACAGGCAAATTAGAAGCGCAGAGGAATAAGGAGCCAAAAAGGCACTAGGAAATGAGCATTGAAAGATAGTCAAACTTGTCTCAGCCTCTCACACATCCTTCTGGTGTTGCAATAGCCTGGAGCAGATTGTTCTACTCTTCTTATGAAGCTGAGGGATTTAATCTTAGCTGTTTTCTTGCACCAGAAGTGTATAAAGCTTGCTAAGGGTCTGTTGTTTTCTGCAACTTCCATTTTACACTCCTGTCATACATCATCCTTACCTGCTAGCTCACTTTTTTTCTCTTTTTCTTTTTTATTTTCTTTTATTCTTTTCTTTCCATTTTTCCTTTTGAACATAAGCTGTTTGTTGGAGAGAAGTTCAGCCTGTGTCGATTAATTCAGCAGTTAAGTCTCCCTTTGTTTTTCTTGTGAATTTTAAAGATGTAGATGGGATAGCCTTCCATCAATAATGTTATCAGGATTTTTTTTCCGTTCTAAAGCAAGCATAGCCCATTGCTGATTTCCAACACAGAATCACCAGTCATTCCGATACAGTTCGGCTTTAATGGACGGAGTCGTTGGCTGCTTTTGTCTCTTACATAAAAGAAGAATCAGCCTCAGTAATCACAGCTAAATCTGTACACTAGGAGGAAAAAAAACCCCCACTCTACTTCCCCGTGCCAAAACCTCCACATGCCTACTGCATAAAGAGAGCACTGTTAAAGTCCCTTAGCCAGTGCCTAATAACCAAAGATCTTTTAATCTGGTTAGAGATTTGACTAGTTCTTTGATAATGATCATCAGAAAACTGACACATTTCACCCTATTCAATTACTGTGGAACTGCCCATAAATTTTCCATAGGAAAATTCACCTGACAGTTTCAGTCATTTCTCATCTTTTATCTTTTACCATCTAAAAAAGTTCATGTACAGGTTGTCCCATGAGACAAAAGACATTTTTTCACCTGATCCTATAAATTCCCTTTTCTGATTATTGCAAGATGCTAAAAAAAGCCCTGCAGGTTTGCCCTCTTCTCAAATCTACGCTTTTCCATATTCAGATTAAAAGTTTTACCTATAAATGACAGTTTTGCCGTGTTTCAATTACACTGGCATTAAAAGACATATTTCCCCATGACAGGTGCATTTATCCACTTCTGTGTATCACCCTGGTGGAAAATATTCTGTAGGAGAGCCAGGTTCATGAACCTTATCTCTCAAATACATTTCGAAGTGTCATCCTGCTGTGTGAAACCCCTCAGTTCAGCAACAGGGCATAGGAAAGGACACAGATTTAGCCCAGTTCTGGAGAGAAAGCACCATCTGCTCATTGAGTAGGCTGGTTTTTGTTAGCGAAGGCTCCTATTCTCTAAAACTTGGGACAATAATTTCTGAAATCATTGCTACACAGCACAGGAAAAGAAGGGAAATTAAATCAGACTGCTTCAAAATTCATGGATAGAGCTGTCAGTGTTAGTCAAAGGGTCAATGTGATCAGGACTTCCTACCACAAGTGAAAAGCTCAGTTGTTGCTGGCCAGGCAAGTTGTTGCTATTCATGGAGATGATCTAAGTTTTGCTCATGTCCTGGGGGTATTTTACATGGTTTTAATATATTCAATTGTCATAACAGGAGAATCAGGTTGGAATTCAAGCCACAAAGATGCAAGGCCAGGCATGAAAGATTACAGCAAGCCAGTGGTCCCGTTCAGGATTCTGGCACAACAGTTTCCTACATCTTCCATCGACTCAGGTGTGCTGGAATTAGATCTTCAGAGAAAATAAGTATTCATTACTCCAGGGTATAACAGTTTCCTACCAAATGAATTCACCTGGGAGACTGGAGAGTTTCGGAAAAAATTATTAAAAGCTCTGCAAGACAGAGCAAGAAAAAGGAGTTATGCAAGTAATGGAATTTTTGCCCTTCTTCTGAATCTCTGGCTTCCAGACAATTGTGGCTGGAAGAAGTTCGGATCTGGTACACAGATTGCACTACAAGAGTACTCAGTGACAATTTCTAGTAGCTGAAACTTGCCGAGGTGGTAAACTACTATTGTATAACTCCAGTCCTATTTACAGAGAATCTAGGTTTTATTAGCAGTACTGGAACAAAACCAAGCAGGCATGAAAGCATCAATTCACATATTCTTCATGGATTTCTAGAGAGAAACTGAGTTGCACTACAGGAATGAAATACAGACACACTGCCCGCCCTCTAAATAGGCAAAAACCTCTGCAGGCTTTTCTGTTGAGCTGCACTGCCAAAGGAAGCATCAGTGTTTCAGCCTCTCAGAATCACCAGTTATTATCTATAGAGCAGACAAAGCAGAAGTGCAATTTTACAACCGTTTCTCTAGGAGACACAAGGGAAGAGTGGAAGAAGAGTTTCTTTGGTAACTAGTGGCCAAAATAATTTGGGCTTCTATCTGCTGAATGTGAACTACTGATGCAACAGTTTCTGAAAAATACAATCAGATGAGTGAATTTTAAACATGATCAAATACCAAAAGAAATCACTACAGTGAAATAAAGCTGGGGGAAAAACCCAAAACAAACAGAATATTTCTTTAAAGAATATTGAGCTCACCTCCTGCTCCTCTCAATAAAATGAATGAGATGTCTTCTCATCCCAAAATGAGAACAAGCACAGTAGCCTGAAAATCTGCCACAGAGGATCTGTTACAATGCCCTTGCAATGTTTTGTACATGTAAGAACAGTTTCCACTGCAATATTAAGTCTGTTGCAAAAGGTTCTGGTTGAAATTGCTTTCATGGTTTCAGGGATTGTGACTGATGCATCATCCCAGCTTAAAGACAAGTAGAGTTTTATTTGAATTACATGGAATGACTGAATACAGAAAAGAAATGAAGAAAGGACAAAGGTGACAGGAACAGAATAACACAGTCCAACAGATGCACAACCTGATCATCTTCAAACTCAATGTCAATACTATTACAGAAATGAGTAGTCAAATCATTCGTTTGTAAGATTGAGTCCCTTCTTTTTGGCTAATTGACATCAATGGAAAGAAAAAGATAAAGACTTAGCCATATTTGTTCAGTATGGGATCTCTCACTACAGGAAAGACATTGAGATGCTGGAGCGTGTCCAGAGAAGGGCAACAGAGATGGAGAAGGGTCTGGAGCACAGAGGGAGCTGGGGGGGCTCAGCCTGGAGAAAAGGAGGCTCAGGGGGACTTTATCACTCTCTACAAACACCTGAAGGGAGGCTGTAGCCAGGTGGGGGTTGGTCTCTTCTCCCAAGGAAGAAGTGTTAGGAAAAGTAGAAATGGCTGCAAGTTGCATCGGAGAGGTTTAGATTGGATATTGGGAAGAAGTTTTTCGCTGAAAGAGTGGTCAGACGTTGGAAAAGGCTGCCCAGGGAAGTTGTAGAGTCACTATATTTGGAAGTGTTAAAAAAATGTCTAGATGTGGCACTTGGGAACATGGTTTAGTGATGGACTTGGCAGGGCTGGGTTAACAGTTGGACTTGATGATCTTAAAGATCTTTTCAACCTTAACGATTCCACGGTTCCACAATTCCATTGTTGTTTCAGAGACAGGTGAAGCTTCCTTGAGGACATTGGCCCAGTCAAGAATTACACAAAGCACTGAGCAGTCAAAGTGTGAGATACTGTTCACTGTGCATTGTCCAGTTGATCTTATAACAGTGAAATATAGATTATGTGCTGGAAATTATGGGCCACAGGATTTATCAGACTATTTTTCCTGGGTTTTTTTTTTGTTTGCTTGTTTCTTTGGGGGTTTTGTGTGCATATTGTCTATTTTTCTTTCTAAGAAAAATGGTTAGATCTTGAAAATTATGAGATTGCATGTAAATAATCAAGGATATCATCACACTTAAATTACATAAATGGTTTATCAGTTTCTCTGTATGGGAACAAATTCTGTTCCACCTTGATATATGTGTCAGTACAAATTTTAAAAGAGGTTCACATAGGTGATGTAATAGTTTGTGTCATGAGATCATTTAGGAATTAACCATTGATACAATAATCTTTGAGCACGTTAGGACAGTGTTAAAGGCCTAATTCAGCAAGGCTTTTCTTTGGAGATCTTGCTGACAACTTTTCCAGTTTTCTTATTTAATTTTGTATAAGCAGAGCATGATGGTACATATCTTCTAGGAGAACATCCATATGCCCTTAATCCAAGGAGAAACAGAGAAAGGGGGTCACATCCAGCGAGTTGCTTTAATATCCTTCCAGTTCCTACTTGAATGACAAAACCTATCTCAACTTTTGCTCCCTTGCTCTCATGGGAGAGCAATTTCAAGAGGGAGCTACCAGCATCCTTGTTGTAAACATCTAAATCCCATGTTTTATCCACATAAGACTGGCAAGATTTGAAGATTTTAATATCTTTCATAGAGCAATTGATAGCATTTTGGCTGAAATAGAGGCAGCAAACTTCAATCTCAGTACAAAGCAGGACACATTGTTCTGAATTTCGTTTAGTTATGTTAATCAGCTGAACAACTTGAGAGAAAAGCGTCATGAAGGGTAATCAAGGGAAGAGGTGATAAGGCTCATTTCCTTATCGGTTGGACAGAAAGTGGAACAGAAAGGGTTTATCAAGAAGAAAGGCTTAGAAAAAATTGCAATTCAAAATATAAATGAAGCTGTTGTGTCTGTATTTCTAATATCCAGCAAAGTTACGTACTTTATCCCGAATTGCCTTCCTCAGAGGCATTTTGTACATCTCCCTTGAGAACCAGGCTCAGCGAGACAGAGATAAAGTAGTTGTTTGCTACTTCTCTGAGCACCGGCTTTTCTGTCTTTTTCCAATCATCGGCAGAGAAGTATTTTGGTGCAAAGTCACTGTTTCACTCACTAACTCCAGGAGGGTATTTAGAACACTAGAGAAAGTACATCACACTGTAACGTTTCTGTGTGGGGAGATCACTGGTTATTTGGTTGTCAAGAACAATTTCTTTTTTGTGTGTGTGGCTTTGGAGATATTTTGGCAGGTTTTCTATTTGTTGTTCTCACACCACCTTATTCTATCAAGCTTCTGATAATCAGTTTGGTAAGGTTTAGGAGAGCTGTTTAAAGTGTAGAAGGGAGAGGGTCAGCATGTGTTAAATTTCCAATGGAGGAGGTAGCCATGGAGTGATTTTCTGTATCCCCTATGGGATAGGAGCATAAAATCCCTAGCCATTTTCTATTTGAGTGCTTAAGAGTGTTGTTGATGCAGTTTATTCAAAGATGGAATTATCGCCATAGAAAAGCATCCTGCTGCCTGGAAGTTGTCCTGAGATGGCTGGGACAGGCTGTCTGCATTTTCCCCTCAGTGGAGATGCAGATCCAGCAATATCTGACTCCTTAATGAGCATGGGGGGCTCTTTTCAATAACAGCTTTTTGTGTGGAAGCGTGTAGGCTTGTGAGTTTTCTATAAGGAATACTTTATAGATTGCTCTTTTTGCTGTTGACCATGATACCTACCAACTTTTCCTGGCACAGGAATATTCTTAAGACAATTTGATGGAGGACAAGGTAGTTAACGTATTTGTGCTAAAAAGACAGGGGAAAGACTTGCTGCCTGTCAGACTGAAGAATTACATGTCCTACTCCTTTCAATCACGTTCTAACCGGGTATGTACTTGCCTGCTATCTCCACTGAAAATTCACTCTGGATGTCCATCTGTGATTTGATGTTGCTTTACAAAACCCCATCAGCTATTAAAGTCCATTAGCTCTGGGGATTTCATTATGTGAATATTTCAAAATCCATTTGTCAATGAATAGCAGAATGGCCAGTCCTTTCTTGGGGGTCAGTTCTCACTGAATATTAGTTGCCTTTCTACTGACAGCTGAATGACAAACCAGTGCAAGCAGAACTATTTGAAATAATAAGAAACAAGCCTATTTCTATGCTAATATGTTCGAAACGCTACGTTTCTCTGACAATATCATAATGTTGGAGTTTATAAAATGTCTATACAATAATTGTTCTGTTGTTGTGCTAATAAACAAGGATTCATTATTCTAATTTTGTCCTTCATTCTCTGTAACCTTTGCAGAAAGCAAAAAAAACCCAGCTCATAAATAACAGTGATGATAAATTAACACAGAGAACTAGACATATTTACATGGACATAGACTTCATATTGAAACACTAATTACTGCAGGCAAATTTAGTTTTCCCTTTAATCAGATTTTACAGGTAATTAGCAGTTAACTAAGATTAATTACAATTCATTTTGTGTTAATGTCATCTTTTGGTCACAGAAAGTTTACACAGTATTTTATTTACCAGACGTAAAAGGTAATTCTTCCACAGACATATCAAGGTTATGCAAACATTTTTTTAGTTAACCACACACCTCTTAGTTGTGTTAAAAATATGCTTTTGCAAGAGATATCCCTTGGGTCTCCAGAGAGGCATAAAATAACCCCAGGCACACCAAAACTCCTGTAAAGCTGCAAGATGTTCCAGCCAACCAGACTTCCACATTATCCAGCTGTAACCAAAAGGGCTACCAGAACTGCTAAGCTCAAGACATTCGGTGGGAGAGCACACTCCTGTATCCCAGCCTTGCAGTCAGATCCGTGCAGATCTGCAGCCTCTCTCACACTCCCTTCCCCAGTGCCGGATGCAGCCATCGACCAGTCCTTCAGCTGTACTGCACTCTGAGGACAGGAGCTCCCACACGCCCAGAGAAGCTCAGGTTCCTGGTGGGCTCTCCAGTTGTAGCCAAGCATTCCAGTCCTTCCAGGAAAGCAGCACCCTGCACCGAAGGCACCTCACACCATGGAGAAAAAGGAAGTGTTCCAGGCAAGAGGCGCTGAAACATCTTACAGAGACACCAGAATACAAAGGCAACCTGTAGATTTATGGCCAAATCTGGCTCTGGGAAAGATCATAGAAAACTTGAAGCAATAAAAATTTTGCTTTGCAAAAATTCAAGACCTTGAGAAGGTTGATATTCTTGACTTGGAACAAAGTTGCACTATGCCAGGATGCTCTTGCCTTTTTCCCAGCTTCAATGAGTCTATAATTCTAGTTTGATTTCCTCTCTCCTATTGCAACCTATGTGCTGTAGCTACTCAGGAATATCATATGGGAGACTCACTGCCTGAAGGGCAGGTGCCCCCTGGCTGAATGAACCTGATTCACCAAACTGACTCCTAAATTAGTAGAGCCACCACTTTCCATCCCCTCCCAGGCCACATTCTAGGGATGTGTGAAGTACCCTGTCAAATAATTGAGCTCACATTACAGAAGTTATTCTCTAGAGAACCAAAGCACCTCCTGACCTGTCATTGTTCAGGAATGTCAAAATGAAGAGCAAAAGAAATGATTTTTAGGCCTCATCACAATAATCAGCAATCAGAGCTGCTACTGACACAGGAGACTATAAAAAACCTCATCTTTTGAATACCTGCTCAGAAAGTGAGCTGTAAAGGTCAGACACAAAACTCAGGGGAGGCTTATGGGCTCCAGCATCTCAGAAGCTATTTACACTTTAAAGATCCTACTTCCTGGGACAGGACATTTGAAAATGGTATTTTGGGTATACCTCATCTGTTTAGAACAGGCAAAGGTCTATAAAATAAAAGACAGTAGTTGAAAGACAGAAAGCATCAATAACCAGTTTCTAGGAGAGCCACAGTGTCTCTGCACAAATGGAAAGAGTGGCCCTGAGCAAAACTCACTGGTGAGTGATCTCTGTGAAAGAGCAGATCCCCCTGCGGAGCATCACAGGCCCAGTTTCCCACAGGCTTGATCTCACCCAGGTCCCATGCTTAGTGCTTCTTTTCTGGCTGCCCCTGAGCCTTTATAGGCATGGAAAACTCTGGCATGTGGGTGACACCAACACTCTGTGAATCAGGGGACTCAGTGTCATAGTCAGATGGAGGAGGTAAGGGCACAGAAATACCGAATTGATCTTTCCTCCTGTCACATACAGCTTGTGCTAGCTTTGTGCTGGTGTCAAGTGAGAAAACATTCATTCATGGGTTTTAATACTCCTCTCTAAACCAAAAAAGGCTTAAATGTCATAGTCTGACCTCAGACAAACAAAAACAAATGGACAGAAATCATTGTGCAAAGTCACACAGACATTTTCCTCCTCTGTTATCCCATTGCCTTCTTCTTGTTGACCTTAGTGAAACAAAATCGAGAAAAATGCAGAAGCATATGAACCAAAACTGAAGAAGTGGGTATATACTGAACCATGACTGTTCACCATATCTGAATGTGGAGCACACTGAAAACTGCTTAGCCTGACTGAGGAAATAAATCTGATCGAGAGGTGAGTAACGAGGAGTATTTCATCAAGCTCACTTGAGGCAGGAAAGCAGAAACACACACTCAAGGTGTGCTCACTGCAAATCTTCCAGCTGCAGTTACCAAAATCACAAAACGCATTTCTGTGTGTAAGACTAGAGTTTGAGGAATTTCTTCCCTCAAAACAGCATGGAAAACTCTTCCATTATATCAATTCCCTCCTGCTCAAGTAAAAAGTCTCTTGTGAGCATCTGCCCCAGATAAGAACAACTCAAATGCCTGGAGACTCTCAGAGCAGGGGGAGGCTTGTCAAGTGTTTCTTACAGTAGGGAGACATGGCCTTTGAGTCGGCCACGAAACAGTGGTAAGATGATTCTAGAGCCACAGTAAAACTGAACAACAATAACCTATTGGCACTCTATTTTTAACTTCTCAGATGAATCATTTAGCAGTGAAATAGTTTAACAATACCCCGCACTGATAACCTGTTTTAATCTAGTGGTTTCAAAACACACTTACTTGGTAAAGCTTAACCTACATCACCCCTGGGAACTAAAAGCCACCTTACAGATTTATTTTTAGGGGAAAAAGTGAAAGAATGTCTAAGGTGAACAAATGATCTTACCAAGGCTACTCTAATAACCAGCGATAAAATTGGAAACAGGAATAGCAACAGTGACAGTCCAATTTTCATACATTAATCTTGGAAGAGTACTTTTTCCTCTGCAACTGTGTTGCAGAGGTGATCACAATGATTGCCTGCAGCAGTCAGATCTCCTAATAGAGACAATAGTATGAAAATTAATTAATTTAAAATTTAAAGAATGACTTTAAATTAATGAAAATTAATTCTGCCTGCACATCAGTTTCATCTTCACATTTTCCTAATTAGGGCCCAGAAGCTCTTTTGTTTATCGATCCTACATCTAGAGAATGACAGACAGAATGTCATCGTCACTCCCTGGCTCCAGAGCAGCTGTCCAGGTCCACGCTGGCCTCTGCAAGAACCGTGAGTCTCTGAGTGTCCCAGCGTCGTGGTGCCTTGCCAGGCAATGGGGTCCCACATGGCTGGACCAGACTGATGTGAGTGTAGGGCAGGGGTTACACAGCTCTGCATCCATCCCTCTGTAAAATTCCTCTTCTCCCACCGAAGCAGATGTGTGTAGAGAAATGGCATTTCCTTTCCAGCACTTCTGTGCTCCACACTACTCTTTTATGAAACTGGAGAATGACAGCTCTGGCAAGACCTTGATATCTGTTTAATATTAGGAGGATATTTTTCCTGTCCCCTTCATCACACGATGAGGTGATGCCTGCAGTAACACAGCAGTGAACCAGGCGATGCAGAAAAGCTAAATCTACCCCCTGCACTCCAGAAAGCTCAGCTGTCACGGCTGAGAGAAGAGAACCTGTTGCTCTTATTTCTGCCCAATTCCGACTTGAGGACAGGGATAGACCTGACATAATATTTTTAATGGTCCCAGCTATTCAGTTCCTTGTGAAACCAGCTTTGTAGGGTTCAAGGGACTGCCCTTACTGCTGCTGGACTGCCCTTACTGCTGCTGAGCAGTTATTAGGCTACCACAAGGAGGTTTCAAAGAAAACACTTTTTAGCTGAAGTTGCTGCATGTGTGAAACTAAAGTAATAAATCTGGCAAGATGACACTGAGGGGGGCATGATGACATCTAAGTGTTTGCACAGCACCTTGCACCAGTCCTGCCTGGGGCCTTTGAGCAGCACACAGCATTAATATCAATGCTCCCTACGGGCAGCAAGTTCATTAAACTCAGTCAGGAAGCAAAGAAAATTCAGTAGACAATGGAAAAAACCACAAGACAAATTAAGTGAGACTTTATACTTCATTCATGTGTAAGAATTCTAGAAGCTTTCACGAGATTTCAATAAAAAAAGTCCTGCTTCAACAGGCTAAGCAAACCATTTTTCAAGAGGAACTAAAAAACTGAGATAACTTTCAGTAGTTATATATGATATTTTAAAGTACTGTAGTTTCTGCAATATTTCAAATGCTAAGCAAGGACACAAAACCCAATTTAAATCAAAGAACTTCTTGAAAAGTACTACATAAACTTTAAAATCAGCAAGAATTTAGAACAAATTAGTTCTATCTGTCTTCACTAAAAAACTTTTAATTCTTTTCCCTTTCAATAATGCACCATAACTACTGCTCTCTATATTTTTTATTCTTTAAAATCCCTGAGACTGTAGTTTATATTTCTCCAAACATCATGTTGGAGCACACCAACACCAGCTTTCATCTCTTCTACAGGCTTCTTATCTTCTGTCCAATCCAGAGTACCATTACTTTCCATTGCAGCACTTCATTTTCTTCCTCTGACTTAATTTGTCCTCTTCTGATGCAATATTTGCATTCTTTCCCAGTATCTCCTTATGACAGAAATGCCTTCAAGAGCAGTCAAAATAATTTAGTCACTTCTCCCTGATTCTGAGTCACTCGCCTCTATTCTGAATCACTGTGAAACACTGCATTAAGTGCTATACTTAGAATATATTGCAAATAAAATGGGATTTAAAATACATTTCAGTGATCAACTCATGTCATGTATCAATATGAGCAATGAATCAGGAGACTGCAAATACATAACCACCTATAAGTTGAAACAAAATCCCTATCTTTCACGTAATTTAGATGAATAGGAGAGCAAGCTAGCAATCCTGAGTAATGGCAGGCATCTAAGTCTGAACTACATTTTCAGAAGATTTTGAGAAGCCACATCCTCTAACATTAGAGGAAGAAGCATTTAATGAGGTCTGACTCATTAAACGATAGCTTGGCTCATGAATTCCCAAACTGTGGCGCCTGGAAGTGTATCCTCAGCCCGCAGCCTTTGGGCCACTACTGGTCCATAACTTACCCTACAAAACAGCCCCCTCAAAAGGTAACACAATTTCCACTTGGAATGAAAACTCCAAGTTTTAACTAAACTATTTTCTTGTGCTATTCTGCACAAGAAAACTTAGGATTCTTTTTTTAAGAATACGTAGCCTGTGAACAAGAAAGGATGAAGACAGAGATCTGGATGTGAAATGGTGAAGACGATGGAAATGCAGAGATCATTCACAGAGGGGATGCTCTCATAGGGCTGGTGTACCTTGTTTTTCATTCATTAACCGCATTAAAAATGTAAAATTTTACAAGAAACAGCTGAGATCTTGACTCCCTATATTTTGCAAGTTTCCACCATATTATGAGACAGCAAGAAATACCTACACTGCTTTCTTAAGGCTACTATTCTCTGCAGGTATCTTCCTGAGCTGCAGCTTTCGTGTGATATAACCCTTAATGAAGACAGGATATGAACATGGGATAACTTTTCTCCTACAATGAGGTGTACATTATGAAAAGGCTTCATATAACCTCTCTCAATTCAATATTTGCAAGTAGTACCAGTCCAGCTTTCTGCAATCATTAATGAAAACATCAGTCTGGAATTTCCTTCTTCAGCAACAATACACAGCAGGAAACTATGCAGCATGACTGAAAGTGATTAATAAGATTTCCTTGAAACAGGGCACTGACAAAATTCCCCTAGTACTTTCAAACTCCAGTGAAGTGAAATCAATCTGAACAAAACAACAAAGTGAGCTTTAGTTTCTATATTGAGGATCAGAACCATGCTCTAGCTGAGTGGGTACCCTATTTCCAAGTCACACTAACACTTTTAACCTCAGAGAGATGCATCTGTGCTCCACAGACAGGTAAGAGGAACCCAGACCAAGCAGGACTCTTTGACAGCAGCACATTTCGGTATAAAAAAACTATGCCTTAGAGAGCAGGCAGGATTAGATAAGCGGAAAACCTGGCCCTGTATGGGATAGCGTAAAACTCCCAAAGTGAATGAATACTTCAAACAATTGAGTAACATTATTTATTTCAACAAAAAATAGATACTGAAGGCTCACCAAAGGAATATTTCAGTATATTTCTGTTCTTGGGAAATGTCCATAATTTCCGTTGTGATTTTGTGATTAAATGTAAGGACTAATCTCAGTTCAGAGAGGTGTATTTATTCATCTGCTTCTCGGGAAGAGGGGGCAATGTATATTTATCTTTGTGTATTAAGGTTAAGAGTACTTTCCCTAAACATTAAGCAGTGTCCCCCTGTTTGCTCTTAGTAAACTAGGATAAAATTTCATCCTTCATAGTGCTGACTTGCTTGATCAAGAAATAATCCATCAACAGATAGCAACACCAAATTTTTTTTACTAAGAGATGACATAGGATAGTCATAACTATCTTTCAGAAGGGAAGAATAAAATGCCAGCATTTAAAACTGAGAGCATCACAACCAAATGAGAAAAAAAAAAAAGAACTCTCTTATCTAAAGTGTGCTAGGGGGAAGAAATAATCTTCAACTAAATTCTGTACACAGAGATGCAGAGTATCATTCTCACATGCACCTAATCACGACAGGTTCAGAACTGCCAGCTCAATGAGTGCCCTGAGGCCGACAACTGCTGCCTCTGAAATCCACACTACCATGGTAAGAGCTTCCCTCTTGAATCAAAATACATCTTGTAAAGCCACCTTACACTTGAAAAAACCTATTAACAAACAGTAAGTAGCCAGCAGAGTATTTAAAATAGATGTTCCAAGCATAGAGCAAAAAAGCGAGAACAAGTTTAAATAATAATCTACACCATTAAGAATTAAGATTCTTTAGGCAGAAATCTTGTGTATAATATATAGGAAACAGGAAATTAGAGCTATTATTTCTATAATGCTGCATGCAAAATGCATACATAAATGTATGTACAAGCACACACATAGACATATAATGACCCTTAACTCTTTCACATCCCAAGGCACTTTAATTTTATCTCAACACTTTAGTTATGCCCCTTTCTGAAAAGCAGACTTAAAATGGTTGCTTCCTATTCTATTATCCTGTCTCATCTACTTGATAGAGGTCCTTCTGCTGCATGGTAGCTACAATAAATAGCCCGTGAAAATATTAAACTTTTTAAAATTATTTGTATTATAACATCTTTTAATGATCACCTAAAATTTTCAGTAAAAGAAGACCTTTGGAATAGATCAAGCAACCTGAGATGCCTTTTAATAAAATAGGAGACAGCACAACTGACTTTTTGTAGTCCTTCAAAATAAGAAATCAAAATCTAGAATTCTTGATTTTCAAATTTATTTTTTTTAATTCAAGTATAAATATAACTACATGCCAAATAAATGGAATTTTATTCTGTGTTTATGCCACCGTTTAAAATGCTTCCTGCAGTGGATTGTTTCCCTTGGGTTGGAGACAGCAGGAGAACCTTGTACAAAAGAATGCAAACTGTGATAGCCCAACAGTGATGCAGAATTCATAGCCCCACCACTGAGAATTTTATGGTTCTTTCTCCAGCTCTTCATGAAGGGAAGACAAACAAAGAAAAGAAAATGTATTTTCATGGGTACTTCTAAAATTAGCATTGACAGACAAATTCCCAGCTGAATGTCATCATTTGATCTGTCATTATTATATGAGTGAAAATTTAAAATAAAATATATCTCCTCTACACTTAATAGATCAACTTGCCTGAGTCAGGCGTGCAGGATTTGCCCATAAATATGGCACAACCAGTAATAGAAAGGTTTGAGAAGGCAGTAACTGAAATAACAACTTATACTTTATTCATTGCAGACACATACCTAATATGCTCATGTAACTAGAAAAAGAAAGGAGTGCAAAAAATATGGGTGAAAAAGGGGGCATAGAACAGCCTGGCATTTAATAAACACATTGGGCTACAACTTTGATCATGTACATTTGTAACACATCTTGAAAAATTAAGCTTCCTGGTGACATTTTCTTCTGGCTCCAAAGTAGCTAGTTTTTTTGTCTCAACTGCATTTGGAGGAAATCAAAAGCATTGCCATGCACGTGGACTCTCAATAATGTGTATGAACACTGATACCCTCACTCCCACGCCTGTCTTCTTGGAGACAGCAGCTCACCAAGATAACGGTTGTTTTTGAATAAATTCCGTCTTTAATTGGAATTATTTCACACCTGATACCACCTTGCGTTTATCTCATTAGTAGTTGCTTGCTTCCCTTTCCCCTCAGCACCTCTTCCTTCTGCCCATCTCTCCTGAATGGTCAATGTTGTTTTTTCTGACAACAGTCCTTTGGGGGCCATATCTGTTGCTGACTGTAATTTTTATTCATGGCAGCACAATACAGCTTAAATTGTTCCTGGCCTTCCAGTGGTGTTTCAATAACGCATATTAATATACAATAATAAAACATCTGTGTGGGCTGGGAGCATTCTGGGTGCTTCACAGAAATCAACACAATGTCAGATCCTCCCCTGAACTGCGTGTGACTCCAAATTCCGGTTTGGCAGCCTCGTCTCCACGAGCGCATCCTGCGGGTATCCATGAACCATGGAGGAGGATCAGTGCCATTTGCAGCAGTCTTTGCTCAGGGGCACGTGTCCCTCCCTGCAGAGCCCTGGTGAAGCCACGTGGTGCTGTGCGGGCACAAATGTTCCGCTACACAGAGAAAGCTCTGGGGCCACGAACTCTGCTGATGAGTGGTTACCGACTCGCTGGCTCTGGGCGTCAGGGAAGTCCTGAATTTTCAAGAGGAAAGGGAATGACACACTGACTTCTGCACACTCGTTTGAAGGCTCATGTTAATCTACCTCGTATTAGCTGGAAACCTTCGGCACAGGTTACGACTTGATTGCGTGGATGATACCAGCAAGGCTAACATCTCACCAAAACTTTACGTATCAAGAGAAAAAAACAACAACGCCAACAACAAAAGGCTGTAATTTATATTTTAAAAAAAGGCAGAATCAAAGAATATCAAAGTGTTTATGATGGGGGGAAAAAAAAACCCTTAAGAAAGCTAGCGAATATCTGTTACAAGAATGCAGGGAGATGAGCAGATGGATGGAGAAGAAATGCAGAAAATTATGGAAATTAAGGAAAGCCAAACATTACAGCTATAAATCTCCAGTGGTTATATTCTGTGTGGGGATTAATAAATTCCAGAGCTCTAAAATTGTTTCCCTGTTCAGACCTTCACAGAAAATAAACCCATTACTTATGCTAATATAGCTGTCCAACACACAAGCCCCACACATCCATGCAATTGCAGCTGGAAGCCATTAGTCTTCCTGGACTCCTTCAAGTAAACTACATTTTTTCAGGTAGAAGTTTACAAAGCTGTTGAGTCTTTACTACATGAGTTTTCTCTCTGATGTATCTGAGACAGAAAAACCATCAGCTTCACACTTCATTTGTAGTGACATACGGTATTCCCTTGGGAATTACTACAGCCACCCAGGATTTACAGCCCACTCCCAAGCTGCAATATTCCTGTCACTAAGCACTATGAAGTCTGAATTTCTTTGCGTGAGGAAAACTTGTGGGACAAGTGCTAAAAACGATAGGAATCCTGAGAAATGGGAGCCAAAATGAACAACTTCTAATGCTTTTTTGCTCAGAAGCTCAAGCTTCACTTTCTAGACAGACTCTTCAATATTAACTCAGCATTTCCCTGTGTAGAATTCATTAACTCTGCTTCTCTTATTCTCCTGAAAGTTCATGTTGATGAAAAGGGAGTCTCAGATCTCTTCCAATACACACACAAAAAGAGTCAGGAAGCTTTACAGCTGTGATCTGGACAGAGTTACAGCCCAAGTCAGAAAATTGGCCCTGGAAAGGGAAACTACTCCGTGTGCTGCTCAGCCAGCTGGCAGGTCAGCCAGACCATGCAACTGTTGGGTTCATGTTCCATCCGTTCCCCTTCAGAGGCATTAATCTGAGTTTCTTTATTCCTATACACCCACTCATTTTCACATTTGGGTTTAATACTTTTGAAATCACTGCCTGTTCCATCACATTTGGCTGAAATCAGCTGCTGGGTTCTGCAGTTATTGGCAGAGACGGATAGAAAGGTGAAGGCACAGACAGAGAGCAAGGTTGAACATATCCTCCCAAACCAAGCCTAGAGGTGTTTCTTCAAGGAAAAGTTGTTGGTATCAATATGCAAAGACTTTATCCTACCAGAATGTATAGTTTTAGGTATAAACTAATCTTGCACATCACTTTTTTCCACTTTTTTTTTTTCATACTGCCAGCTGTCTGTATGAGTGATGCAGATATCCTTTTTCTCACTCCTCAGCAGCCATGATCACTTTCTGTATTTCCTGCTGCATTCCCAAATAAAGAGTAATTTCAGATCTTTTGGTTTTAAAATTACACTGGAACTACTTTCCTGATCCACTCCAGTTGCATGTTGTCTTAGATCTGGTTTCAGTGTAAGCAACAGAGACATTTCTGCTGTATGAATGACAGCAAGTAGATCAGTTCATAACAATTTAGTTTATTCTGCCATAGTTCTCTTGAACCAATAGATCTCAGATTCTGTGGTTCATATATGTGAAGTTTATCTCATGATAACTACAGAAGAAAGAATCACTTTTGCATGCTAGAAACAGAGAGAAGGTAATCCTATCTGTAACTCTTTCAGTAGAAGAGAAATATTCTATCAAATCCAAGCAGCTTTCTTTCATGTCAATGGAAGCTGAAACAATGTCTGTTTATATTTTGTGAAAAACATTTATCTTTTAGTCATTCATAAATGTATAGAATTGTTATCTGAGATGAGGTGTAAATAACTTAATATGAAACTGTCATTATTGGATAGAAAAGACACTGCAGGAACGACAACTCGTGTAAGATCTTTAAGCAGAGCTTTAGCTGGAACACTCTCTTAAGAAACAAAATATTGCAGCTCTGCAGGATTGCTTGGAAGGCAAATAACATCAGCTTTTAGAGAGTATTGCAGGAAACCAGAAAGAAATTAAAAGTCATCAACAAAATTAATATCATTAAAAGAGTAGGATTCTGATCCCTAATCACAGATGTCATGTGCTATTTTAAATGTCATGGTCTGCCCTGCTTGGCTTCCCTCTGCCACCCCAGAAAGATGCAGGTCTTTAGTTCTCTGTCTGTGGCATGAAAATGGCACTAGGCATTTACATTCAAATACTTGAATGCCATTCTTAATGCTGGGGGAAAAAAACTCACATAATCCTATCTGAAGTCATTTGCAGACAATGAATGACTGTGAGGTAATGACTGCTTATGTGTAACGTGGTTTTGGCCTAACTTTAATCTTTCAATGGCACCAACTTCCAGCTCTTAGAAATAAGAAAGCCTTTTTTTTAGCAGTTATCACAGCAATTCAGACTTCAGTCTGGTTCCTACTAGAACAGTCTCACATAAATTTCTATTTATGTGTGCTTGCAGGCTCTCTCCTACAATTCCTAGAAAAAAATGTAATTGATTTTTCGGCAATTCAAGTATACTGTAGGTCCATTAAACAAATCATATAATTTAATAATGACTCTGATGACTAATGATATCCCAGCTTATAAGCAGCAATGAAATTTCTCATTATTATCCTTGCCCTGGTGCAGTAGGATTGTTTATAAAAATGCAATTTTACTGCCTGAGGATGTTTTCAGGTTCATTGGTCAAAGGGACTGACGTGAGTAATGATTGTTTCATACCATTTCGAACAGAATACCTTCATCAGAAATAAAGCATTACTTCCATGACAGCACTTCAGACAATGTGGCCAAGTCACTGCCAGACTATTTCTAAAGGAACTTCCAACATCCTATTGTTAACTCAAGCAAATTCATGCTTTCTGTAACAATGGCTTCTCCTGTGCAATAACGTTAATCTGAAAACACCTCTCAAGGTTCATGCAGTGCCAAGCAGCCATTTGTCTGTTTACAGGTATCAAATAAAAGCATTAAATACCACACATTTTTCTAATATTAGTAATAAAACTGAAATATCGCAAGGGAATGCAGCAAATTACTCATAATAACGCCACACAAAAAGTTGCAAAGTATTATAAAAAAAAAGGCAGCCACTAAAGCAGAACTAGAAGTCTGCTTATTAAGAGACATCCATTACATCTTTGATGTGTGTAACCTAAAAGAGGGACATGAAGAAGTGTTTTCATAGAACTACACAGGAAAAGGCTCATAAGTTACACCCGAGAAAAAGCTTCCAAGGGGCTCTTTTCTGCACGTGTGCCATAGAGGAATATGTACAATAACTGCATTTGCTTTTTCTCAGGAGCAGACATTGCCCTAGTGGACACAGAGAGGATGTCTCACCCAAATTCACCCTCAAAAGGTGTTTGAGGAGGAAACCACCCAAAGGCAGTGCTGTTACTGACTGATCAGATAGTGGAGATGCAGCAGCAGCAGATGTGCAATTTAAGACTTACTGAACAGTTCCTACAATTCAAGTGTACTTCCACCAAAACTGAGTCCATAATTCCTTCCTAATACACATCTGTAAGTAGATTGAAGACATTCTCCAACATTGATCTGACACCCTGAACTCAAGACAGAAGCAAGGAGGGATGCAAGCATGGAATAATGTTAAATCAGAGCTGTGCTGAAAGAAGGTTCAGAGACATACTAAAAATGTCCTGATTTTGACTGTCCTTGCATCCAAAATTCCAGAATCCTTCCCTTTTATTGCACATCGTATTTCTTAAGCATCATGTCTTGAATAATTTGGATATCAGGTGAAAAAAAAATCAAGCCTGTGGTTAAATTCTGGAAAATATAAGTCATCTAGAGCAAATTGCTACAAAATAGAATTTTGCTGAACTATCATAGATATGCAGGAGTTCATGGAAGATAAATAACATGAGCTTTTAGCAAGCATTGTGAGTTCCTGGGAATGAAACCAAGAGTCACAAAAGAAATCAATAGAACTAAAAGGAAAACAGTGTTTCAAGTAGTAAGGCTTTGTGCCTCCAAATAATACTTGCTTTGTAGGTACTTTTAAAATAATACTAACATTTCAGGAAGCCTTTTGAGAGCAATTCCTGGTTACACTACATTCTCTTCTCATTTATAAACAGGAATCCCCGTTCCCAGAATTACAAATTTGGTTTGGTTTGGGGGTGTAAATGCTTTTTATTTTCATTAGTGTCTACTGTCATGATTTGGAGAAGATTGCAACTGGAATATTTAAACTGTTTTCTCTAAATATGGCAGACCATCTCTCGTTCACTTTAACAAAATAATCCCAACAGTGGAGCCATTTGCAATGGCTTGTGCAGGTGAACAGGTGCTCTGCAAAGATTGGAATGGACCAGGCCCTCCAGTGGATCAACCTGCAGAAACGGAGGAGCTCAAGAGCTGCTGAAAACTTCCTACAGCTGAAAAAGTTACTTCCTATAAACTCCTCCTGAGAACTGTCCTTCCACAGTAGTGATGAATACTGCTCCTATTCAGCTGAGGAACAGCTTCACCATCCAGTTCTAGAAAAACAGCCGAAGTCTTGGAGGCAATGGAACATGAAAATACATGGAGTGGAGCTTCGTAGTGTTCACCATGATTCCACTGTTGGTGAAATCTCATGTTCATATGTTTTCTTTATCTCACAGACATTTACTGGGATCAAAGCTTTTATTCTCTCTCTGGCTGTATCAGCTAAGTTGGAACAAGGGACTGTTTTTTCTTTCCTCCAGAGGTACAGACAGCAGCCTCAGAGATGCCCACCAAAGCACTGGGGGTGTGCCCTCGCACACGGGGTTTGGTCTCAGCCATTCAGCAATGATCTTACTCCTCGTAAGAATGTCTTGGGGTGATTCTATGACAACAATACTCTACTCCCCATCGCCTGCTTGATTGTACCTGGCAGTGTACCTTTAAATTGAAAAGGGAGGAGAGAGAAGCCGAGAGAACTCTTCAAAGCGGCTCGCTTGACCTTGCAGCTAGAATGTTTACATTCTTTTCTCTCCTGATCTGACAACTTTTGTTGGTTAGAAGAGTTTTGCTCTCTAGCTACTTCGGCTCTCAGCGGAGAAGGGACTGTGATCTGCCTCNCGGCTTCTGTTTTGGACTAGTTTTGGCTTGCTTTTCATCCCAGACCAGCTCCCATCTCCGGACCTGCTCGGCGGGACGCTCCAAGGGGGATCGTCGGACCCTGCCTGGCCCGGCCCAGCTCAGGACTGCAGGTTTTACCTACAGAAAGCACCCCAAAATCCATAGTCCTCTTTTAGGGGACAGGGGAGGGGATTTCGATATCCTTTTCTGCCCCATGACAGCGGGGGACTCTGCTTGTTAAATAAATAGTTTTTTTCACTTTCATTCGAGAAATTATTTTCCCAAACCCATGCGAGAGGTGCTGCCGGGGCCTGCTTGCCTGGCAGGCAGGAGAGAGAGAGAGAGAAATGCCCCTTTTGGGTTGTTTCCTCCTGGATTTGTGTCCAAACCATCACAAAGAATAAGTCCTGAAATGGAGTGGATAGAGTGAGATCTAAGCTATGAAATAACAGGGGGTTCCATCTCCTAGAGATGGGCATCCCTGAGTGCACACCATGTGAAATCCCCACTGCTCTTAAGAATGCACTTAACACATAATATTAGAGATTTAGTGATACGTTCCTTTTGGGTAAGAGAACAAAGCCTTGTTATTACTAAGACTAATTTATATCTGACATTTAAAATCTCATCATTGCATAGACTTCTGCTATTTTATTAGGATTGTTAGATTTTTTTTTTAAATAATAAACACATTAAAAAATGAAGCAATACAGAAATGGGATTTAAAACTGAGAGTTTGGTAGTCATAAAACAGAGAGATGAGATGCTAGGAGAGGGGGAACAATGAAATCACTTTGTTCAAATTCCCCTCAGAACTGTGTTGCCAGAATCACTGCAGGCAAAAAGCAATGCAGAGCCTTTCTTTTGTGCCTCCATCCAGTCAGGCTTGCTGAGCTGCATGTTGAACTTCCCTCCTGAATACAACAATGAGAGAAGAGAATCCACTTGCAAGTGCACTTTTCCCTCCTTTTCAGAGTCCCACTGAAGAAAACACTGATTTTCAAAAGGTCACGCTCGTTTGGAATGAGCACGTTACTCATTCCTAATCATTGATCCTCAGTATTGTAATGATCTCAATGTATAACTCTGTACTTCAGGATCCTTATCAAACCCTAGGAAGAAAGTGGCCTTTTTATTATCTTATTTCTTTCACTGTTTGTGCTCATCATACACATCATCTCTTGACTTACACTTAGTTCTTCATTTCCTTGGAAACAGAAACCATTATAATGACCAGAGCTACCAGATATTATTACAATACGAATAAATACAAGATAACCTAAAAGTAGGAGTTAGATTTGTGGCTAAGAGAAAATGAAGGGTGTTGGAAAGTCAATTGAATTAGAAAAATTAGACGAAAATTTGAACAATGATTTCACAGAAAGGACAGTATCTTCATCTACTCTTGCCACCTCTAGATGTGGTCATCTCGGAGCCAGAATTCAGCAGGATATGCCCTTTCCAGCATGGCAGAGAAACATTCTCCTGTGATGAGCACCTCGGTTTGTACCTGCGTGTATCTGTGCTACTGAAAGACTTATTGCTCTTTGACAGCACAGCTCACCACGGTAGGTGGAACCATGAAACAATGGAAAACAGATGTGCTGGACCAGTGGGTTTCAATGGGAGCTGACAGATGTTTTCCAAAGCATCCCATTGGTTTGTGAGAGCGGACAGTTTCCTGGGGTTAAGGCAGGTATTTCAATCCAATTGCTACTCTCACAGTGAGGAATACTTCGATTTGTTTCTGCTGCTTCTAAGGAAACTATGTTTTCCCTGCGACATCACATAAATTGTAGCAGCTCAAATGGCTCTTTTTTACTGCTAAGAAAATGTGCAGGATCAGGGAGTCTATGCCAAGGGTATGGTAGAAAATTATGCTGGAGGTGGGAGGAATGCACTGTACCATCAACTCAGTACACTCTGATTTCCAAAGTTCAAAAGAGACATGGCAAGCACCATGAGAAAAGCTATGATTAAAAAAAAAAATCTTCTTTTTGCAGAAGAAGACAATTATTTGCTAATAATATAAGACATTACTTATGTAAAAGGGACAGAAAAAGTCTTAAATGGGTAGAGAAAAAAAAAGCAAAATCTCAGCATGCAGGCTGGAAGACTGTATCTGCAAAGGAGATGAGAAAGGAATTAATGCTGCTAAAATTACAGTTCTGACCCAACAGCTCCAGATACTGCTAGTGACTCTACTAAAGATTGTGTGCCTGACTTTGAGAGAGTCTCTCCTCTTCTTCAGTGAGCATAAAACAAATTCTGCTCTCAGCAGGACAGATTCTGCCTCCTGGAATAAGAAAACTCCATTGGTCAATTTATACTGCCAGATCTTCATGGCGGTGTCTGATAAGAACCTGACACAATGAGGGTTTGATCTCTGATGCCTTCTGCAATATAAATAATACTAAAACTCGACTCTAGGTCATTTAAATACCACTCGGTGCATGTCAGATAAAAGCCCCTGGAGGTTACCACAAGGTTTGTGATGTTCAGAACCGGGTCAATGGAATTCTGCATTCAAGGTTAATAAGACAAATTATGCCTACTCATGTTATGCACTGGCAAACAACAACAAACACTGCCAATACCTAATTTTAGCATCTCACATACAAGGTTGTTCTAATAGAAAAAGCTAACAGCCTTTAGGAACAACAAGAACTTCACTGAGTTCAAGCATCAAACACTGCATATTTTTCTCAGTGTATTTTTCAGGCAATGTGCAACGTAAATACTTGCTTGTGACTTGAAAATATTCAACATTGGTCTAGCTCTGCTCCCACTAAAGCCACCCATAAAGACTTTTTAAAGTTTTATCTCTACTGGCAACAGAGAGAGGAAGTGCCAAATGCTCTTGAAAAATCTCACCTGTAATCAACAATAAGGGACTAAATCTACCTTAAGGTTAAGGTTCAAATGTAGGCAGTAAGTTGGGCAATATCAAATTCAAGCCTCAAGGTTCATGAGCTGTAATTCAGCCCCCCGTACTTAAGCATTGTGCAGAAGTCTAATTATACATCCTACATACTTTCAGCTGCCTCAGACACCGCACCAAGTGGTTGGTGCTCACACGTAATGAGGTCTCTTCAATATTTCATTTGATCCTCACTGCATTTGCAGCCCACAATGCCAACCTGCTCTAGAGGCAGAGTTATCAATTTTCTCACAGCGGTTTCTATGGAGCTCATCACTACAATACATGAGTACTTCAAATATTCATCACTTTCTTTCCACAGCACCTCTACGTGGCGAAGGGAAGTTATCCCATCACACAGATGGGGAGCTGAGTCACAGAATGATTAAGGTCAAACATTTTTCTAATTTTGGGTGTTTAATTTCAGATGCCTGAGATCTGATTTTATTCAGAGCTATTATCATAACTTTATATAGTTTAGAATAGCTCCTATCTAGTTCAATTGTATTTAGAAATGTCTAGCACTTCTGAAAGTCAGAAAAGAAAAAGAAAGTTTAGAACTCAGACTCATACTTGACAACTATATCCAGCTGAGCATTGGAATAAAAAAAGGGACAAATGGAGAACTGCTAAACCTTTGAAAAATTTGGCTAAGAGGATCACTCAGAATGATGTAGAAACTACAGTACAAGGGTGTGAGGGGCTCCATGACAGCATTTAACCTCCTCAGCTATCAGAACATCTTTCTTGGTCCTTATACTCCATCTGATACCTTCAACAATTGAGCCCGAAGTCCTAGATAGTAACACATCAGTGTTAGATTCCAAAAATCACTCTTAATATCAAAGATTGCTCTTTTGAAAGTCCTTAAATAAGGCATTTTGGCTTCTTTCAAGCTTCCCAACATTTGGTTCAAAATATTTGGTTTTTTCTTTGGATAGGAGAGGTTGGTTTGGAGTAGGTATTTCCGCTTAGATGCGCATGTCTGCATTGATTGCTTGATAATATGTGGACATAATGAAAATAAAATTAGTATCTCGAGCAGTTCATTAGAGAAAAAGGGCTATCACACTTCATTGAAAAATACTTCTTAAAAATAGTATTATTTTGAGTTAATCAGGGGCCAGAATCCTTGTCTTTTGCAAAATACAGGGCTGTCTAGCCAGCCTTATGCCGCTAACAGTGCTAGAGCCAAAGGGAAGGGGAAAGACCACTTGGAGTATTTCAGGATAAAAACTATCTGCAACTTCAGATGCAGAATTTCCAGAATGAAGAAGAAACAGAAGGTGATGATGATTTATTTTACTAGTCACTGTTCCTCATCCCCACATATATATTTTTAACACACTACATCTATTTCCAACGGAAGGCTCCCTCTCCTCCAGCCTCCACACTTTCTCTAGGTCCTCTTGCTCTCATTAGTTGTAGCTTAGAGAAAATGCTGTCACTTTGCCATGCTATGAAAAGCAGAAAGAGAGAAATTTCAGGGATTTTCCTGAGAACCTCACCGCATTTCTTTTTCTCAGGCCAGCAATCCACGGACCCAGAACCATGTGTCTAGGGTGACAGCTTAAAGCAGCACTGTTCACCTGTCCCTCATGCCATTCCTATTTGCCCACTAAGGAATGACATATACGCTGCTCCTCAAGGGAAGCAAACATGTTTGCAGGTTATAAAATAACTCCTGTCACTGGCAGTGACAGGAGACACTGAATTTTGTGGGAGAAAGGCTGGTTCAGTGGAGAAAGCATTGAAGGCTTGGGAGGTAATGGTTAAGCACTGGGTCTGAAACAGAGCTGGATCATCAATTTGTGCCTCTCTCCTCTCCCTGTGAAAGGAGAAGCACAAATTAAAGGTAAGAGTGCAGCCTGTTACAGTTAGGAAGACTAGGCAGGCAACCAAAAGAGTCTGTTCAGGCTTCATAAGCTATGCCAGCATGCCAGCCACTGAGGGTAAATTCATTAACAGTTGTGAGGCACCTGGCTACAGGAGGAGGTAATATCAGTGCATCCCACAGGCACTTCTGGGGCTCATTTTATCCTGTCACTGCAAAGCACTGACCCACCACACTGGGATTTTTTTTTTGACACAAAGCAGCAGATATCACGAAATTCTTCTTCCTTCAAGAACAAATAACAAACCTCTTCAAGTTTAGAACCATCTGGAGGGGAAAGACACTATTTTCTACTGTAGGGATGAGACATTTTGTGAGAGTGGTGCACAAGTCTGCTTTTATTTCCCTGGTCAGTTATTACTTAGGCCAGTAGAAATCCAGTGAAAGCTGGAAAACGCTGCATCTCCAAGGGGAGAGATGATGCCTAACAGCTTTCTGGAAGCATTTTAGATTTACAACACTGATTTCTTGCTCTCAAGTTTAGAGTTCATTGAATGCTGCCAGGCAAGAGGATTCATTTGGTGATTTTTGTGGTGAGCTGTATGTCTGTGTATCTGTGTGTGCACACATGAGCATACATAACCAGTGTGCACACGTTCTCCTGATGGATTATTAATATCCATCATTGCTTGCTACAGTCTGGCTTAGGAGGAGATTTTTTAAATGACTGTCAAATCTCTAGAAGTGCCCATAAAGATCCAAAGACCCAAGTGTGCCTGATCTCATTTAAAAGAATCAAAACGTGAGTAGTGGAATGAATGGATGAATAAATCATTGTTAACATTCTCAAAATGCCTAAGCAATGGTAGGACATGTCTACAAACTGCCTGAAGCCAGTGCTGACCCAAAGTGTTTGTCCCCACAGCACTGATCATCACTGCAATTCATGGGCTTGGAGTCTGAAATACAGGAGTCATACAGCCCTGGGCAAGCTACTTCATTCTTGTATTGAGCTTCCCTTTCTGCCAAGTGTGGCTAATGCAGTTTACCTACATCGTTGAGATGTCAGAAGGAATAATTTTAAAAGCAATTCAAAGACATAAAGCATGAAGAATGTGTTAGGTAGTATTATATGTGGAAAGAGCCATTTTAGTAACACACACCTTTAAGCAAGGAAGATATTTAAATAACATAAGCCTATAATTAAAATTAATTTTCATTAATAACATAAACAGTTATTGTAGAGCACCTCCTGTCCTGAGGTATTTCAGTCTGTTATATTCCAACTAAAAAAAGAAAACAAACCATATTCTATAACTAAAATGACACTTCAGCACTTCATCTTGGATGCAAAGGAAAAGACAGGACTCAACAGGGCTCTCTAATGCTCTAAAATCTGAGAAACTGCTGCCTTTTCCTTCTTAATACTGACCAAAAGACCACCCTCAGTTTCCTGAATTAAACACCATCATTTGACTACACAAGTGTTCAAATTTGTTTGTTTCAAGTGTGCTATTTTTTAGATGTTTTCAAAAGAAAACAGAGGGAAAAATAAATGACCAGTAATGACAGAAAGCTTTTAAACAAACATCTGTTTTAATAAGCAGGAAAAGTGAGCCTTCAAAGCCCAAGCATAAGCA
Organism: Callaeas wilsoni; assembly: GCA_013398955.1. Lineage (NCBI taxonomy): Eukaryota > Metazoa > Chordata > Aves > Passeriformes > Callaeidae > Callaeas > Callaeas wilsoni. The sequence goes on from VWPU01007092.1 coordinate 85,316, forward strand.
CCTGCATAATTGGCTGGGTTTTCAAGAGCACTGAGCTTTCAGTGGTCCCCAGTGAGACCAACAATAGCTTTTAGATGCTCAACAATTTATCATGACTCAACAATTTCTCCCCTGGGCATTATTTACCAAAGATGTGGTATACAGAAAGTGGAGACATTTGAGACTGTCATTTTTGGTTGAACTTGGACAGCTAACTCTATTAGACTCCCTGAAAACAATAATTCCACTTATTTTATTCCTGGATCTTACAGCAATAAAAAAACCCAAACCAGACTTAATTTAAATGAACACTGCACACTAGGACTCAAATGCAAATGCTGTATCACGCTGGTAAAGGTTACATAAAGTAATGATTAATTAGTCTTTTTCCCTGCTCAGGTTTTACTTGTCTGTCAACAAAAGGCAGTAGATGATTGCCTGGCTAAAATATGCATTATTTCCAGCTCTCTAATATCCCTGAAAAGCAAGCAGCAGTTCAATTTGCCAGCAATAATTTATTGTGTAGAATTAAAATTCTGCGAGCAATCTCTTCTCATCTGTTACTTTCAACATCTCCCACAACTATTTGATTTTCTTCCTGGGTTTCATGTTAACTGGTCATCTCCTGCCAGATCCCAGCTAGCTAAATAAGTCTCTGAAGCTTGTTCAGTAGTTCTAGCTGTGTTTTATGCATGCAGAGTGCATTTCACAACAAACAGAATCACATCATTCAGCAGCACGACCAAGACAAAACTCAGGAGGATATTTGTCCCAAATGCTCTAAAAAAAACCGAGGAGCTACCCTAGCTTTTTAAAAGATAAATAATGTGGCCAGAGTTTGAAGCATTGCCCAAATGATAAAAAGAGTAAGTGGCTAGCAGGCACTGAAATCTGCTGCTAAAAATGGACGGGAGCCTTCTGTGCCACCCTCAGCCATCTGCCTGTGCCGCGGTGTCAGGGCACGAGGACGGATGCTGCAGCCTCCAGACTCCCCTGCACACCACCTCCCAGGCAGGGAGGAGGGGATCCGACAGACTAGCAACAGCAGCAGCTAATTCTGCAGAAATCTCTCTTCCCTTAAATCCATAATTCTCGCAGGCAAGGGCCACAGGTGGATTTTATTTATTTACTTATCTGTTTATTTATTTTAAAGAAAGCTCCTAGTCTTCTCTTGTTCGCTGAAATTTCACAGAATGGACAGCAGTGATTTTATCAGTCTTGAGCTAACAGTCTGGCTTAATACAATTTTTTTGTGCATCCTCTCCTCCCTCACAGGATATGAAATCAAAAGGACAAAGTCATGATAATTCATATTTGCAAAGACAATCAGCACAAACGGACAAGCAAATGCCACACCTTTTTCAGACAGCTCTTCACTTTTGCATACTGCCAACACAAAAATTCTTGAAGAATCCCTTAACTGAAGCTGATCTGGTTTTGATTTAGTTGTATTATCCATGTTGGTGGATACTATACAAAATGCAGTTCAAGAGTTATTTTGTCATGGGAGCCATGCACTAATCATAATTGAAGGTATCTATGATGGAAAGAAACTCTACAGAAACTGTCAAGGCAATGAAAAGTAATGAAGTATAAACATCTGACTGTCACCTCAATTCAGTCTCCTTGGAACAACTGTCATCTCTTGTTTTAACAGCAGTTTCAGCAATAAAAATAAATAAAAGTTATGCATTACACTTGATGAGCAGCCAACCACACATAAAAGTACAAACAGTATTTGGTGAGTAGCTTGCAACAAGTGAATTCCTGATTTTTTCTCTTTGAACAACATAAATCATTACTCAAGAAATGGGCCAAGGAAAAAATTTTAAAAAGGCTCAGTGGATATTGGAGGCTGTTTCTTGCAACCCATAGGCATTTGTAAGCAAAAATGTAAGAGCCTGGTTAGAACTGAAGGAAAAAGAATCTGGAAGATGGTTGGAAAAATGTGCACCACAGTGTCCCTGAACAGCGGCTCCACCTGAGAGAGACACACTTGTGTAGATTCTTTATAATCTCTCAATAACTCCTTCCCCAAACCTCTGCTACATCTATTCTTCTGCTCTGTGGGATTATGCACAATTTGTGTATTACAGTGGACCTTGCTGTAGCAACTTAGATGAAGAAAGAATTGATTCTTTCTCCAACATTTTCATAGAGGCCAAAGAAAAATGACAAAAAAGCTACTTGAGAAACAAAAGCAAAGAGAAAGAAGCTCTACTTGCAGTGAGAGTGATGCCTTAGGATTTTAGCTTTTATATTTTCATATATTTGTAATCCTGCACTTCTTTAGTGTATAACTCTGAGCTCCATGTAGAGTGTTAGCTACTGCTTTTCCTATTTTGGTCAGACACAACAATTCCTCTCCAGGCCTGAGAATCAAGGACACCTTACTGATTCAGGCCCTGAGAAAGGCAAACAAAAGTGAATTGTGGGGGAGCAAACTCAGAGAATGGGACTCCACTGCCTGAAGCTGTAATTGGACAATTAACCTCTGATATCCAAATGGACAAAACTTATATCTGTCTCAAAAACGTGTGGCTGTGTCCATCCTGGGTGTAGTCCCTGTGAGACTCCTGCACTGCCCAAGGTGTGCCCTAAGGCCTTTCAATAAATCCCTGCCCTTTATCCTTTCACTCTGTCCAGCCTCTGCTCCAGGTCAGCCTCTCCAAGGCATCAGGAGGACCAGAAGTAGCATGAGCACAGACCATTCCAATAGGATTCATTTAGGATTATATTTTTAGCCTCAAGTACATACTTTGTTTCTCATGTGTATTTTACATGGCCTGTTGAGCTCAATTACTTCATATCTTTGTGTACATAAAACAGTATTTCCAGAATGCTTTATTACAGAAATAGCAACCAGTCGAGCCCTCTCTTCTTTCATAGAGCAAAACGGGAAAGAGATTTATGATATTAATTGGGGGGGAAGGAGGGTGTAATTAACTCCAGTTGTATCAAAGTGGGAAAAAAAATTTCAGTTTTCAGATATTTTAAACCTTTGAGAACAAACCCAGAAGGTTATTGCATATTTGGGCCGCTGAAACATTTTTAGAACAATAAGAGTTTTTTTTGATTTGGTAATTCCCCGTCCCATTAAATCTGATTTCAGTCTTTTTCAGTTTTACATTGTAATGTAGACACACACAAATTCTTAGGTAAAACTAGGTTTATGGTCCAAACACGTTCAACGTGGAATGACAGAATCATAGAATGGTTTGGGTTGGAAAGGACTTAGGACTAGACCATCTCATTCCAACCCCCCTCCATGGGCAGGGACCCTTCCAAGCCCCATCCAGCCTGGCCTTGGACACTTCCAGGGATGGGACAGCCACAGCTTCTTTGGGCAACCTCTTTCAGTGCCTCACCACACTCACAGTAAAGAATTTGTTTCTAATATCTATCTAACCCTATTCTTTCAGTTTAAAGCCATTATCCCTTGTCCCATCACTACATGCACTTGTAGAAAGCTCCTTTCCAGCTCCCTCGTAGCCCCTTTAGGCACTGGAAGGGGCTCAAGGTCTCTCCAGAGCCTGCTCTTCTCCAGGGTTAACAACCCGAACTCTCTCAGCCTGTCTCCAAAGGAGAGGTGCTCCAGCCCTCCAACCATTTTCGTGGTCTCCTCTGTCCTTCCTATATCAGGGACCCCAGAGATGAAGACAGTGCTCCAGGTGGGCCTCACCAGAGCAGAGTAAAAGGGGAGAATCACCTCACTTGTCCTGTTGGCCATATTTCTTTCGAAGCAGCCCAGGATGTGGTTGGGTTTCTGGGCTGCCAGCTCACGTTGCTGGGTCATGTTGAGCTTCTCATCAACCAACACCCCCAAGTTCTTTTCCTCTGGGCTGCTCTCAAAGTCACCTGTCCCTGCCCTCCTTTCAACCCTGAGCCATGAGCTTTTAGCCAGCTCTCCACCCATCCCCAGGCATAGCTCCACGGAGATTTGAAAGGTTTCCCCAATATATTTTGAGTTGGATGATTTACTGGGAATATCCTTGCGCAAATGAACTGCATTTTACAGAAAAACAACTATGCATCATAGTTTCAAACAGCCGTAATTTACAGCAGAGAGATCACCGAAGACTTAAAACCTGGGCTTAGCCTGTGACAGTGGCTGTGTGCTATTGATCACCAGAGTCTCTCTGGAATTCACAGCAGATTGCTGAAGAACAAAAAAAAAAAAAAAAAAAAANAAAACCAAAAAAACCCTGCTCCCTTTTGGCATGACAGACAAGATGACAATTTATTTACTGATAACACTGATTTACTAGCCAGATGCTAAAAGCATCATAACTGACTGGAGGAGTTTTAAAATTTATAGGAGCTTGCAGAAATTTTAGGAACCTCCAGGAATTTATAGGAAGCACACTGTCTAGAATGGAGGTTTGTCAGGGAACCCACGTGGCTCATTCTAGTCACCTCGCACCTCAAGGCCAGGAGAAGACCAGTGTGGACAGTATTTCCTCACAAGCAAGAGGAGGGGAGCCAACGGGTGATAAAATCAATCTTCTGAAACAAATAATGAGGAAACCAGACCCACAACCTTATTCCAGTGTGTATACAAGGCCTAATCTATACTGTAGTCCTAATCCTGAAGTCCATTCTCAGACAGAGCTCCATCGGATTTCCACACCTCTGAGAACCTAAGAGAAATCTGATTTCTGGAAGAAGCCCTTCTCTCCACTGTGATAGAACAGTACAGAGAAGAGTTGTTTATAATATAAGCCATTTCTATAATAAAAGCCACATGAAAACAGAATGAGCCAGCTGGAATAAATCTGTTCATTACAACTTTGTTGCTCTTGTAGATTTAAAGCCTCAATTTTCTTTATGAGGGTTTTCAGGATAGTGGAAGACAGTATAGGGACCAGCTCATGGCTTGATGAAGTCAATAGATTTATTCTCAATGTAAACGCTCATGCAAAACATCTCTAATTTCACATACATACACTTTCCAGAACTCCTTAAAGTTCTGTTCTACACAGGGATGCTCTGTCATCCTAGAGCCCAGTATCAACACTGAATTCCTTAACACATTTGAGAGAAAGATGCCTCATACACAACAGCTCAGTGTTGTAATCTCCCAAAAGGGCGTTGGGAAGCCCAGTTTGTAAACAAGGCACAAAAACATCATCTATTTACTTATTATCACCCTCAAAGGTGTTATGGGTGGGAAGGTAACATTTCTCAAGCAGAGGAGTAGTAGCTGAGGTCAGCTGGTCCTGCCAAGAGATACTGATTTGGACAAGCAAGCACCAGCAGCCCTCAGCAACCAAAGTCAAAACATTTCCCAATTAATATAATCTTACTAATGCACAAACTTTATGTGCTACGTACTTTCCAGGGCTGTTTCAATCAATTTCTCCTTGGGCTTTTCTGTCTCATATTTTCACAACTGTTCTTTATCTGGCTTGTTTAGCCTGTTGGAATAAAACTTCTAATTATACCACGACTTGCAATGGCAAAGTCAACCACCAACATAATCCATGTAAAACCATGTGTTGTACCTTATGAAGAAAACACCTTGGAAAATAAATCAATTTAATGCAACCGAACCCTCCAATGATTAAGTTTACAAAGATTAATCTCAAATCCTTGTTAGATTCAATGGATCAGCATTCTCAGCAATGTTTGTAAATTAACTTTTAAATCACAGATACTAGGACATGAAAATTAGAAAAAGGAAGGTTGTAAGTAATGAGAGTCAACTAAACTGTGAAGTGCCAAGGAATCTTAAGGAGAAGAAGAAAAGTTGAGAAACAAATTGCCTGCTATGAGGACTAGTCAATGCTTATTACATTCACTGCAATGACACCTGCAGAATCTCAAATTTAGGTATTAAAAAAAAGAAGTTTCATGATGCTTTCCCACCTTGAGCAATTCCTCCTTTTCCTCTAACACCACCGTATCTCAGAAGAATAACAACCATGAAGATTTTCCTTACTACATGCTTCAAGCTATATCATCTGCTTTTCCATGTATCATCCCATGTCTCTTCTGTCTCTCATTTAATATCAGCTCAGCTGCAACATGTTTTCCCTGTCCATCCTTGAGTTTCTTTCTATCCGTAGGCACAAAATGCTGCAAATTCATTTGAAAATAACCTGTTTGCTCCTGGCCATGAAAACAAAACCATAAAAGTGTGAGGCTCTCAGCACACTTAAGTGCAGTTACAACTTAATGTACCATTTGTTAATTCCTACAACCACATTAAGATTAAGTATCAGACCCCTTTAAACCTGACACAAAAAGAGTTGAGAGGTTGGTCACAGTGTGTGACTAAGCTAAATTAATGACCCAAAATGCATTCCACATAATATGCTATTATATGTTTATTACAGTATCTCTGACAAGCTAAATTAACAATAAATTAAAGTATAAGTTGTGATTTCGCTTTTGACAATATCTTACTACAACTAAGTCTTAAATATCTGCATGTAACTGTTTGGCTACAGACATAACTGAAGGTAATGAAGTCAAAAACTGCAGACTAATTGCTTCAGATGAAGGCTTATTATCTCTCCAATTTCAAGCTCAGCAGCAGTTAAGCCGCAATAGAAACTACTTCAGCCAAAGCATTGTGAAACTTTATGTAAAATTTACTTTTATTTTATATCTCTTACAGTGTTATAAACAATAAAAGGAACAGCCATTTGTTTTCAGACTCAAAAAGGATGTAAGCTGAAGGGTTAAAAAAAAAAAGAAAACAATTCAGCTTCCAGATTTGCTTGTTTTTTTCTATTTCATTCAAACTCATCCTCTTTCCCATTCTAAAGGGTTTTTGCATGATCTTTTAATTGTAAGGTCAGCTTAACTCTTCGTAAGTATTCACTTCAGTCTCTCTCACCCCCTTCACCATGAAACACACTCAGGGCTTGGTGCCCTGCTCAGCTTAGACGTGTGTGTTTGTAGAGGTGCAGTGAAGGCATGAGGCTTTCCCACCCTGGGATGGGTGGTGAATGCCCACCAAAGGGCTGAAAGAGACACCCTGAGTTTGAGGGAGCAGCAGAGAGATGATGTCTGGGTGCTCCTGCTCCCTTGGTGACTCCCAGGACCCCATCACTGACTCTCTCCATCCCAGCACATACCAACTCTATCAAAACTGGTCTGTCCTCTCCCCATGATCATCTGCATTTCAGCTTTTTTAAGGTGGTTTTTGAGACAGGGAAATGCCTTCCAACACGGCTCCTCACTCGCCAGCAAAGCAAGGAGATTGTCCCATCCTTTCAGCAGCCTCTCCTGCCAAGGCCATCAGCCCCGAGGCACAGCCACGGTGCTGGCTCTGCAGGGTTATTTGACAAGATCCCAAAGCAAAGCCCCTGTTACGCCTCTGTGAGCAGACGTTGTTCAGCAGTCTCGGACAAAACCCGCTCAGAGCAATTATGGTCTATCTGCACTTTTCACCTGCAGTTTCTTTCACAAAATAGTATCTCATAATAGCAATAGCCCTACATTGCTTGCCACTGACCATTTATCAGGCAGACAGCACACAGGTTGTCTCTCAACACAAAGCTTCAGTCCAACAGCAGTAAGGGCACAGGCTATCGGGGCACTCAGGGATGGGGACTACAAGGGACAGGGAGGGAAGTAGAGCCCTTTCCTTGAGCCAGAGGGGGACCTTAAACATTTTCTTCCGCTTGTTCTTTTGGGAATCTTTTTTCCTGGCAAAGACAGCTGCTGCCTTTCCCTCACCATGCCCCACACCCAGAAAAGCAGGCCATGTCTCTGGTTACTGTGTTATTTAAGTACTTTATTGTGAAGGCAGGGTGTTTCTGAGGGAAAACAGTATCTGAGAGCTGGCCAAAATAAACCCCTCTTTGATGCTTTGCTCAAGGCAGAGAGGTGAACAGGAGCCTGGAGCTCCTTCCTCCATAAGCAGCTTTCACCACCAAGTCCAATCCTACTTCTGCTGTAATTCCCATAACTCTTCCAGAGAGTTAGTAGTCACTCTCTAGCCCGCGTACCATCTCCTCTCTCATGGATCACAGAAAAGCTAGGGTTTGGAAGGGACCTCTGAAGATCACCAATTTCCTTAATTTTATACAGTAAAGGATTTTATAGAGTGAAGGATTTTCACTAATGGAAGTGGGAAGTAATTATGTCCTCTCCACTACCACCACACTTAAGAGCTTCCAACAACTTCCACAACTTTTTTCAGGGCTTTCCCTCTACAAGGACCAGAGCCTGGGCTTCAGCTTTGGCTCATCCCCTCATCCTGACTTTCAGGAAGATGCTCTCCATCAGCCTATCCAGCACCAAACTTCAGCTTCTGGCTTCCATTTCTGAAAGGTTTTGGTTTAACCTATGACCACTCATATCCTTGGCTCATCATCCCCCCTTTTACAATTCCATTTAACCTCTCTGGCTCTTAATTATACTACAGTAGTTCCACTGAAAAAAGTATTAATTACTCCTTCTCGGAAAAGGTCTCTGTATCATGCAACGGAGAGCTGAAAGATGCGTCTCCATCTTACCTTAAAATTGCTTTAAGTCCCCAAAATCTTAGAATCAGATACAATCCTCAGATTCTGTACATTATCTCTCTCTCATTTGCAAGTTTGCTTATAACTTTCTGGAGTCCTGACAGCATTTACCTTTATCTTGATATTTTTCTGCTGAAATTCTTATTCATATCTAAACCTTCAGAATGAGTTTTGACTTTCAGGTTTTCTCCTGTGACTCTTTCCCTACATTCTCCAAACATCAAGGAGTGCATCTCTCTGATATCTCAGGTACTTCTGCAGCCTGAGTTACTACGGTATCTCAGAACTCCATATTTCATGTACTTATCCTCAGGAGACTCTCAGATAGATTTTTCCCTCAATTTTAGGCAACATGGACTCTCTCAGCAACACTCTTCCTTAAAGTCACAGTGCAAGTCTGCACACAAGAAGGACTAAGTTCCATTCTCCACCACTGAATTGTCATTCAAAGACAACCAATAATGCAACACAAAATTTGTCATTAAATCAGAAATTCGTATTAATTTGTCTTTCCATTCTTGACCACCTTCACTGATTTCAAATACAGGTCCCTCTCCAAAATTATGTTTAACAAAGGTTTCAAACTTGCTGAATGCACTCCTCTCACAGTTAGGTCTTCGCATCTTCACATCTGCACTTTGAAGGCGTGTGCACAGCTTTCCTGGTCCATTGCTGCTGGCACACTCTTTTCTCTGATTCTATTTCATTTAATTAAATCCCATTTAAGAATCAGAGTAGGCAGAACAGAATGGTGACAGAAAAGATGAAAGGAAAAAAAAACCAGACAAAAGATCAAAAAATGTGAACGCAAAACATACAGAATATACTACATTAAAAAATAGACATTACTGTACTCTACATCATTTTAAAAGTGCTGCCTTCTCTCACATCATCCAAAGTGACCATGATTCACCATAACTTAATGCCTGATAAAGATCACAAAGAAGCAGCATTAAAGGCATAAGAACTGAAAGCAGGTACAACCACTGTTCATTAAACGCCTGTAGCAATGCACAGCACTGCTAATGGACCACAGCTGGAATGACACATCGAATTCTCTAAGAGTCTTGTGGCATTCCAACACACCCTCATGACCCCAGATAACTGGTGAACTTCAGAGACAGATTATTCTGTCCTTATCCAGCAGCAAAACAGAGATTTAATGGGAAAGAACGCAACACAAGGCACCTCTGCCAGGAATGGAGGGAGCAGCTGTACCAAGGACAATGGCAGAGCACATCCCACCTGGTCAAGGTGTAAAGAGCATGTAAAATTTACACAATCTCAAGCAGCATCCTGTAGAAATGTATGAACTTTAGAGGCTGTGGCCTTCCAGAGGCCTTCTGGAAGCACTTCCATTTCAGCACTGGACACTGAAAAGGCTTTTCTGCAGCCTCCTCTATTTGAGACTCCAGTTTTACACCAAACATGCTACTTTCAACCTCTGTCTCCCCGTCCTCATTGCTTAGCTGACTGCATTCCTTATGGCAAATTAACAGCTAGAAAAGACTGCCAGTTTGATGCAATTCCATGTTCTTGAATACAGTGTTCTCGGGAGCGCTATTACGGAAATTTAATCTCTTGAGGAATAGATCAGATACCATTAACAGAATGAAACAAATGTTCTCTGTGAGTTCCTGGAGAAAGTCTGTGTTGGGTCTACAATAAGATGTATAATTTAAAGAGTTGTTATCATGAAAAAAAAGTATTATTTCACATGAAGAATTTAATTTTTAAAAAATTTAAATTATCAAATTTAAAAAATTTGCCTCAAACGGCAAATACTAAACAGTTCCATTAGAACTAAAGAAGCCTATTGTTTTCTACGCAAATCAGAGCTTTCTCCTTTTCCCCTTCTCTTTGGCAGACACCTTCCCAAAGCGGGCATTGCCCCTGATGTCTGCACAGCTGTAATAACCTGAGCCAGAATACTGCAATGAGGGATTCTCACAAGCAGGGCCTCACCTTTGGGATGTGAGTTTTCAGCTCCAGCCAGGAACGTAGGAGCTCTGCTATCACAAGTCACTGAGATAACACACTGAATTAGCTCATCTCCGGGGACACTCACTCCCACCTGTCCAACAGCTCCAGGCCAGGCTCCTTTCAGGCCAGTGTTGGATCTGGGCACCTCAGAGGTTTTTCATGATGCTATTCCATTCCTCTGCATGGATTCTGTGCCACTGGGATGCTGCAGTGGGGAGTCTGACTGTGCCAGATAATGGCTCTGTGAATCAGGGCTTTCTTGTGAATTCACAGCTCAATCTGCTTACAAACATTCAGTTACAATGTGGAACTTCAAACCTTGCTGAAAAAGAGAGGATTCAGCAGTGGCTCTTTGTGATCTAACATATAACAGAAATATATCGACAAATAAAAGGGCAAAGTCCCTTCTCTGTTTCAAGAGATAAAATTCACAACTTATAATTCATGGCTGAACCTGCTGTACACCACTGTCTGTTTATAACGTGAAGGGATCCTGCACTCTTTGGACATAATTTGTATTGCTCATGTGCTGTAGGGAGGCTTTGTTGTCACAGAGAATCAGGATCGTTGCATTCTTTCATGCAAAGCATGTAGAACCAACCAAGACATTTGGTACCCAGGGGCAGTGATTTTCTGGACAGCAGCTGAGCGAGCAGAGAAGATCTGGAATGATTTTAAGTCACACCTCACAGGGAAAAAAAAAATTATATATATATAAAAATTATGTATATATATATATATAAATAAAATAATATCTTTGGATCCAGGAACATGGCTCACATGAAGTTACACTTATCTGACTGCATTCCTCCCACTAAAGACATGTGGGGCACTTCTAGTCCTTTTGTTCATTTCAGAACTGCACTACTGACCAAATCTCTCAGTTGTACCTGTCTACCATGCTCTCACTCACATTTATTGTAGACTCAGAGTACAGAAACTGGCTTCATTTCACATGCTGCTTAGTGAGAAGATGCTGAACAGCCACTAAAGGACGTTCACACCAGTCTGGAACAAGTCTGAAATAACCCCGCATCCAAAGTGAGTGTTTGGGACCTCAGTATCATCTCTCTGACTCTCATAGGGTGGGTCCACACTACTTCCCAATGTAAGCACACCCATACTTTTTAGTTTAATCTACTCTGGGAATGAAGTAACAGCACAGCACTCAGCTCACAAGGAATGAGAACATTTATGACCTTGCAGGAAGACAGCAGGGCACACAGGGATTGACATCCCCTGGTACAGGAATCCCAGAATCACCTGAATTATAACAACACAGGGGGAATGCCTGCATAATGCAGCCAAAGTGAACGTTTATTTTCTTATTTGGATAAAGTTACACAAGTAGAGGCACATTTCAGCATAGTATATTAGATACTGCAACTGTACTCACTCTTCAAGATACTACGGGCTATTTCTGTGGAGTGGCAGGGGAACATTAGCAGCATGAAATATTAATCTTTCCATCATTTTATTCTGGCCTAGGTTTTCTAAGTAAAATGTGTTCTCTTTCCACTTGAAGACACCACACCTCTTATTTGGAATTCCAGCTGTTCCGTAAAATTCAGAATTGATTACCTTAATGACAGCTAATAGGCAGAACTGTTCTATTGATCTGATTCCATTTCTCCACGGAGCCCACTTCAATAAGGTGGCCCTCAAGCTATTTTGTCTCCTCACATACTTTTCGGTCTTTTACATGGAGTTCCATGCACTCATTAACAACCTTGTCTAGGACATGAGCACATTTCAGAGCAGGATCTTGCTCCCCACAAGCCCGTGACAGTTCTTCTCTACACAGCAAAAGAAACGAGAACAATCCTTCATTCTCAGTGTTCAAATACCCAATTAACCAATCAACCCTTTAAATATGTTTTATAAAAAGTATTCTTTGAGAATCTGTGATCCTGTTATACTTGATATGCTGACTCACTTTTAAAATATTTAAAAGTCTCATTTTAGCATTATGCCTGTTACCACATTTTCATTAAAAAATCAGCCTCCTTATCTTTATATATGACTGCAGAGCTATTTGCATTCCCAAAGGCCATTAAAAGTAGCAAGAATCAGGCTAAACTAAGATAACAAATTTACAGGCTTATGTTAAAACACAGAGATCTTCAGGCTGTGTAAATAGCTGAAGCACCTTGTCAGAGTACTTGACCTGCTGTTGCTATTTTCTTCTCCTTTTTAATGGAGAAGTGTTTTAATGGCATAGCCACACATCCAGCTAACAAACCCCAAGGGGGAGAACAAGATTCTCTAGTCCTCTTGAGCCAGATCCTGAGTCTATCAGTGTCTGCAGGCTTTGCCACGGACTTCTGAGCACTGGGTCCTGCAGAACGCCAACCGTGATAATCGTGCGGTGCACGGTGTCCGACTCCAACCCTCCGAACAAGAAACCACAGCTGTGCCAGGAGCAGCCAAGTGCACACAGGCAACCACATCCAACTCACATCTTGATCAAGCAATCACAACTTGACAGTAACAGACAGCATTACTTATCACTTACAGAATGTTTTCTGTACGTGATGTCCAAAAGACTCATGGGTTGAGACTCATGAGACAGATAAGCAAGGAGATAAATGATTGGAATTCTGAGCAGTTTAACTGGCATGGAGGTAATCAGCACTGCTTATCAGAAAGAAATTGTATAGAAGCATTTTTAATTACCTAAGGAAGAAAGGGATTGCCTGCCTTCAGCAGCTAAGGCGGTGCTTTGCTAATCTCCACATCCCAATTATTTTTTAATTATTATCATTTTTGTAAATCTCAAGACAGAACATGACTTCATTTGCACATAGACATGTGAGTCTAAAGTAGATTTTTAAATTTATGCTTGCAAAGCTTCTGCAGATGTTTTCAAACTTTCCCCACCCTATTCCTGCAGTGTCTTTTCATGGCCAGCTTCTGTTTGTGTTAGCATGGTAGGACACAGCACAGATTTAAGCCAACTGTGTCACTTGCTTGCCTCTGGATCCAGGGAATGTCACAGCAAGGAACACAGAAAAGGGATGGTCAAAATCTCTTACGACAGCAGCAGCTGCTACTGAAAAAGACAGTCCTCTACAGCCAGACCAGCACTTTGCCTTCAGTTTTTCTCCAAGCTACATTTTTCAGTTTCTTGATCACTTTTAAGCAAGGAAAAAAATCTCAGTAATTCTTGATATGCATAAGCCTGGAAATAGAATTTCATCTAGAAATAGAATTTGAATAGAGCTTTTTTTCAGTTATGAACAGTTTGAGATAAAATAAGGGTTTAGATCTGCTTTTGGTGTTGGAAGATAAAAGTGCACTCAAATCAATAGACAGAGATTGGATTCAACCCCCTGCTGTCAAGCCATTTTACTAATAATGTATTGTGAAAACAATAAAAGAAATGATGGGAGTGAGCAAAGTTGCTCACAGACTCAGACATTAATATTCATCAATATGATTGATATTTATATATTCTTGATATTTCTATTTCATGCTCGCACTAGGGCAGAGCTGAGAGAGCACGTACTTCCAGAATATTTAAGTGTACCATATGGGTATAATTGCAATTCAGTCAGTTATAGAATACACTCAATCAAGATTCTGCATAATACTGAAGACCTGTTCTTGGTATTTTATACTTCGTGTAGGAAGACCAAAGTAGCAAAGACATGGCATGCCAACAGCAAATTGGCATTAGGCAGGTAACACTACTTGAAACAAAAGCACCTCTCCTTTATAAAAAGGCACGATATACTTCTTGACTTACAAAACCCAATACTTTTATACAGCTTTAAGCAGGAGGAAGGGACAGCCTCATAGCCCTCTTTGTTCAGGAAAGGCACTTATAAACCCCTGCCTCCCAGAAACACAGGTTTTAACCTGCAGCAAACAGTGACAAAAATACATATTCCAAAAGAGAAGAAAAGTCCACAACAAGCAGGGTTGGATGAAGGCATAGTTTCTTAACCCTGAGTATCAAAGTTGTTCCCTTCTTGTTTTCCCTGAACCACTGAGCCTGTTTTGGTCATTAGTATAATGTCACCCTGAAAATGCAGATTATGTGATGCTATTTGTGGTGCTTAGAGTCTTCCCATGCTTTCCCCTTCCCTAAAATATTGTAGCAAGAAAAAAAAAAGAAAAACAATACGTGAGGCTCTCAGCCTATCAATGCCAGGAAGAACTATTTTAAGAATTAATTTGTGCCCTGAGAGATCTGATTAAATTATCCTCCCGTGCTGTCCTAACCAAAGATTAAAGTGAAGAACTCCCAATGTCTTAGGGAGGTGAGGAAAAATTGCAGAACTGGAGCGTCCGGGCTCCACCGCGCTCCCCCAGGCACGGCCCGAGCATGGGGAGGGGAAGGTGGGGATGAGGAGAACAGAGATGTTGATCTGCCAGTGCCCCCGGAGCCCAGGAACCTTCATGAGCCTCAGCTGGAGCTCCGAGATCACAACCAGACTTTCCCTTATGCCACCACTTTATAACTCTGCCCATCCTGTATGGCTGAGGATACATCCCTTTTTTTCTGCCACCCGCTGCTTTTTAGACAGAGAAAGTTTTGACTTCATTCCGTCCTGGTAAGTGCAGGCAGAGAGGAATATCATCCAAAATACAGGTCTGACAGAGCAAATGAAGCCTTTAACTTTCTACCTCTACAGAAACACATAAAGCGCCTACCAAGAGAAAGAAATTAATCGAGTTCAGATATGCAGTGAGCACAGCAATTTCCCCCAAAGCCAGTAGGAGTTTTACCTACTTGCAGCTGCTTTTTGCCCCCCCTCCGCCATCCCTGCTTGCTCACACACAGCCTAAGCACACACTGTACCCTGAAGTACCCCTCCAAGACAATGCCTGGCAAGAAAAATTCACTGAAAGTGGATGACAAAGTCAGAAGCTGAACCGCACTTTTACAATTTTATATCTATCTGCAGAGGGGCTTTTAAATACCCTTGCCCCCTTCCTCCAGTGAGAAGGGGCCTCCATCACAACATCTTATCCCCCCCAGCACACATGTAAGGAACATGTTACAGAACAAACCCCTATAGCCTTCAGCAAGAGGTACAGGCTGTTAAAAATAGCACAATTTCAGCTTCCCCCCCAAGTCTCCATACACACCAGGAAAGCAGACCTTGAACCCAGCTACACAGCACTTTCCTCCTGCCACTGGCTGGTGACTCAGTTGACAATTTTAAGAACACACACCAAAAAGATTTTTTAAAAAATCAATAATAATCGTACAAGAAACACAAAGCCACACAATGCAATCCTGTATCTGTTTGAAATTGAGGAAAATAAGCATTACCTGGTCTTGCTGTTGGGCTTGTTTCCCTGATGCATTTTGCTCCTTGGCTGTAGTCATGCTCACCTATTTGTGCCCACTGCAGTGCCAAACAGGATTTTACTCTGTGTGTGTGTGTGTGTGTGTAAGCTTGTCTGTGTGTTCAGACATACACGCACACGCACACACACACACACACGAAGACTAAAGGGATACGGATGAGTAACTAGTCCATCACTTAATCACCAGCTGAGAAATCTCCCACCCCCACAAAAAGAAATAAATAAAAATGCAATTTAAAAAAAGCACTAGTCTGGCTGTCTTCCCCCTTGAGCCTCTAAAATAAAAGCAGAAGCAGGAGCAGAGAGAAGGATGCTGTGGGGGCTTCTTCAATTAGCAACAGCCTCTGCAATCGTCACAGAAACAATGATAACTGCTTGGCAACCAGCAACTGGCAGCTCGGAGCCGGAGGCAGCGATGTGCTCCTCGCTCCCCACCTCCACGGCGGCCGCCCGCGCCTTGCGCATGCACCGGCTGCCTCGGCGCTCGCTGTGCGGCTCGCTGGGATGTGCACAGCCGGCGCTCGTCCCCCTCCCGGGAGCAGCGGGGAGCGGGGCCGCTGGCCCGTCCCGCATCCCCCGCGGGGCCGCTGCCCCATCCCGCATCCCCCGCGGGGCCGCTGCCCCATCCCGCATCCCCGCGGGGCCGCAGCCGCGCACACGCGGAGTTTCTGGCAGGCGCGCTCTCGTCTTCTCCCAACTTGCGGAGGCTCCGGCGCCGTCAGTCCCCGGCTCTGAAGCAGAGCTGTGTCAAGGGCAGCCGCTGCCCCGCCGCCAGCGCGGGTTTGGAGGATGCAGCGCGCTCCCAGGGATGCAGGTTCCCCGCGATGGGACGCGGGGAGCACCGACGCTCTCCGGGGAGCTGCCCCCCCACTGCCGAAAGGTGGAACGTGCCCCCGGGCTCCCCCAGCCCCCTGCATGTCCCTGGTGTGACGGGGGCCACCGTGCACGCCTGCTATGGTGGCTGCCATGTAGGTCACGTTGCAGGGTGACACGCGAGCACGCGTTCCCCGCTCCGCTCCGCGCTGCCGTAGCTCGCTCCCTGCGGCTTCTCTGCCATAGCAGAGATTTCTCCAACACATCAGAGCTGCCAAGCGAGCCTGCCGAGCCCGCTCGCCCACCTTGCTGTCAGCACGGGGTGACACGGGGTGTGCCTGAGCACGAGGCACAGAGCAAGTACCACGCTCCAGGGAGGGGACCTCACATGGCTGGACAAAACTTAGAGCAGCCTGGAGGCTCTTCAGCGTTTGCTTGGGACTGGTGCGAGCCCTCACTCACCCCAACACCAGGCGACACGAAAATGCCACGTTGCTGCTTCTCCCACCCTCACCTCCTAGCCAGCACACCCAGGATGGAGCCCAGAGCTGTCCTCAGTGCTGTAGTGCTGTGTAAAGCTAAATATTTTCTCACTCACGTGGTACTGGGATGTCTGCTGAGTCTGCGGATAACCAGCTACGGAAAGGGAACATCAGAGTGTTTATCTGATAGGGAAGTGATTATGCCTCATTTGAGCCTCAATTTTACAGCACGAATTTATTATACAAGGTCACATTCAGCAACGCCACTACAGTCAGTGTCTCCTTACACTTGGGATAATTTTGATCCTTGGTTCAGGGGACAGATCAACAGCAGGCCAAGTTTTCCTGAAAAAATCTACAAGCCACCACTCAGACTCCCTAAGCATTTCTGCATTTTCACCATTATTTCACAGGAGTTAATAGGAACCATGATGTAAAAGATCTGCAATATGGAATTGTGCTGGTAGCAAAGTGGACATCCTTGCCTTGCCCCAGGTGCCACAATCCAGGCAAACAAAAAAAAAAAAGTGAAAAGTACCTCTCTAATAAGAAACAATAATTTGCATTCAAATCTAACAGCCTGTGTTGATTTCTTGCTGGGTTATACTCTGACACAGTCCTAGTTTACATTGCAATTCTATCTCTTTAGTCCCCATAGTTTAAGTCACAATATTTTCTATATGTTTATAGTGAGGTTACTGCTCTTACATTTTTCCCCAGCCATCAGAACTGAATTGTTTTCAAGGTTTTATATAAGTGGACCAGTTTGAATTTTCCAGTTCGCTTTGTTTACTTTTCTACCTGTTGTGAGTGGTAATAAAGGCTTGCTTTACTCCACATTTCTGCAGTTTTTCTTTCCAAGAGGAATTCAAATGAAACAAAACTGTATTTGGAAGAGGTGTGTTGGTTTGGGAGGTTTCTTTTGGTTGTGGGATTTTTGTTGTTTGGTTGGTTGGGCTTTTTTATATCCCCCACCATACAAGCTGGAAATTTCTGCAAAACAGATTCCTTTTTAAAACATGGGCCATTCACTGTGTCCTTGACCCCTCAGTACCTACACTGGCAATCCCTGAACTTAATTGCACTGCATGCCCTCCCCATGCAGATTCAATTCTTTCCCAGTTAACAAGACACAGTTATCACTGTTTTTCTGGAAATGGCCACTCTCCCTTACAGTGTAGATTTTCTTCCACTAAGCTTGTTGTTGGACACATAAGAAGTTAATTGTGCTGATTAGTCCAGCAGTTAGCTATGCAAATGCGTGTGTCTGAGCCTCATTACATGGGTGCATTAGGAGGCTGCTCTTCTGACTGCATGTCCCAGTGCCTGGCACAGCTACCCCGGTGTTACTGAAATGCCTTGATCCCTCTGCCTGGCAGTACCTCCTTGTCACCCCGGCCAGGGCAGGGAGCCCCATCCCCTGAGAGGGCCACCAGCCGCTCACTGCCTGGAGGATGTGGCAGCAGGGGCAGTGACATCCCCAAGCTCTGTCACCACACCGCCTTGATCAAAGGGGTTCTGAGGTTGCCAAACACCTCCTGGGGAGACACTGAAGGAGGAAGCAGTGGCCATTGCCATTCAGAAATGCTCGTTAGTCACGGGCAGAGAATAATCTCCTCGCACGTTAGCAGGGCTGAGGCCCTCCCTGCTGACCTCTGAGCTATGTTAGGGTACCAACGCTGCTGCTGCTGCTCGGCTGACTCATCACTGAGGAAGAATTAGTACACCCCCATCAAAGGACAAGAATCTGTATCTGCCAAACCCAGCAGGCAGAAGGACGGGTCCCAGACAGTCCCATTTGGGGCATGGCAGGAGGCACTGGCAGACAAGGACCCTGGGAGTACGGCCTTCCCATCCATCCTTCTCCACAGCATCCCAGCTGATCACAAGGATACAGGGAGCGGGTTGTTCCTCCCTGCCAGGGTCGGATATGCATCAGGCTGTACAGCCTCTACTACTCATCATTGAAACAGGTTTGTCTCCACTCCCTGCCTGTGCCATGTGAAGGTTTTAGTCTCCAGACTCACTCCCTGCTACACAAAGTGCATCCACATCACGGGCATCCTCCATCAATCCGGGTAGGCCACACTGTGCCACCATTGGGACAGCTCAGGACACCCACTGTGAGCACAGACAGCTCTCCTCATTAACCAAGATGCACAATCAAAATACCAGCTACAACCACACAAATGCCATCCCCAGGCTTGACAGCAATTACCTTCTCAGGCACCACAGCAGGACAGACAGCAACTCCCTCCCATCAGGAGAGGAACCAGTGACAAGGGAAAGGAGCTGTTCCAGCTCCTCAACTCATCTTCACCCAGAGTGCTTGTTTCAACAAAATCATGCAGCACTGCAGTAATACAGATAATTTTTAATTACCTTGTAACAAATTAGTCACACATGTCCTAGAGCATTTTCTGTTAAAAAGAGAATGCTTCATTCTCCTGAGACTGGCAGGAACAAGATTGTGGTCTGGGATCATTCTTAAAATTCTCCTTGGAGTTCACAAAGTCACCACAAAGCTTCTTCCTGCTCAAAGATTGTTGAAAACCCTGAACACCTCAAATAGAAATTAATGTTCCAGTGGCTCTGGAAGACAAGGTGGAACAAAAGCTCAAACTGTCATCACCACGAAGACTTGTGAACTCCTAGGAGCTAAAGCACAGCAACCTTTTTTTTATGATGAGGCATTACAGCAATGCATGATAGCAAAAGGAGCATTTTTTTACAGCCCCCAAACATTTTTAAGCAGATCAGGGTACAGGTACAAGGCCGTCCTTGATTCTGCTCTTCCATGGAGGTAGAGGTGTCTGGATACAGAGCAGCTCCTTCATGGGAAGCAGCAATGGGCTCTCAGGAGTCAGTGCAGAGCATTGCTATTCCCTGTGTGTTACAAGGGACCCAAAAGCAGCCTGTGCTCACAGTGAGCCCTCCAGCTGCACACGTCTGTTCCAGGGAGCACAGGCTAAGAGCAGTGATGAGCCTGCAGCAGCAGCAGGTACAGGTACTGGATGCAGAACCCTTCTGCTCCATTGAAACTTGAGGTTTTAGCTGTACCACACTGGCTTATTCACTCCCCTTTCATTTCCACATCAAGGAAGTTGAAGCCAGTGGGCAGAGTGGGTAGAAATTAATTCTACCTGATTAACCACACCTTTGAACAGTCTGCTAATGTTCTCCCTTCTCCAGACAATGACCAGATCCCATGGAGAGCTACGTATCTGAAATTTTGGGGAGGTCTAAGCCATTAGTACCATCAGTATTTGGGGTGCAGTAATGTGTTACCTCCAGCAGAACACACCACATGATCTGGGTTTGTACATCAGCCCCTCTGAGCTTCACACTTGCTGACAGTTCCCACTGGTTTGGCTGATTCGCTCTCGGTTCAGGAAGCACACAAGGCCCAAGAAAGCACATGACAAGAGAAAAATCTACTCAGAGGTATGTTACAAAGGAAAAGTTGTAAGGGCTACAGATATTTAGGAAAGTTATATAGGTTGTAGATGTTTTAAACACAACTCAGGAAGAGACAAACTCTGCCAGCACAGGCAACCACTATGAGAAAGGTGAGATGAGTCTTTAAAAATGTTGCAGCCATGGATTTTAGCATTCAGTCATGGAAAGGTTGGTCAAAACTGGCCCACAGGATGCAAGGGGGAGCAGTGCTCAGTGTGCATTGGTGCTGCTTTCCAAGGTGTGGAGGCAGCGGGGTGGGGACACAAGGCTGGCAGCTCCTGCAGCAGTGGTATGAGAAGGTCTCCCTGAACAATGTTCTTTTAAGACCAGCTGCATTTACCTCCAGAAAAGGTAAATCCACTCAGTCTCCAAGACTGATAAAATACCTTTGCAACTGCCCTATTGCACCACCATTCCAATTTTCCTCGAGAAATTCAAAGAGCAACAAGAGGGAAGGTTGCATAAAAATCAAGATATCCATGGTCCTGAAGATGTGCCAGGGCATGCTGGTGACCAGTTACCACTCCTCAGTCCCAGTGCCAACATCTCACCCACACAAAAAGCAACAGCACAGCCCCTCTCCTTCTGCACCTGTAAGGCTCGGGTGCAGTGAGTCAGAGGGGGCTGTGTCCTCCTCTGCAGATCCTTCNTTCTCCTTCTGCACCTGTAAGGCTTGGGTGCAGTGTGTCCTCCTCTGCAGATCCTTCTGGAGGTCAAGGGCTCCTCATATAGAAGATGCCAAAGAACAACAGAAAGCTGTAAAACCATGAGGGCTGCATGGTTAGAAACTCTTTTTACAGGAGTTTATGCTTTAGAGGCTTCAGAAACAGGCAGGCATTCTGGCTGTTCATTCTGGAGATTTCTGTTCTGTGCTCATCTGAATAAGCTTTGGAGAGGGAGAATTTAATTTTGTTTTGTTTGGAAAGCACAGTTTGTGCCCTGCCCCTCTCCAAGAATGTGACAACACTAATATCACATTATTGCACAGCCATGTCCCCAGTTGGAATTTGGAATTGGAAACACTTAGATGGGAGATCAGCTGACATCAGCCCTCCTCCTACAAAGGCTGCAGAGCATCTCTATTGCCTACACACCATCCCCAGCACTGTTTCTCATAATAGTTCCTATTAGAAGACCATAAATACACTTGTCTTGTTCCAAGTTAATCCCTAGCTTTGGCAAGATTTCTCAGTTTGTCAAAGGGCATCCCAAAACTAATTTTATTATAAAAGAAAGAAAATCTTTGGCCTTTAGGATATGTACTAATTAGCTTTATCTTGCATCCACTCTGCTACTGTTGCTCCTCTCTGGTTGTCTCCAACATGGTGGTTCTACCAAGGGTTAGTTATGGGAGAGTCTCTTTGTCCAGAGGAATTTTCAGAGGCTTCACTGAGGACCTGTCTGTCTTGGGGCTCCACTCAGATAGATGATTTTCCAGATTTCAAAGGTTCTGTGAAAGGGCTAGAGGCAAAACAGATTATGAATATAGTTACAGTTAAAAATACATCACATTTCCATTACCGATGACCAAAATCATTAAGAAAGAAATCTGGTGTGCTATTTTCATTTAACAGATCAAATCCAGTTTATTTAGTCAATGCCATTAATTAGTCATTTGCATGAATATCTGTTCCTACAGGGGATACACTTCAAAATGTTCCCACAAGCATGAGAACTCCTGCTATGTGAGACAGCAGGTACATGGCAGCAGGGGACACGGAGACAATGGGCACTGCAAGAACAACTTGTGTCTGCATAATAGTCTCATGGTGTTGTTACTATTTGTCCATTACCAAAGCCTCACTAATTGGCCTTTTTTTTCCACTCTCAAGCATGAGAAGGTGGTTTAAAATTATTGTAATAGGTTGATTTGAAGCACTGTATTCTCCGGCTTCCCATTCCTCACTGCTGCTCCGAGTTCCAGGACCTCACAGTTGTGGTAAACAAATAAGACAACTCGGGCATGCAAGCTGTGAAGAAGTCTGCTCTTCATGCACAGCTAGAGCTGTTTTGCATAGCACTTTCCTGCCTGAATTGGAGCGTGACTCGGGGGAACACAGCAGGTGCTTGTGCCCTTCTCACTTCTGGATTCCGTACCCACTTTGGTTTGCCTACCCTAAAAATCAAGCGTGTATTCCGACAGTCAGACTTTTCTATTGAAGTAGTTGCTGTTCAAAAACATTACTTTTAATCCACTGTGGGGTTGTATTTTGAGTCGGTGTATACATTTCAATACATCAGCCCAGTCTCAAAGGCAGGGCATGAGCAGTGGCACAGTCGTTTTACGCTGTGTTATCCCTGCAAGGAATACAGAGCCTGTCGCTGGCTTTTTTCTACCCCTCTGCCTGCTCCTGCTGGTGTGACCTTGGCAGCTGCAATGCAACAGATGCCTCTTTCTCACTTGTTTATCCGAGTGAGAGAGACTTCTGAGGGCCCAACTTCAGTGCCAGCTGTGAATGGTCTCCAAATTCTTTTTTCAAAGTTTGCCTCCTCACAGTCTGGCTTAGTATTCCTGCTCACTGTGCTCTTAGGGATCAATATTCACTGACATTTTCCCCCCACACCTCCTGGTTATTTCTAGGTAGCAGCTGAATTCCTTCCTTATTGACTCAGTTTGTGGTCTTTTTAACTGTCGTTTTAGAAGTGGAAGAATTTATGTCTTTGCTCCTTACCTTTTATTTTTTTCTTTCTCTATTTAAACGTAAGTTTTACAGAATAGCCACAACATATATTTTGCAACTGAAATAATATCCATGTCAGAAAATGTAAAAGACAGCACCAGTGATGAGAAAATAACCCCCCCCATCACTGTCAAACAGAGAATCCCCATCTTCACAACAGCTGCAAACATATTAGGCTATTTAGCAGCCTACTGCTTGGAAAAGAGAGAGCCTCATCTTCATTTTTAGCTCCAAAGTGATTTATAAGATGAATAAATGATCTGCATATAAGATGATGACTGGTTTAAATGTAAATGTTGTGAAAGACTTCTTATGTAAGCACATACATTGCCTGAGAGATCCTCGCACATAAAAGCCGCAGCTGGAGCAAGTGGCTTTTTAAGCATTTGTTTTATGAAGTACACTTTTCATCTCAATGGTGGTTATTTTTCATTTACTTTTATATCAGCTTTAACAAAAAGAAAAAAATAGGAAAATATACTTGAATTCACAACACAGGCCATACACTTTCAGTAGTGAGGCCATGCAAAATACTGACACTGTTAAATGGATGCATGCAACACATTCATCCTACAGATGTCTCACACTTGAAAGTTATACTATGACAGCTTCTGAGGTCTCACAGGTGATGAAGGCATAAAGACCAAACATCTTCTGTTTCTGAACATAAAACCTGACATGTGGCTGCATCGGATCCTGCAGGCTGGACAGGCTGAGCCCAGCTTCAGGCATTTGGAGAGGATCTCCTTGGGACTGCCATCAGCTGTAGCAGAGGGTGTGACCACTGGACCCTGCTGAGTGGTGACCCACTGAACAGCATGTTAGCCTCATAACTTCTCTCACATATTCCCAAACAACACCAAGAGGTACAAATAAGTCACCTTTGCCACCTGCACTGGTGTTTTCTCTGATGTTCACTGCCTCCCCAACGTGCTCGCGGGAGCTGGATGGGTTGTGGTGGTCCCTGCCCTCAGTTTCTGGTGGGAGCTGTGTTGGCCGTGAGGGTTTGTATGCTGGTGTGTTTTTTATCAGGTGTTTCTCGATCTCTTGGGATTAAATCTGTTATGGTAAGCATATGTTGCTGCATTCCTGCTAGCTCTGTGGTAGATAAGCTTTTCCACCAGCCTAAAATAACCTCCTCAAGAGTCTGAACAATGAAAACACTGCCAACACTTGTCTTCTCTAAAAGAGGTACAAAGGGACCCAAAGCCCTTCCTGCCTGCTTCATGTCTTTATTTTTGGAGACGGCAAACCCACAATGTTTTCAGATTCCTGTACTCAAGTCTGAAGGTGGAAGGAAGAGGCAGAAAACAACATTTGGGCAAAACTCCAATGAGCAGATAAAGCAAGTAATGCACAGAGTCATGTCACCTCACTCACTTTCCCCCTCTGTGCCTCAGTTCCCACCCTGCATTCAGCTTTCTGGACTGCAGGTCTTGCACAGTACATGTGCTGTCCCAGAGGACAGCCAAAACGTGCTACTGGTACGTTAAATGCCCTCTAGTGGAAATGCAATTTGTGGAAAATGTGCCAACTGGAAAGGCCTACCCAGAACCCTTGATGCAGAGGTAAAGGTGTGTGTTTACTAAAATAGATAAAGGAGAGGATGAACAGAATTGGCTTATTACTACTGCAACCTCAAGAGTTGCTTCTGTTGTGATGAAGCAAACAGAAACCAGAACCATGCCTTGCTCTAATTTTTTAAAAAACTGACCAGCAGTTTTGATGTGCCATTTGTACCATCTTAGAGAGCTTTCATTTTCAGAAGCATGCTAGTACTATGTCATTGTTTTAACTGTCTCAGAGAGGTACTGTTCAGCTCTGAGGATACTGCGCCAAACCAGCTTGCCAACTCACTCTCAGCCAGATGACACAGTAAAGAAAGTGGAAACCTTACAGCATGATGTACAAACACATACAATACATAACTGTCTGAATACAAACCTAAATAGAATAAATAATTCAAGTAGTGTAGTGGTGAAGTCCTCTTCTCATCTATTTATGTGATCTACGTGTAACACAAGAAAATTAATGCAGAGGAGATGCACAACATCTATATATCCTGTAAGTCTTACAGGAAAACAGCAGGGCTCTGAGCACAGCAGAAGACCTCTAAAAGGGCATAAGACATCCTTTATTTAGCATTGATAATGTTCATTAATTACAGAGAGTTAGCAGGTATTCAGCAATGCCACCTTGGGCACTCAGGTGGAGCTGGAGCAAGGGCAGATTCACAGCCCCTGATGTCCTGCAGGCAGAGGGGGTGTGAAACCCTCACATCTCTCCTTAAAATGACAAAGGGTGCCTCAACCTTGCCCACATTGTCCCTACTGGAAACAGGGATGAGTCTTCAAAAGGCAGGGACTGTCAGTGGCAAAAGATCAGCAGCAGCAGAGGTGGGAGATCCAAAATGTACAGGGAGCATAAAAACGTCTCTTGCCAAGACTATTCCCTGTGCCTTCCCAGCTGAGATGTTTGCTCCTTTGAGGTCTGACAGCCAGGCTGAGGCACAGGGAAGGGCTCTGGATGTCTGAGTGTTGCTGTAGGGTCCCAGGAGTGCTGAGCAGCATTCACTGAGGGACTGAGGACCTCTGCTTAACACACTGTGACCCAGTATTACTTTGAGACTGCCACAAAGCAGTTTACAGATCTTCACTCTTTTTTATGAATACGAATAAAATACGGTACAGCCCCCCCAGAACATTGCACAGGTACTCTGATGTACTTAATCATGACTTCCCACACACAACCCAAAACAATAAACACATCCTTTCTGTAACACTCAATAGTGAGTTTGTCTCCAACAGAGTTTTCCTCACATTATTGTTTGGTATGGTATCTGTGACCTTTTCCTTTTACCATATTCTGAAGATAGCAAAGAAGAAATAATGACACAAACATTTCAAAGTAGCCTACAGCTGTGAGCCTCTGAATTTTTGCACAGAAAAAAAAAAAATCTGTGATTTCTTTTAGTTCAGAAAATAGCACAAAGAAGGGAATTTGAGATATTTTGAGACTAATAGAAAGTTCCCTAACATGGTTACACAAAGCTATGCAGGAATGTGGACTTTTCCCCTCAAACATAAAACGCTTAGGAAATCACACAAGTAGGAAACGTGAGCTAGAGTGTGAGAGTAAACCAGAGCAGGCTATTCTCTTGGCACAGATAATTAATGCATGTCTCATTTACGTACCTCTCAAATTGCATGTAACTGCACAGAAGTACGCCCATCATGTGTACACACATAAAAATCAGATACAGGTGGTGCACGTGGCTGCCTGCATATGCTGTAATACAGCACCAAAGTCCACAAAGACACAAAAGCTGAGCCCACTCCTCTCCCAGCTGCCAGTCCAGCCTTCTGTTATCCTGCCCTAGTCACAAGAGGAGAGGCAGAAGGACTTAGAACCCACCCACCAAGGTGTGTGGTAGGAGATCAATACCAAGGGCTCACATCAGGCTTTGCTGTAAACAGTGTGTTCTGAAAAGCCCTGGATCAGTGCCCAACTCTACCTGTGAAATATCCAGAATGTGTTACGTTTGGAAAGTTCACAAAGTTTCACATTCAGACATGAACTTAAGCTAGAAAAGTTACATCACCCATCATTGCATTCTCTGTTGAGCAAATCAGAATTTCTGAAACAAGGGGCAGATTTCATCAGTCTTGAGAACTGTGTCAGCCTTTTATTGCAAATATTACCCAAAGACAGCTTTTTGGACATATTTTCCAGGGATAATAAGGCAGCTTAGGGCTTATATTTATTCATGGAATCAGCAGCCTTTTCATTTCTATTGTTCATCTCCGTAGATCAAGACTTCTGCTGGTGTGGGAAGTGACTGCAGGATGGGATGTTTAGAGGCTTACCCTGCAAGAGCCTGAAATAATGGAAATAGAAGTTGGCCAGCAGGAAAAAAAAAAAAAAATCCATCTGCCTTATAGAGCAATCCAGAGCATTGAGTTAACTAACTCTCACCTTGAGTTGCAGTTTGGTGACACCAGAAAAAGCAGCAGCTACTCTGAAAGGATTAATATGAGGAGAAAACATAAGAGGTTGATGGGCAACGTATCTGAGGTCAGCACGAAAAGGAAACTGTTGTACAAAACTTTAACAGACATCATTCTTCAGAAGTACCTCACCTGATCACTTTGCCCCTTCCAGCAGTCAAAGTCAGTCCATGGGAACATTCTAACCAACAGACCAGGCTTTTAATTACATCCAGAAATGAAATCAAGAGACGAGATTTCCAAAACAGACAAATCTATTTTCAACATTTTTCCCCCTTCATAGATGCCAGAGATGGGCTGCATGTGATTAAAAGCTACAAAAATAGCAGTTACAGTCTTGCAAGGATGCTTTCAATCGGTGTTTTCTTTCAACTGATTTAACTTCAGATAGTATTGGCAGCAGAATGCCATAGACCTGATTAAATAGTTCATCTTAACCGTTAAGTACCAGCCTGAGATTGTTGGTTCATCTATGTGGTAGTGGTAGAAGGCAAATAAATATTCACTTACAGTCCATCCAGTACTACATTTTAATACTTTCTTATCAAGTGGTCCATTAGGATGGCATGAATTGTGATAAAATAAACCCTTTTGTATCTCATTGTTAAATAAACTCTGCAGTATCACGTTCCTTGATACAGATACATTCTCTAGCAACACAGAGGATTCGGACAGTTCCCTTAGAGAAACCTGTTCCAAAGATTTAATTTTCTCCCCAATAACAACATGGTTTGTTAACAGAAGTTTACACAAACACAGCTGGTAGAATAAACTCTTATGATACAGGTAGGCCTTTGCTGAAAGAGTAGGGCTCACACTGAGTTGTGCAACATGATACCAGAGCATCTCTTCACTTTGACTTTCCTTCCATGAGGAAAAGGTTTTGTTAATTTGTTCGGATGAATCCTTTTTTTGGGATACAGAAACTTAAGTATATTCATCAGATTTTGCACTGTAAATGAGGTTTAAATTTCTATAATCAGAGATAATTGGTTGCATAAAAGGCTGATAGATCTTCCATCCTGGAAAAATCCTGTGCATCTTCTTCTCCCAGGTGCTGAAGCCCCTTGATGTTACGCTGGCTCTGTAAAGTGGCTCTAAGTGGCTGTGAGTGCAAGGCACATCAATTTTGAAGCCTCCTTACGTAGTCAGAGAAGTGCAATGCCAACACAGTATAAATGAACACTCATTTTCTGTGTGCTGAAGTCAAAACCAAAAAAGCATAGAATAGTCCTGCAGTATAGCTGCATACAGTCAATACAGCCAGCATATAAGAAGATCATTGTAATGAAACTAAAGGAAAGTAACCTTTTCTTTTTACACAGTACTTGTATTACAACGGCACCAAGGAGCTGCACAGCTGGGGGTTCCCAGTGCTTTGGGCTAGAGAAATTTCCAACAGACCTGCAGAAAATACCTTACAGTCCCAAGAAGAATATTCTGCCTGCCACCTGCACTGCACACTGCTGCCTGTTCCTGAAGAGACCATTTTTATGGTCAGTGACTTCCGCTCTCCACACAGGACAGATAATTCTTTTTCCAGGGCTCACTTCTGAAGCACCCTGTTGAAAGACTCTTTCCATGTGTGCAGTATTGCATCTCTGTACCCTTCCTGGATGCAGAAAGCTTGAATGGGTCACATTCAGTAGCTCTCCATCTGGGTTGAGAGAGGATTTAAAATGTGCAGTTTCCCACACAGGTGAAGCTCATTGGCAGGTGAGATTTGATGGAACCTCCACCAAACTCAACGTTCTGTTTCCACTTTCAGTGCTGGGCCTGGACACAAAGAGCACAACCTTAGTGGGGGCTGAGACCTGGGCTTTACCCTGCAGCTCAGAATTACCAAAATATGCAGCTTTGTGCTAAGTGTCAAGAGGTAATTCAAAGTACAGGCATTTTTCCTTTCCTACAATGCACATTTCAAGAGTCATTCATGAATAAGACTCCTGATCCTACCCAGTGGGATGTGGTGGCGTATTTATAGTCCAGAATCCATTACAGTTAATACTGCACTATTTACTCTCATCTGCCATAAATCTAATACTGTTGTTATGGCTGTCCTACTTAATGTACTCCAGAAATGCTCTTCAAGCCAGTATCAATTATATTTGCAAATAAACTAATGCTTTGGGTTAAACAAAGTGAAAACATTCTTCCTCTGAGAAATTTAGGACTTTGTATCTGCATCTATTCCAAGTGAATCTTGTGTTTTATTCAATTAAGCACCACAGATGACAACAACGATCCAGAAAACATTAAATGAGAACATCGATCCTACAATAATAACGTTGGATGAGCCATGAACTGCTACCAATAACATAATCACGACACATGAAACTCAATTACAACTTCAAAATAGTCTTTTTATTTCACAGTAATTATTTAATGTTATTTTCAGCTTGACTCTTTTATCATTGGCATTTGCACCAAGCTGTCTTGGTCATTTAAAAGCTGGTATTTCGTGACCTCAGTCTAAATACCTGGCACATAAACTATGAGGTAGCACAAATATTATGGAATGTGTTTTTATCCTCTTCGTCTTTGATATGACTGTTTTCAAGATTAGGTTGTGCAGGCACATCAAGCCAGAAGTTTTGCACCAAATCCAGACATTGATTTTTCTTTGTATTTTGCAACCCAACAGGTCCCAGATGATGGTCTGGACTGGCCAGGCTGGAACCTTACTGGGCTTAGGAGAGTTTGCAAAGGGAAGGTCTTTGACACCTTTCCTTTCTGTATTAAAAAAACAACAAACCCCAATGAAAGCCCAGATGCAGAGATTTGCAAATGAGACACAGGAATAAAGAATTTCCAACCTAAACCCTTGTGCCACCATGGACTTTGATACAACACAAACCTTTTGCAGTATGGTGCCTCATAATAGGTGAGACTTCATCAAACATCCATCCCAGCCTCAGTATGATGGTTTGAAAGGCAATACCAATTCTCATTACAACCACAGCACAGCCTTTAATATGTCAGTTTTCCCTTACAAATCAGGAGTCTTTGCAGCAACCTTCTTTATAATTATGTTTATTTATCGGCATCAATTTCCATTTCTCCAGGCACCTCAGAGGAACAGCAGATACCTTCCAACATTTACAAGGCAAACTGGCAATAATTGCTTTCCCCACTATGGAAACTCCATCGGTGCTGGGATGATGTGAGGCAGAGCAAACCCTAATGATACGTTAGTCAGGCACTAAGGAATAGCACCAGCCTGTTTTTTCCAGGATTCCCTTCAGCTATCGATCCCTTACTCGGGACTGAAATGCATTTGCAAAGAGTGGAAGTATTTATGATAAAGGATAGTGCAGACAAGCATGTTTGGAGAGGTTACTAGAAGGTACAACTAAATCTTCAGGAAAGACTGATGAGTGGAGATTTCTTTGAAGTCCTCACACAGTGAGGCATGTGAGAAGCCCAAATTCCATTAAAAAGGAAGAAAAAAATCAATTTCTGGCTTTCCTGAAGAAAGGGGAAGGCTTGACTTCGTTAGCACAAAGTGCAAAACCCAGTAGAGAGATAAAGAAGCCTGAAAATACATTTCCTTTTAAAATGCCAGTACTCTTTTTCCTTATTTTAAATGCTGATATGTTTTTCTTTTTAGTATGGATTATTACTTCTTGCACATTCAGGTCTGACAGTACAGCAGCTCATTCACCTCAACATTTAGCAAATTTGGCAATATTTAATAACTTCAAAGCCTGAGAAAGCACAGGAACATCATCATTTCACGCATCAGATCTGTTTAAGAACAGATACAAAGTACTGCTCACAAGCTGTAACAGAAACAATATTGTCCTGGCAATAAAACCACGGAATGGAAAAATCTTGGAAATATTAACCATTTTTGAATTCCGTGGAAAAAAAAAAAAACAATAGCAAGTGAACAGGATTTTGGTCATGCTGATTTCACTAGAGAAACTAATGGAAGAATAGCAGTTTAATGCAGGGTAATGAAATTATATATCTTACATTTTCTTCTCAGCTTGAAGAAGACCCCCTGGTCAAAAGTGAATTTTAACTAGTTTCTAATATGTAAAATTTAAAGGCTTTTTGTGTTTTTTTGTAGTTGTGCTGTCGTTATCCGTGATAAAGTGATACTAAATGGCATGAGTGCATCAGTCTGGCAAATGTAATAAAATTGGAGCCTGCAAGTGCAGCCACCTTATCTGTGAGGCCATTTCTGAGTGAAGGATAGATTTGCAGCAGCAAGCAAGATCGAAACCACAAAACACATTACATTGGCTCAAGCTAATGATCAGTTTGGTAAAGCTTGTATTATGACAGCCAGAATCAGCCAGATTAAAGTGCAAAAATACTTTCACAAACCTCCTTAAAAGCACGATTTTTCTGTTAAATTATTAGTATTCCTTCCAAAAGCTCTTTTTATATATTTCCTATCTTTTTGCTGATAATTGTGAATGCTTTTTGTTCGTGTAAACATAGGAGCACACAGAAGACCTGACTAGAAATACAAGTGGGTGAATTCAATGTGTAGAAAACATAATTAATTCAAGAAAGTGTAAAAACCAGGAAGGATGCTGTGCTTCCAGCTTAGCTTTTATCTTCATCCCCAATACTTAAATTTTAACTCAAGTTGTGGAGTTTGGCTATCTCTCCTAAAAGGTGCAGCTGCTAATCAGAGCAACAGCAGTACTCTTTAATTTTGATATGTTTCCATATTCTTCCCAAACCTGTGAGAATTCATCATACATGTCCTTTTGTGGCATCAAGTTCCACATGTGAAAATAAAGTCTGTGTGTTCAATTTGAACTCAAATATTAGAAATATCAGACTTATCACTTGTTCGGAAGCATTTGTTTTCTCTTCCCTGGATCATGCCTTGCAGCAGGACTTCAGGAGACACAGGGAAATATTTGGGGGAGTAGGTAAGGACAACGATTTAACAGGAGTCTGGGTGGGAAATCTCATTGCTCTGGTTTCTGCTGCCCTGGTTTCTTCCTCTCTGTAGCTTCTCGTGCATCCGTTCATCAATGACCATGACCATTTGCATGTGGGGAGGGGGAAAAGATGTCCTGATATTCGGTTTAGTCCCATTCCCTTCATTCATCCTCTTCTACTGTGAGAGAAGAGGGCTCCAAAACAGAGGATTCCTGGCAGGACACTTGCCTTCACTGGGCTGGATCTGGCCATAGCTTGACACTTGTAGAGCCCTGTGTCATACTTTGATGTCCTCCTTGTGGTCTCCTTTCCAAAACTAAGTAACACCACTGTTTAAGAATTCTCCTGTAAGATTTACTTGAGCCTCAAAACATACTCATCAGCCACCTCTGAGCCCAGCCCTGCATGCAGCATTCCCAGTGAAACCACAGTGCTTACTTATATAATTATATTTATATAATTACATTATAATTACCCTCTGTATTATCCTCTGTCCCATTTTTTACGCATTTCAACATCTTGTTTGCATTTTGTTAATTCCCTTTTTTTTCCTGAGTCCTGCTAAGCTCCTGGCCTCAGTGATGTATTGTGGTGATGTAGCTCCAGAGGTGCACTGTCATCCAAGCAATTACTGTTGTCCATTATCAACTAATTTCCGTTGTCTGTAGGAAAACTCAAGGTCACACTCTTGCACTGCAGCTTTGGGCTGATCACCCAAAAGAATATGCCACTAATAATTACTATTTAAATGCTACAGCAGATGAATAGCAAACACATTAAGGGTGGTTCAGCTACGAAGATTATGCTGGAGGAGGAGATTACCACAATGCTGGATCCCTGAAGGTGCTGAGTAGTTACAATTCCGAGTTGCATTCCTGCTGGTCAGGGCAGGAGGGCTGTCTGGCCTGGTAGAATGCAGCACAGGTATGTACGGGAGGTGTGCTCCCTTTACACCATGGGACAGATCCCATGTTGAACAAAAATCTCACCTGCAAGAGACCTGCTACTGCTTTTCAGTCTGCAAAAGAAGATAAGACACCCCTTGAAAGAAATGCACGCCTAGAATGAAGAATGGGGAGGAAAGAAAGGTTTCCCCTTTGCATGTCTGCTGCCTCACAGGGACACACAGGGTCAGTGTAATACTGACCCGCATCACTTTGAAAGGTGAGGAGACAAGGAGAACGTCACACACAGGAAAGGGATGGACAGCTGCCCATTGCTATTGCTTTGGGAGCTCCCATCTCCAGCCAGAGCAGGAATCCTCTCTGGGGAAGGAGCCCAGCACAGAGGAGAATTTTAAAACTATCACACTGCATTCTTCATTTTCTAACAAATATTTCCTGACATCCCATTCAGCTGTGCTGGAAACAATCTAGTTTGCCATCATTAATACTTTATGAGGCCAATCATCACCTCTGACAGTGCTGAGCTCCTTTGAATCAGAATTGTGCCTGAAGGGCAGCCCCTGCCAACAGTGGACACGACATTTTTCACAGTCTAAAGACTTGCACAGCCTTGAATGGCTTGTGGTAGTTCTGCCCTTCACTGTACCTGTACACTGGCACAAGGAAGTACGAGATTTCCCCCCTTTTCCTCTACATTTTAAGTCTAAATCTCAAAACAAGAAAAATGTTGTGCAAGGATGTCTAACCTGATGCGAATAGATCATGCGCAAGGTATGTTTGCTCTTTGGGTCTCTGTTATCCCTCTGCAGTGTTTCTGACACTATTTGTTCTCCCTGAGCTAATTTTTAGTCATTTTCAGGAGATAATGTGCATTTATAAGGCAGATCGATATTTTGCATGCTATGCTTTCAGAAAAGTCAGATAAATTATGGACTTTGCTTGACATTTGTCTTCTGGCGCAATAATGTGTTTCAGAAAGTCAAGTGAATTTATAAGCCAAGAACTCCCTTTTCATAAGTCCAAGCAAAATATCCTCTATCAGTCATATTCTTACCAAAGTGTTCCTTTGGCACTGGGTTTTTCATGAGCACTCCTTATATATAGCAACTACATTAGCCACGCTGCCCAGTCCTCTCCAACCACCCCGTCCTCGGAGATGGATCAAAAAAATATCTGCCAAAGCTTTCAATGCCACTTGCTACTTCCATCTCAGTTCTCAGATGTAACTCATCTGGATCCCATGCCTTGACAATTTTTAACAGCTCTAATTGCCTAACTATCTGCTCTGGCATAATCATAAAACCTTTTAGCATTTCATATTGCCCCCAGGAAAATGTATTCTAGTCTCCGATATGACCTTCAGCTTTTTCTCTAAATACTAATGGCACAGAACTCATGGAGGCTTTTTGCAATGACAATCTCATCTGTCATTCCTTACTTATGTCTCTTAATGCCCTCATCGACCTCAGCATTCCTACATTATTTCTGTGATATTTAAGGATGTTGCTGCTGTTTACCCGTAAGCCAGTTACTGTCTAACAGGCCCAGCTTAATTTTTCAATGCCTTTTTCTATTTTCTATGCAGTTTTTTTTAAAGGAAAGCCATAATTAAACATTCCCTCAATCTCTTCGTACACATGCACACAAATATGCATTTGGGAATAGGTTTTGGATGTGTTCTAGTTTAGATAGATAACTTTCTTTGTCCAAACCTCCAGCACATTGGGACGTTCACAAAAGGAAGAGAAGAAATCATTTGAAGAAATACCCTGTAAGTCTTTACATACAAATCTTTGAGTTTCTTATACATCTGATCCTTGAATTCATCTCTGTTTGCTGAAAGGACTCAAGGGCTGAAACCCTGGAGGGAACCTGCTCTCAGCAGAGACTCTTAGGGAAGACTCTCATTCCTGTTAAGCTTCCTCCCGTGCTACTCTTGTCAGAACAATGTAAGGGGAGGTAAAATAAATTAAAATAAGAATGAGGATGACACCCCTTATCTCTGTGCCATCTTTCGCAGAAATTCAGCTTTTCCCTGGTATTTTTTCCCGCACATACTACACACTTTTCTCAGCATCAGGCTGAGCTACGCACCACACGTGATCAGCTCAAACGCCTTATGGCTGGTGACAATTTCCCCATTCTCAAATGCATCCTCCCATACATCTTCCTTTTTGCCATGTTGGTACCTCCATTTTCTCGACTGAAACCTCCATCCATAGGCTGTTCTGTCCCTCAGGGTAATCAGCCACTCCAGGATATTTCAATTCAGCCTCATTAACCACACCTTCTTCATCTTCACCACAGGTTTTGTGTATATGCAGATCTCTCTTTGGTAGTAAAGCAGAGAGACCAGTAGCAGTCAAACAGAGAGGAAAGATTCCTGTGTCCCACATGTGTCTGATCAGCTCCTTAAACAGTCCAAACAGGCATTCAGCTTTTTGGGAGTAATATCACACAGAATCATAGAATGGCTTGCATTGGAAGGGACCTTAAAGATCATCCAGTTCCACCCCACTGCCATGGGCAGGGACACCTTCCAATAGCCCAGGTTGCTCAAAGCCTCATCCAATCTGGCCTTGAACACTTCAGAGATGTGAATTTCTTCTTCATATCTAATCTAAATCTACCCTTCTTCAGCATAAAGCCATCCCCCCTTGTCCTGTGCCCTTGTAAAAGATTGCTCTACAGCTCTCTTGCAAGCCCCTTTTAGGTGCATGGCATATAAGTCTATTTTTCTTATAAAATTCTCTCAACTAGTCCAAGTTTATTTAAGCATCTTCCCTTCCACCCCTCCACCCTTACACATTAATTTGTGTTACATAGAGATGAAGTTAACTTCATGATCTGTGAGTGTTTAGAATCTCTATGTCCCTTTGTAGTCTTTTTCTTTCCCGCTTATTACTCACAGTTCCTCCCTATACAGCACCACACACAAATTCATTAACAGACTGTTTACTCCCTCTTCAGGATCATTAAATGGAGATGCTAAATGATACCTGACCTAACACAGACAGCTGCACTAAGCATTTCCTTGTAAACAGAGACTTTGCCATTTATCAAAAACTTTATAGTAATTTTCAGTCTACACAAAGTTGTTTATGTTGAAGCAATTTCTAAAAGTTTTCAAATTTAGACTTAACCCATTATTTTAGCCTGACAGAAGTTAGTAGAAAAAGGCCCTTAACTCAAACAAGAGTTCTTCAGGACATTAAACTGATGTCTGAGGAAGCTCTCTCCAAATCATTATGAAAGGCTGAATACATCTATGGAGTCATGAAACAAAACTGGAAATGCGTGGTTTTCTTCAGCTGGAGCGACTATGTGCAGGGCAGCAACCACAGTCAGCCCTGGGCTGCTGAAGGACACACATCAATTGGAAAGGGTCCAAAAAATGCTCATGGTTTTCCAAAAACGCATCATATCTGAGGGAAAACTTGAAAGAATTCAGATGGTTTAATTTAGAGAGGCAGATGCTGAGGAGATGTAACATCTCTCAGGAATGGTGTGGGTATAATTAAACTCGCCTTCGGACAAAAGGGTGAGCTAGATGACCTTTAGAGATCCTTTCCATTCCTATTTTCTCTGATGCGTTGATTGCGTAGGTCGTCTGCCCAAATTCCTCTTACAGACATCAGCCACCACAGCCAGAAGCCCTGCAGCCCTGAGCCTTGCATTCTACACCCCAAATGCATCCACGGCTGCTCTGGGATTGCACCTCCCCTCGGACCCCACGGCTGAGGCACTGGATGCTCAGCATCCTGCCAAATCTGCATTTCAAGGGCAGGAAATTCAGCGAGGGCTGTAAGAAAGATAAACACTGGAACCGCTGCACCTCAGGACTCCAGGGTTTTGGGGAAAGCCTCCCACGGTGCATCAGAGAGGATCTCAGCTCTGGGTGCTCCCCTGGGACACCCACACCAGGGAAGGAAGACACCCACCAGCCAGAAAATCACTTTGGGAAGATAGGTCTGGGTGGCCCGGTAAGGACAGGGAAGCTGCTGGCAGTGTTGCTGTCTGTTACATCATTCAGTCTGCCCTTCCCTGAAGCAGGATATCCCTCAAGTCCTGCTGCAGTTATCTTATTGGCATTTTCCACTCTTCTAACCACCCTCTTGGCCTTTCTAATGAAGAGCTACTCAGCACAATTTATTACAAGAGATCACTTATGTCAAAGCACTTGTCTCTAGTCTTTATTTCTGATAATACTTAGAGAAAAATATTTTCCCTCTATTTTTCTTTTTCTTAACAAACAAGGACATGAATCAATCCCCACTTATCACTTCTTAACTATCACACTTGGTCTCCACAAACCCTTCCCAGCCACTCCCAAAATGCTGGTGTGTGAACATGTAGCTTCCTATATCCATCCCCATCTCCAAAACAGCTGCTTTTTTGTGCTCTCCTTCCTTTGTGAATTTGTGTAATCTATTTACAAATATAAATACTTTAACTGGAATAAGACTGACATGTTTTCTTTCATGACTTCAGATTAAATCTGCTGCTTAATTAATTTGCACTCAGAGTGCTTGTCTCTCCTTTCCTCTGACCAGTGCTTCTGCTCTGGTTTGTGCTCCCTGCTGCACTCACCACATCCTCCTCTGCTTCTCTGGGGTTATTAATTGCTCCTTTTTCCCAGGCATAGCCTGCATACAGCTGGACAAAGCTTCTCACATTTAGAAACAATTGTCAGCACAGGCATTTGGAAGGAGGGATATTTAGTTTTAATCAGGCACTTTGGGTGACTTTGTGCACCTCTCGTTTGATCATTAAAAGGGAAAAGCTACCTGTGTTTTCTTTTAAAAAGCTCTTTTTCAGAGCTGGTTGTGTAATACAGCCCAGAGGGGAGATGAAACTCTCGGTGATACACACAGAATCTTTTCCTTGATCACAGAGGTTCATGTAAACCTTTTCTCTCCATTCCCTCTGCTCATTTACTTTCAAAACACGCTCTCACCCCACACCCTTCAGCTCCTTGCAGCTCTCCTCCTGCCCTGACTCTATGCAGAACCTCATCCCCAGTGTCCCCGGGCCAGGCAAGTCACCCCACATTTCAAGGGAAAAGGTGAGATTATTGCCAGTTTTCCATTCTCCAAGGCAGTTTGGCTCGTGCTGACCCAGACAGCCCAGAGCCTCCCCCACTTTCTGAGCTGGGAAGGCAGACAGGCTCATAAGGCACCAGGGGAGCTGAATTCACAGTAAAAATGCATCCCTTGCAGCACCCTGCTGGCTGCTAATGACACTATAGCTCCCTCCACCACCAAAAGACAGAGGAGAGCAGTATACATGAAAAGCCGGCTGTGTCAAGCCTCAAACAGAGCAATGTTTCTTGTTGTCTCCTTTCCCACCTGCAGCCAGGCATTTCTGGCTCTGAGCTGGTGGAGCATCAGCAAAGGAGGTTAGATTAGCAATGACCACCTGTGAGAAGCAGCCCACATACAGGAAAACACCAGCACTGAATAATTACAGACATAAGGTAACGGATGCAGGAGTACTCTGTGCCAATATTGCAAGGAGGAGGAGAGGCAGATACTCCCTTTTGCTAGAAAAAAATAAAAAATAAGGAAACAAAATAGAAAAAAAAAAGTCATGATTGTTTTTTCTACCCAACAATGTGCAAAATAAGGCCTGTTCCTATTCTAAACCATTGTTCCCTGCTGGAGAAGCAGGGATCCTGGACCTGCCACACCACAGTGCTGCCTGTCTGCCATGGTGTTAAGGTCCATGGAGAGCGGGACGAGTTCCCACAAATCATGGGCTGGACACTGCCCAGTCAGACTTCCCACGGCCTCAAATCTGATGATCAACCCCGGCCAGAGCCTCACACAGTGTTATGAGCTACCCAGGGCTCACCCTTGGCACTTCAGGAAACACCAGGAAAGAAATCACATCTGATATTCAAAGGCAAGGCTAAGACCACTGTGGAGATTTTGGCAACTGCCCTTGTCCCAGATATATAGATAGATATATATATATATATACACACATATATAAATAAACATGTATATAAAAAATGTGTGTGTGTATATACACATTTATAAATATACCTATAAATATGCCTATATATACATACACACACTTAATACGTGAAATTTTCTGTAGTTCTGTAGACTTATGCTACAGAATGTTTGTACATCTATGTACAACAGCTCAGTGTGCCATCTGGATAAATTTCTGCTGCATCCATGGCTACAGCCTGGCTGTCCTCTACACCAGGTATTCCTTTAATTAAATGCTAATACTCAGAAATGGCTGAGCAAGTGTCTGAACAACTGGGCAGCAAAAACAAGCAATGAGGTAGAGAATGGATTATCCAGATCCCAACACACAGCAGACTATTTACTAGATTTTTTTTTCCGCAGTAAAAATACTGCACTTCATAAAATTACTTGAGTTACAGGAAATGAAACAGATGAAAGAACCAGACCCAACCTTGAATATAGTTGAGTAATATCTTAGATGAAATCAATTTGCACAGACTGTGAAAAATGAAGAATGGTATTATAATGGATTATTTTAGTACAAGCTTTTGATGTTTTGTGTAAATGTGTTTGGTATTTTTGTTCCTCAAGAGAGATGTTTAATGACAACTGCTGAAAATCTATAAAATGCAGTACTTAGAAGCACCATGGAGCTGCCTTGAAGGAAGGAGTGAAACTGCATGCAGAGGATAAATATATGTTCAGCAGCAGGAGAACTACTAAC
This sequence comes from Callaeas wilsoni, assembly GCA_013398955.1. NCBI lineage: Eukaryota > Metazoa > Chordata > Aves > Passeriformes > Callaeidae > Callaeas > Callaeas wilsoni. The sequence goes on from VWPU01007092.1 coordinate 125,040, forward strand.
AGAAAAAACAGTATTAAAGTATTTCTGTTCTAACACTTCAAGTCCCAGGTGAAATCTTACTTTATCAGGCACAAAACTCCTGTAATACCCAGACCAAAGCAAAGTAACTTGTGGAGCAGAAAAAAATGCTGGCATATTATTAAAATGTTGATTGTCTAACAGAGTATTACAGAGAGAAATACTCAGCCCTGTAAATCCTGGAAAACATCATTACCACTCAGAAAATTTCATTACCCCTTCCATCTGTGCAGCATCTTTTTCTTCAACCATCCATGAGCATCAGAGTTTTGCCTAGTGCACCGAAAAATGCATCTACATGCAGAAGTGTAACCAGGGAAGGAAACTCCCACAAGATATTACATTAAAAGGAGAATTATCTCCTCCTTGCCAGGAAAAGTCTCTTTCTGAATCAGGCAGTCCAACACACTGAGACCTTTCCAGGCTCACGATAACCTCAAACCTGGCACCACCATTCTGGCCTCTCCGGAGAGTCTGTTTGGAGATAAATACAGGCTACAATACTGCATGGTCTCTTTCCCGAGGTAAACTAAATGAAAATTTTAACCAAAATCCAAGTGATCTGAAGGGGACAGAACTGTTAAAAAAACCAAAACAAAACCAAGATTGTTGTTCAACGCATAAAATAGCAAAAAATGCATCACTTCCTATCTTTGTAACCTCAATTTAAGTGCTCTTACTAAAACTAAATATAAATTTAAATTTAAAATCTCATCAGCATAACCTTCTCTCTTTTAAAGAGGGGAAACTAGTGCCCAGTGATGCCTTATGGTCACTAGAAGACGTTATCTTTGCTTATTGTGGCTTTACTCGCCACTATATAAATCTCATGGACCAGTTGGGTTATTCACTCTACTGAGCTGTGACAGGTAATAACACAAATACTGATCCTAATGATATTCTGCTGTGGATTCTAAGAAAGTGCTTGTCTCATTAGATGGCAAGAGTGGTTTCTTGAGTTTGGATTCTATATAAAAACTTACACACGAACAGAGCAAAGAAAAATATTATTTATAATCCTAAATACCATACCATTCCCCAAAGTGACAAGATCAATATTGCAGCTTGGCACTTGCTACTGTGACAGATGGTGCTATTAAAACACTGAGCATATCTTTTCTGCAGAAAAAAAAAATAATAAGCCAGGAGATTATATGTTTTCCTCATCCAATTTGCATTTTAGGTTTCTAAAAAACAGTAAAAAAAAAAAGAAGTAGAAAACCTTTACACGTTCCTCTTTCAAATATAAGAAAACAGTAAAAAGGACTATTATGTCCTTTTACAAAGAGAGAAGTGAGGGATGCTTGCAAGAATGTAAAGACTATCAGAAAAGAATTTTTGTTATGTTCCTGACTGTATTTTGCATTAGTTTCACCAGGGTGTTTTCATTTTAACACAAGTACAAGAACACATGAGGCTGGGAAGATTACTGATGTCTTTGTGAACAGCTCCATCCTGTCTGCGGGGAGCCTTTTGCCAAACCCACCTGAGAAAAGCTCGGGTAAGTGTCAGTTGTTTCCCAATTCCCCAGCTTTCTCAACTGAAGATTAGTTTAGGTACTTACAAAGGGTGAGCACTTGCAGAGCTCATTGTGCTGCTGAAGAACCCCCCAGCTGAAATCCTCTAAGGCTGAAAGACATCTGCAAGTACTTTGGCAATCAAGATTACTCATCGATAGAAAGTTCTCCATTTTTATTTCTACCTATTAAGATTTCCAATTTGTTTTAATTACCCTCCCCTCACCCCCATCTCTAGTGTTTAGTTCTCTGTTGTGAATTTGTCAGACTTGCAACAATTGGCTTTGCTCTAGTTATTTATTTATGTGCTCGTTTAGATACTCGTGCTTAGGCAAAGAGGAGGCATTGGATGTTGAATCAGGAATTCTTTTTTTATTAACTGCAGCTCTGCAGAAGACTTTCTGTGTAGACCTAGACCTGACCTTTCCTTTCCTGTACTCTTCTAAACTGGTAACTTTGCTCAAGCAACTTCTGTTCATTATCTTCTTTTCATTACATTCTTCTCATTCTCAAGAAACTCTGGCCATCTAGGTGATTCATAAATATCTTTTTCTTTTTTATTAATGAGAAATGGATGGATAAAAAATTTCCAGAGTGAGAAAAAAAAAAATCATCTTCCTATTGGAAGCTGTTTATCTTTTGCCCTGTGCCTGTGTGTGAGTAGGTGAGCATCTTGACCAACTGGACAATTTCATTTACTATCTACAGGGCACATGGAAACTTCTCTAAATTTCTCTCCACAGTGAGTCCACTCAGTCAAATGCTGGATCAAACAAAGAAGTGTTTCTGTGGGTTTCCATGCTCCTTCAGTAGTGTTGGACAGGTTTGGGTAGTGACACAGAAATTTAGGGATGGCTGCTGGTGGTTGTTTTTCTGGTTCCTCCACAGGATGAACAAGATAGAGAAGATGTTTCTTAGGGCTTGAAAACTGGACAATAACTGCTTTTCATGTAGGTCAGGAACTGTAGTCTCTAGGCCAATAAAGGAGAAGGGTCTAGTCCTAAGGAATACAGAATTTTTTTATGACAATGTAATCTAAAGGATGCTTCTAATGCAGCAGAATCTAATAAATTATAAAATCTCCCAAGAATGAAATATAAAGTTCAGTATAAAGCACATAGTCATTTTATGGAATATGAAAGAGTGCAACAGAAACATTCAGCATTGGAGCTGCTGGATGTATCATGTCAGAATCAGAATCTCTGTTCAAAAATTGGGGTAGAAAACGAAAGAATGGTGAAACCAGGATACAAAGAGGTGCTGGTCAAAAAGAGCTAATTCCATTTAATGTAAATCACAGCGAGTCTGACTGTTTTAATTTGTTTTTAAAAGTGATGCTTAATCCAGTCTGCAAACATGTTCTGGAATTGAAGAGCACAGAGATATATTCCAGTTGCTTCAGTGGCAGGATAAACTGACAACTGTTGTGATTTACAGAGGTGCAAAACTGGATCTGCTAAATTAAAACAAACAAACAAACAAAAAAAAAACAAACACACACACTCAAAAACCCCAAACAAAACAACAACAGCAACAAAAAACAAACAAAACAAAACAAAACAAAAACCCAAAACAACCAACCAACCAAAAGCCAGCCATAATTGTGTTGTCTCCATGTTGGTTAACTATTACCTTAAATGCACCAGGCAATTTTGTTGGGGATGGAGCCAATTAAGAAGGCTTGATTTACCCAACAGAAAAAAAAAAAAAATTATGCACACCTTTGTTAATGAAAGTAAATAATATCTGAGAAACTCATAGAAGAGATTTGGTAAGTGAGGAAAGGAAGCCAAAAGGTGCTTTGGAAGAATCATGACAGATGATTAATCCTACAGGAGCAGAACTATGTATTTATGGGGATCAGGTAACTATGTTTTAGTTGTTGGCAGGCAGGGCTAAGAAAGAATAGTCCAACAAGCACAAATCCAAGAAACCTGAGAGAAAAATTTAACCCCCATGCTGCTAAATACAATGTAGTCCATCCTAACGGCTGAATCTTGGAAGAAATGTCAGATTCACATGTCAAACTTGAATCAGAAACTGGTCCATGTCTATAAATTTCCATTTTTGCTGAACTGAAAAGAAAAAAATATAGAAAGGAAGAGACAAGACATTTGATGCCAAGAACAGAATGTAGAATGAGAATAAATAAAATCAGGGAAAGAAAAATGAGGGAATTACATAATTCCAGCATCGTACAATCACTGCCCCTGTAATTAGTGCTGACTGAGTCAACAAGTTTAAGCAGCCACATTTTGAACAGATTGATCTTGAAGTTAAATTCTACTAGAAGCAGCAGAAATATTTGTCCTTATATAACCCTCTCTTGTGTCTAGGTAAACAGGGGACAACCAAACAGCCCCAGGGCAGATAGGTGGGGATTTGAGAGCCCTTCACTGATTGCCCAGGAGAAGGGAGGCCCTGCAGTACCAGCAGTAATCCCCTTCCTTTTTGAGTGCTTTCAGACTCCAGGGGATGGGTCATTTCTTCATATGCGCAACATCTCCTTCTGTTTACAGATGTGACAATCCTCCAGGAACTACAGCAAGGTGATCATTACCCACTGCCCTGCTGATTTAAGACACTTTTTGGTGTTCTCCTAAATTTTACTTTTAGGGAGTTTCTAAATAACCTAGAAAGTCACAGGAAATTATGAGCAATCCTTTTTTTTTGTGTCAGGGCGCCACTGGGGGGGAAAAAGGTTACAAAATCATCTAACAAGGCACAGTTTGTAAGAACCCAGGACAGTCCAGAACACTACCAGAGAGCTTTCCCCAAATATTATTAACCAGCAGGATGCATGAGGTCAGGCCAGAAAAACCTTCAGGCAAAAAGAGGTGAGTAATAAAGTCACTTCCACATGTGCACTTCTACTTTCTGGGTCTACTGCAAACCTCCTACTGAAAACGGGCTGGTACAGAGGTGAAGATGAATTAACCAAGACTATGAAGGTGAGAAATAAACCCAGTTTCCCAGCAGCAGGATGCCCACAGGAAAGTTTGTTAGCAGCAATCCTGTGGTGTAAAAGTGGCAATCAAAGAGAATGAGAGGGTAAATGATTCAGTCCAAGTGCAGAGAACTAAATGAATTTCTTTTCATTTCTCTGCCACTTCAGAAGGTGAATGGGACATATCCATCCCAAGGTGACACTTTACAGGTAATGAAGCCAAGGTACTCATGAAGGCAGATGTATCAAGAAAAGAGGTGAAAGAACAGTTCAATAAATTAAAATGCAATATATCACTCAGGCTGGTTGGTATCACTCCAAGAGCGTAGAAGAAATGAAGGTGAGCGACAATGTAAACGTATATTTTAGTATTAAACCATTTGAATCACAGCTCGAAAGGGGGAGGAGGTGCCTAAAGCAATGTCTCTATGTTAAAAAGGATGCCAGAGGCTGAGACAGGGCTGGCAGCTTTGCCTTACCTTGTCGTGCCTCAGTAACAGGGAAGGGCAGAGGGGACACTGAATGAGAAAAGAAAGCATGGGTAAAAGCACTTCAGTCTTACCATGAAAGAATGGGCAGATATGGGCAAACCCCCAAACCACTGTAGCATTTGCCAGAGCAATTGGGCCAAATAAGATGAGAAGGGGAAGCTGAGGTCAAGCCACGAAGCATGTTACTCCTTCTCCAGACAGACATAACAAAAAAAGCTGAAGAATAACAGTGGGTTCCCAAAAAGGCATTCCAGAGTCCTCAGGATGGTATTTGAGTAATACCCCAGGGATGGAGTGGAATGGACTTCTGTCCTGCTTTAGGAAAGACAGTGTAATATTACATGTGCAGTTATTTTGGCACACTGAAGGGTGATGGCAAAGAGCCTTAAAACCAGAGAGGGGCTCCAGCTTCATCTGGCCATACCTGAGCTCTCCACATTATCTGTGGCTTCCTAGCCAATAGCTATGCATCAACATATTCCACAGAAAGCCTGAGGAAACCTAGGCCAGAAATCACGCTCTTAAGGTGCCATTTTTTCTCCTATAGCTATAAAGAGACCCTGGAGTGGCCAGGTCAAATACATGCCCAGATATGAATTTTCTGACATTAATACTTCAGAGAGACATATCCTGTAGGGCCTTGCTCCATGCCATTAAGGCGCCATTCTTTTTTTTTCTTTCCCACTGAAAATGTGTATCAAATCTGCAGGGAACCTGCCAAAACTACAGACCAGATCCACAGCCAAACAGTCCTGCCTGCAGCACATCAGCTGCTCAGTAGCATCGAGGGATGTCAGGTGAGGATTAGGGGCCAGTTGTTCCAAAAGTACCCAAAATGGGAATCAAGTCTTCTCAAGCTCCTCAGTGCAGAACCATCTGCTGATTGCAGACATTTACCCTCCTCATTTCCTTACAGAAGAGCAGCAAGTGGGTTTTGCAGGGAAGGAGGATGAAAACATCAGACTGCTGGAGTGTTTTCCTAGAGAGTTATTATCTGTTCAGCCAAGGATGAAGCTCCAGGGAGGACACCGAAACCTTCTAACCTACTTTTTTCTCCAGTCGAACGTTAAAATGCAGCAGCTGTTTCCCCATGGAAGGCAGTGCTGTGAACATGGCTGGGTTTTCATTCCACATTGAATCTTGCCGAGGCCACAATCTCCCACAGAAGGGGAAGAGTATGAATTCACTCAGATAGGCCAGTGTATCTCAGGGGTTACCAAGTTCCCAGGCAAGCTGAGTAACAAGTTCTGTGCATGTTATTTATTTAGAGAGGAAAAAAATAAACTTTAAAAACCTGTCAAAAAGATTTTACCTGATTTATTACTGCTTTCATCAGAAAGATCACTTTTTTTCTGACCAATTTCTTCAAGGTGAGCACAATCCAATCAAAAGAATAGATTGCAGTGACCTCACTGTATCTGGTGGTGCTATTTTCCATGGGTTTGGAACAGGCAGAAGGAACCACACTGCCCCAGTGACAGGTTTAGCCACCAGATCACCCTGCAGCCCACAAGCCACACTGTGCATTGTAAAAGCCCAGAGCAGATGGTACAAGCACAGACTTCATCTCAGATCTTGCTAGAGTTTCAAAGACATCTAAATTTATCAGCCTCTGCCCTCTCAATTCTCATTCTCTCAATTTAGGATTCTTACTAAGAAGCTAATAAGACTTTATTTTTTAGAGTCAACTGTCTTATATAGTTTCTCTCCTAAATTTCTGAGGAAACAATCTTTGCATTCCCTTGGCTTCTGGCTGCAAGATCTGTCAGGTAAGGTCAAGAGTTTGAGGAGGTCAGGACAAAAATCAAAGATTAATTTAAATGTCAGTCCAAGACCCATGTAACTTTAGGGGTGAAGTTCACCACTTGCTGTGCAGCTCTTAGCAAATTTGGTCCATTATTTCAGGAACCCAACCCCAGCACCAGGGAACCACAGAGATCAAACCCTCAGCTGTGACTCCAGGATGTGCAGCCTACATGAGCACCTCTTAGCTCTTTTGGTCCTCCAACTCCAGTCCCAAAACACCCCATGCTGGGCAGATCCTAGAGGCTCCAGGAACCTGACAGATTTCCACAAGGTCCCACTACAATAGCTTGTGAGCCTGGTGGCACCAGCATAACCTGCTGGCAGCTTTCCAGAGAACCTGATGGGGAGAAAGAGCTACCCCAGGACCCTGAGGGGTCAGAGAGGATCACCTGGGGCAGACCTACCCATCCTCTGTGCAGGTGTGCTACTTAGAGTATTTTATTGCATATAATTTAATTATATCATCACCACAGCAGGCTGGGCTTGGGAGGTTTAGGTGATAATTTCTCCTATTCAAGGCAGCTGGAGAACTCACTTGCTAATGCAGGGAACTATTGGGCTGTTTGCTTTGCTCCTGGGGAATTCTCTGCCTGTCTCCCACACACTCATCAGTCCTATTTGCTATCCTCAGGTCTCAAGAATTTATGTGTAGGCACCAAAAACCAGCGGGATACATTTTAGAGACTTCCCGACAATTTAAAACTGCCTCGAAGCCTGACTCACAGAAATCTATTTACAAAATCTCTTCTTAATCTAGTGCATTAGCACACAAATATATGCAGAAACCCAAGAATATGCAAAAAACTGGAATTGTTTGATGCTTGGAGTCAAACTAAATTTTGTCTGTGCCAGACAGAGTTTAGTCATACCAAGCATTTTATAAGGTGAGTGTGTTTGTAGGCAAACCTCTACAATTATGGTATGGTTATATTTTGTGTTCTATACTCTTTGTTTTTATACTGTGTGCAGAGTTCCTCAGTGTACCTTTTCTGACACTGGAAGGATTTCAGTACTTTAGCACTTGACATTTCTCTGTCACCTCTCTTGCAAAGATCCCAAGGCAACCTAAACCAACAAGTATGTCTCACAGGACCACCATAAACTCCATGTAATTATTTCCATTTCAGATGCTGGGGAAGCTAACAAGTGACCCGTCTAAAATGAAGTAGCAGCAGAACCTGGAATAGAAATTTTGAGCTCTAGCTCTGAACTCTGATCTCTGATCTAACCATTAAAAATTCTGGCTCCTACATGGATTCAATAACCTTTGCAGAAAGAAAGAAAAATGAGAAAAGAGCCTACTATATAAGGAATCATATTTTCTCATTAGTTCCCTGTCGGTCATCCAGAGAAAGCAGACTCCAGTGGATGGGGTGGTGAGCTTAAGAGAGCCAGGCTAATTCTTGATCTTGCACACTTATTCCAAGCAAGCCACAGTCTCTGTGGCTGTTTCTTTCCTGAGGAATAAACATACTGCCTTATTGAGGCAGTTGGAATTAACCCGTTGCTTCAGTTGGTGCATTGCTGCAGAGTATTAAGTAGTATTGAAAATCTGCATGCTGGGATGAAGTTAAAATTAGCCTTTGCTTCAGTTGAAGTTATCTGGATTTATGAGCAGCTACTTCTTGAAGCTTTCCCTCTGCAGAGCTTTTTCTCAGAGCTCTGCAGTTCTGCACTTATGCTTAAGTTAAATGATTGTATCCCACCAGCTCTTTTGAGCAGGATAATTGGCAATTACTTATTTTTGACATATGCAGGAAATCTAGTAAAGCGTAATTCAAATTCTGTTAGCAGTGATGAACTCCTTTTGCAGAACAGTGCATTACAGTGCTCCTCTCCACTGCCAATATCCCTGGCAGTTTTAATTCAAATCTCAGAAGTATTATGTGCAGCACATTGTTTCTTATCTGCAAGGTCCACGCTAGAGAAATTCTTTTGTTGTGTAACCTTGAATCCTTTTCCTGAACTTTTTGAAACTCCTGCAACCCTTGACTGGTTAAAAAGAAAGCAGAACTTATTTTATCTTGTTCCTCTTTATTTCCATGGCTGAGGCTTTCTGCATAAAGTGTATTAATTATCTCTTGCTCTTGTTAAAAACAAATATATCTAGGCATGTAAATTGCCAAACAGCAGCTCATCTTACTAAGACATTTTTAATGAGAGTATGAACAAAACTGCCCACAGATATGCCTGGTGGAACTCTACCTAGAAACCAGAGTAATAGGCTCATTACGAAAAGATTACACATTAGATATGCTGCTCCCTCAGTGTGAGTGAGGATTATCTGAGTGCATTTAGAAAAAAGATAATTTACCACTGGTAAATTACACCTTAGGCCATAGGATATAACGGGTGTGCACAACATCATTGCATTTTAGCTGCATCCAGAACCTGATGAATTACCTCAAGTATCAAATCATGCAGTGACTGATTAAAAACTCATTAGTGGATGTTTTACTTTTGTAAAACTGAAGTTGGTTTAAAGACTGTGCAACACAGGGAATCCTGGATAAAATTTTTCAATTCGAGCCTATTTCCAGGTAGTAGCAACATTCTTAGTTTTGTTTCTTTCTGAAGAAATTAAAAATAATTTGAAAAGAAAATGTTGGAACTTACATTGGAAAGGTTTAAATTTTTCTACTTCTTCAAGTCCCTGCCTTAAAAACCTCTATCAATATTGAAATAACATTTCTAAGGGGAAGCTGGTGCATAGACTCAAAAAAAATTTCCACCCAACTCCCGCTGAAGACAAATAAGTAAGACTAAGCAGGGAAGACTGTCCTTAGTACCACGTAAAGAGAGAATTTCATTCTTCAGTAATATCAAGGCAACTTTTAGAAGTACATGCAGCACAAGATAATAGATACTTTATTTTAAAATAGACCACCACATTTCTAACATTAGTGTTTATTGAGAATTTCTGTACAACTTAATTATGTGGTGTGTGAAGTTATTGATCTGATAGTTTAAACACTTTTTAAAAAATTCACTCCGTTATAAGCTATTGAATTTTGTAATGATGTCATTCTTAAAGCTTACCATTATCACTGCAATAAAAGAGAAGCCATTTCTAATTAGATTTTCTTAATGTGATACTGTTCATTATGGATCGATTTTCCCTTTCCCTCTGCTGTTTCTAAATGAGTTAGGTGAAGTTTCATTTTTTTGCAAGGAGAGGTTAATTTTCACTGGCAAAGAAGCAGAGAAATTGTACAAAAGGTTTATGAAAACCTCCTTAGGTGACTTTGTCAGATCACATCGGTGTTATGTTTCAGTATCATTAGCATTCAAGCCTCAAGCCCCAGCTCTAATAGATGCTGAAAGATTTGCAATATTACCCAAACTTGTGAAGAAGCTCAAAGTTTTTTTCTGTAATGAACACAGATTGCACTACAGCAAAGCGCTGCCGCTCAGCAGCGGGGCTGCTGCAACGAGGTGATTCACGAAAATAAATTGGCAGCTACTACTGAAGTGATTTGCAGCAGGGATTTTAGTGCTGGTAAGCGCAGATAAATGAGGGACCTTTCACTGAGGAACCTTTGTGAGGTTATGTTGGGAAGACAGGCAGTGTGGGCACCCTGTCTCCACAAACTTGGTACTCCTCTTGGTTATTCACGACTCAGTCTGGGAACAGAGAAGAACCGTGAGGGGTGAGGACTCCATTTGGTCATAATTTTCAAATTTCAAACTAATTCTTCAAGCTGTACATACTCAGCAAGTGCCAGTTGCTCAGCTCCCTCTGGCTTTGGGTATGAAAATTCTAAATGCTGTGTATGGTTTGAGATGGGGCAGCCAACAAGCATGTGAACTCTCATGGCAAAACGTGGGGATAATGTCAGTTCTTACAACAAACTGATGTGAACAGCACAATGCCAACAGCAACTGGTCTGAGCCATCTTCCTTAATGCCATTTACATGAATACCTCATTGATTCAAAAATTAGAAATGAGGCAAAATATGAAGAGTTTTCTTTCCACTCAGATAAATGCTCTTGAACACAATGCACAGAAATCAAGAAGAATTAAGCGAAGACTCAAGGTTTTTTCTGCCACGATCTGAGACAAAAGTCAGTTTACCAAACACAGCAGCTTGGTCACAAGCCATCCCTTTAGTCTTCCACAAATGATAAATGCTTTCCTTCGCCTTATAACTCTTATGTGTCTCTAAATCAATGACACTATGACTTCCTTTACTTAGCTTGCTGAGATCAAATTAGCTCCATAAAACCACCTATATCCTATTTTTTTAGAAAAGTGTAGTGAAAGGCTTTGCAGAGAGTTCTGTTACCAATTTTCCTCTCAGCAAGGAAACATCTTTCCTGCTGTCACCAGGCACATGTGTCACACGTGGTAGGAACTAGGAACCAAAGAAGAGCTGCTGCAACATGGAGAGGCATCATCTATCTACCAGTCTGTAACAAAGGGAAAGTCTTGAAGTTCAGATTGCTGCTGGATTTTTCCCTGCATTATTAAAACCATTTGATCATTTAAAAATACTCCTTTTGGACACCATGAGCTCAGAGCCACGCAGAGAAGTATGTTTTAAGGCAGACGTCAATGAAACCATAAGGATTATTGAACACGTGATAAAGCAGAAACAATCCCATGTCTAAAAAGCAGAAGGAAAAGAAACAGAAAGGCGAAAGAAGGGGAAAATCACGTTGGCATCACAGATTGATCCACTCCGTTTAGCTGAGTCAATGTGCTGGAGCCCTCTGCTCTGCCCTGCCCACTGTTCAAAGAGCAGTGGAAGAGAAGTATTGATAAAATTGCGGCAGAAGCTGGAGTGCAAACACATCCTGGTGGCATCCTGGCACGCATGGAAATTTAGATGGGTTAAACGTAGAGGCAACAATTGTGGGCAAGAGGAGTTGCTAGGAGATGGTGTCCCGCCTTGACATCATTCATCAGCCTGTGACAGGCTGTTCCAACAGCACAATCATTTTATGAGTGAGTCATAGGTCTGTGTGCCTCCACTTAGTGTGGAAAATACAGCTGTCACCCAAGGGTGAAGCATTCTCCAGGCCTTTTATGCATTTTCTTGGATTAATTATTTTTTTTTAAATAAGTAAGTTACTGTGGTTTTGCACAGGCCTCAGTAAATTCCACAAAACCCAGCAAAGAGGTTGTCTTTACTTACACAGTAAGAGCAGTACTGATGCAGCACCCATGGCAGTCTGCAGGACACTACTCTGAGCACGACTGAGCGCTGGATCAAACCCACTGGCAGAATTTCTGGTCCAAAGATCTTGAAGTCAAAAAGAACAAAGGCATTCCAGGCAATAGAAGGCAGAAGCCATGAAAAATGAGTAACATATGGATTATTAATAGCAGTGCCTGCACTGTGTAAAGCAAGCCACCCTTTGAAAGGGCTGACAGAGTGAGCAAGTTTGTGGCTGGGCAGAAGACGGGAGGATGTGCTACACCACTGGGTTAGTCCTGTTAATTTTGCAACACTCGTTGCCACCTTAAAACAAAGTCAAACTGAATGGCTGCAGGTTGTAATGCTCCTACTGAAGCTGTCAGGAAAAATTACTCCTGTGAAGAAACACTAATGGAGGAGCTTAAAGAAACAAAATCACAATATTTGTGACCACTTATGCTGAGAGAGGGAACATGGTCTTGTCTTTAAGGAATACAAGACAAATCTGAGTATTTTCACTCAGTCCTGCTTTGCTATATTTGACAAATCACTTCTCCCGTGGCTGTGTCATTCCTCCCTAAGGCAAGGATATTGATGTTTCCTCTCACATTTTTTTATCTTTTTAGATTACAAATTCTGCAAGGACAGAACATTTATTTATCTTTATCATTAATGTAGTATGCCTGTGCTTCAAAAGCATTAATGGATTATACCTTCACTGCACCTCTCATGCTAAACACTAATAATAATAATCTCCTTTTGGGAGATGGAGTGTTGAAACACAGCCCAAGCTGACTGATGTACCCAAGGTCACACAAGAAGACTGCAGCTGAGCCAAGGCTTTCACCCCAAGTTTTTGCTCTACACTTTTATCAATAAAACCAGATAAAACAGGTGTGGAAGAGCCTAGGAGAGGCTATTTCATCTGACTGTCCTTCCAAAAAACTAAATAAACTCCCCCTAGGCCATTCCTGAAAGATGCTCATCCAGGATGTCCTGTAACACCTTAAGTAGTGGGGATCCCACACTACTGAAAATTGGTTCTATTCTCCCTTAGCTTAACATTGTCATTAATTCCTGATGTCTGATGAGAATCACCCATTACTGGAGCCTGTAATTTCTTGCCATAATCACAACAAATACATGATTTGTAACACTTCTTTCCAACGCTTTTAATTGAGGCCTCCTTACAGTGTCATTTCTTCTCACATATTGCACAAGGATTTAAACTAACTTCTACAGCAACTGATTAATTTTCTATTGCTGTAATCTGTGTCCCTGTCTCTCCTCCAGCCTGGATAAAGCCCCTCAGCCTCTCTTCACACAGCCCCTTACCCAGCCCCTGACCATCTTGGTGGCCACTCCTGTACTTATTTGAGCTTATTGGTGTCTTCCTTTTTCTAGGGATCCCCAAACTGGACACAGTACCCTAGGTGAAGTCTCAGAAGTGGTGGACAATGGGGAAAGGCTAGGTATAAACAGCAGAGAAATTGTTCAGAAAGTAAAGGCAATGTCACCCATTTTATCTATTTGTGGCCCACAGTAGCTGGGAATTTATTTTGTGATAGACATGACCAAAGCTACTCTTGAATCACAAAGAGAAAAAAGTTCTGCCAAGAAAAGAATATCAAGCTCAAGAGCTATTCCTCCCATGAAGCATTATAATGCCAATTATAAAGACATATTTTGGTTTGCACTTCAAAATATATAAATGCACTTCCTGCCCACTGAACACCAAAAAAAAGAACTCAGAGTGCCACAGATTTTTTCGAAATCACATCTTTAGATAGCATTAGGCCACTACGATATCAGTCTAGTTTTGCTGATGAATGCTTAATGGTTTTGGCTCATGATTACACCTCCAGTGCCAGAATAAGTCAATAGGATTAGGCCCATTATGTCTCTCACATCTCTGTTCTGCACAGTTCAACTTCAATAAAATATATTTAAAGGATATTTACCTGTCTCTGAGGGGTGGTGTAAGGATAAATTCAGCAGTATTCCCACAGTAGACTGAAAATATATCTGAAATTTTCAAAGCCACCTAGCGGATTTTGATGTACCGTTCCCATTAATGTCAGTGGGAAGAGTATATCTCAGAAATCTCAGCTGTAAAGCACTGCAATACATGAAGAATAATGGCGAACACAAAATTTAAGTAGGGAGCATAAGATATACCTAAATCAGTGTTTCACATAGACGTTTTATTTCTAATTTTTATGTCCTTATACAGGCTAAAGGAAATGAAATCAGTAAAATGTGAGTCATCTTTTATAATTACCCTGTTAAAATAAAAACTAATCAAATTATTTTTGGAGATCAAATGTAATGATTACCTCATTAATATTCTCTCTTTTCCTCAGGATGACCACACTTACTTCATGTTTTTATTAAATTAGGGGATTCTAGAACCAATTGCACAAATTGGCCTAATGTCCTTAGCAATGATTCTATACCCTATATTTGGGAGATTCTGCAATTTGCTACTTGACAGGAAAGAACTTCTGAAGACATTAGGTTTGCTCTTTTTTGAGAAGTCTGGCTGCTGTTTAGAATAATTTGGGGACTTGAAACTCTTGCTTTCTGTAAAATATTTTCCCAGTAAGGAGAGCAGAAAAGAAAGAAACGGCAAATGGGGGGGAAAAAATCTAACAAAACAAACACCAAAAAACAAAACAAAACAAAACAAAACACAAACAATTATTCCATGTTGGTTTCAATGTGGGTACGTGTGTGGCACACAAAAAGAGACAGTGAGTAGGCTCTGCTGATGGATTCCAGGGGTCAAGTACACAGTCCCCTTACTTCTTGGAATGACAGGAATTTCTAGGAAATTGCTTTTGAACCCCAGGAAGCTGTGCAACATATGCGCCTGCAGCTCTTGCCATATAACTCCTTCTTCAGGAAAAACCCATGGGGTAACATCAGACTGCAAGTGATGTGAAAGGAAAATTCTCATTTAGGAGTGTTTCAGTCTAAATCTTCTCTAGTGCAAATAGACCACTTGACTCACAAGGTAGTGGAGAAACAGGTTTCTAAGGTAGAGCTAAGGAGTAATCTTTAATATATTCTACTGCACTTGGAAATATTTTGCAGACTTACAAGCATAAAGATTAAGTAATTTGGAAACAAGGCACCCTTTGCCTTACAGATTAATTGAATTATGATATGTTTTAATAGATGCTTATATCCCAATTCACAAAGTTTACGAAGATTGGATCCCTGCCAAAGTTGCTCATCCCTCCACACACTTCATTCCAGAGAGTTTAATAACAACACTCTGATGACTTTTAACCAATAGCTCCCCTGGAAACTCAGAAAAGTTCTGAAATTGTAACATAAAAAGGAAACTTATAAAAAAAAAAAGAAAGAAAAACTCAAACAACATTTTATAACATTTTTAGAAGTAGAAATATCTCTCGCAATTTTTTTCTGGTAAATACGGCTCTTCTGAATGAATCTACTTAAATCAACTGAACTGCCAGAAGCAATAAAAATCCATAACAAAAGAAAAGATAATGCAGTGGTAAAGGAGAACATTTTCAACCCATCATTGAGAAACCATCAGCAAATTAAAAAAAATTAATGGAAGATTATTTTCAAGTAATAACCATTAATCTTAACTCAGTAAATGTTAACACACTCCCTGTTTTTCAACTACTTGAAAGCTTAATTCAGAGGTGAGTGTAACCAGGGATCCTTAAGAACGAAGTAATGCTATTATTGGGAGTCTTTTGGTTTACATCAGAATGGGAGGTATGTGAACCCACACAAGAGGAACGGGAAAAGTTTAATACAAAATTAATAAATGAACCTGAATGGTTCTAAAAGAGTAAGAATTGTGGTGGTCTGCATGAACATGGGGAAATGTGCACTGTCAATCCTCTTTGGCTTTGAGTTTTATTTCAGACTGCTACTTTTTTCAAAAACTAAGGAAAAGCAGATCTGAGTTAATTAAGATGAGCTAATTTGAATACAGATGCAAAAAATGTTCATTAATAGTAATTACTTTTTATTTATGAAACCTAAATAACCTAAACTCAGCTGAGGCTGGAGAACTCCCAAAAATTCTCATACGGCACTGAGAATAAATGAATAGTGTTGTGCAACTGGTTTAGTGAATTATATATTGGGGTTTTTTTTTTCCTTTAGTCCCTTTTCTGAAACATTATACATTGATTATTGCCAAAAGCAAGATACAAACCCAATAGATGAACACGTTTTTGACAAGAACCATAAAACCAGGCACTAAGTGGGACTCAGGCTGGACTTGGAACATGGATTTTGCTCAAGCTGACCACAAAATTGCAAATGATGACTGTTTTCCCCTGTGATTGATTGCTAGGCATGAAAAGTGTCACCCATCTGCTCCAGTGCTCCTCTGCAATAATGTGAAGGTAGCCTGGAGTGCTGGCACCAAAAAGAGTGAGGAAATGTATGTTACACATGGTAGTGGAAGAGTGTGACCTAAGGATCCAAACGGCTGTGAAAATGTCCAAGACACCAGCCTAGAGTCATAATTATAAATTCCACATAAAAGGTAATCTCGCTGATTTAGAAGATAGCTCCTGCCCCTGTTGTTGATTCAGGTACTTTCTGTCTGGTTCTTGCCTTCTAGGGTTACTCTTTTATTGCTGTCTTGCCCGAAATACACATTTCTAGTGAAAAATCTCCTCAGTGTACCTGAGGGACAAGTATCTGCTGGAGAAGGCACATTTTGATAATAGGAACTCTCAGTAAGACGAATGATGCTGTGGTCCCAAAGTGTTCAAACCCACAAATGTCCACTTGACATACCCGGGGCAGAGTTAGCACTGATGAGTCTATAGGAAATTGTAGTAGGTTTTAAGTCATTCAACAGCCCCTTTGAATGCTGACCTTCGAGTGGGAATAGATACACCCCATCAGGCTGTGCAAACCAGGAGTTCAAGAGCCATCCTACGTCAAGATGTCCAGTAGAGAGGAGATTTAAATGTTATTAAAATTTTGAGAGACTGACAAAGTCTATTAGAGAAGTCCCTGCTCATGAAAAATGACCATGAGCAATGCCAACATGATGTCCATTGTTTCCAAGGATATAAGTAAACACTCCAAAGGGATTAGCCCCATCTCACAGCCCTACTGCTGACGTCTCTGAGGAGTTCCAATAGTGCAAATAGTCCCAGAGCTTTAGTGAATGCTATTAACTCAGTTACTACTTGATCATGGGCACTTAAAACTCCAGAGTGTGTTAAAGCTGCTCATTTATTATCACAGCAATGCCTGGGTGGGGAAAGGTGTGGGAGAGCTGCTACTCAAAGGATGTAGCAAGAGGCAGCTGGAGCCAGCTCCTCTCCCACCTCCACATCACATAGAACCCTCTGTGTTTGCAGAGTCCTCCCTAAATCATCTTGGCTCATTTATACTCTAAACAGCAAGCCTGTTGGCTGAAAAAATATGGAGGTCGCTCTATCATCTTTTCTCTTTTCTTTTCTTTTTTATCTTTCCCCTTTTTTCCCCCTTTTTTTCTTTCTTCTTTTTTTTTCCTTTTTTCTTTTTCCTTTTCTTACTTTTCTTTTCCCTTTTCCCTTCCCTTCCTCCCCTTCCCTCTCCCTCCCTCCCCCCTCCCTTTCCCTCTTCCTTTCCTTCTCCCCCCCCTCCCCGCCCCTCCCCTCCCCTCCCTTCTCCCCCCCCTCCCCGCCCCTCCCCTCCCCTCCCTTCTCCCCCCCCTCCCCGCCCCTCCCCTCCCCTCCCTTCTCCCCCCCCTCCCCGCCCCTCCCCTCCCCTCCCTTCTCCCCCCCCTCCCCGCCCCTCCCCTCCCCTCCCTTCCCTTCCCTTCCATCATCAGTTTGGCTAGACTTTGACTAGATGCACACAAGCACTCAAAACCTTTACTAATTATTTTGTTTGGATGATAACTATAAATTTCATTTGTTCACATTTAAGAATTTAAGAAGCCCCCAGATGGACTCTGGGTATTTTATTGAAGCTTCCATGTCAGATATTTAGGTTTTCACTGCTCTAAAGAGCTGCCCAATGCCAGTTCTGCATCAACATACACAGAAATAGTTCAGTGGCAGCGTGTTTTCGATGAGTTTAGTGATAGTTCCACAGTATCAATTATCTTTAGATTTGTGAAGCAGAGCAGAGGAAAGATGATGAAGCAGACTGTACCAGCTCTTAATACCAGCAGAACTACAGAATGTATAATTTAGCATTTATTTTATTGCCAGCATTTTCTATATAATGTGTTCGTGCACAAAATAGCCTATCAAATGCATTAGCAAACAAAAGCTATATAAAGACGTCTATAACCAAAAGGCAGCTTATGAATAATTCACATTTCCATGCATTAGGAGTCATCCAGATAAAACACATAAAGTGCACTTAACTTGTGCCAGTGAAAACCTATAAATTATATGAATAATTGTATATATATATAATGTATATAATATCAGTGTAATATTTCAGTTACCTTAAAGGATAAAGTTGCTTTCTTGGATGACTTTGAAGACAATTTGCAAGCTTGCTCAATTTACGCTGACAGTAATTGCTGTACAGCTGCCTGATTTAGACAGAGGGGGAAAATGGATGCACTGTGCAAGTTACAATAACAGAAGAAAAGCTGCTGGGCTACCTTTTGTGGTACTATTTGTACTCATTGACAGGACTACTGCCAGCTGTTCAATTATCTGTCCAGAATACTCCAGAATACACAGTGCTTTATTGGTAGTTTAGACATAAAAAAACCTCCTACTTTTGACTCACATAGTACTTAGCAGTAGGTAAAGTAAACACATATTTATTAGATTAACGTGGAAGACTTGGGGAGTATTTCAAAATTATGATGACAGAAGAAATTACATGTTTCGTGCCCAGAAATATAAAAGTTATCAAGGAAATTATGGAGTGTTCTGATTCTACACAATTTTTGGTTCTTTATCAATAATAAAATAATGTCAAACTACACCTACAAGTCTGCAAATACACAAACACAAAGTTTTGTGTGTTTGCAGAATCAGCTGTGCACATTCCATTTCAGAGGTGTTTTTTGTTTCCACACTGAAATCCATCCCTGCATTACCATTGGATAAATTAGGACACAACAGCCACAATTCATGGCATTACTTCTGTGGGTTTCAAAGTTTGCCAAGAAACCTTCAAGCAGGCACCAAGCTACAACAGTAAACGATGACAGACATTTCAAGTCATCAACGCAAATGGAGGGAAATGAAATGGACAATTGTGGTTACACGGTAACGGAGGTCAGACAGCCTATAGAATACATAAAGTTCCCCTAATTATGCTTTTTGTAGGATTCAGCTCTTGGAAAGAGTGTGAATCATGGCTCAAGATGTAAAAAGGGTGAGAAATTTGGTATTTATGCTCAGCTGTATACTCAGACAGCATACAGCAAAGACTGAGGACTCTGGAAAAGGCACACCTCCTCCCTGACACATTCAGGACTGCAGAGCATTAACATGCTTTTAGGTAATCAGGAAATATTGCCATTATCCTCAGCTTGCTTTCTTTTTTGGGATTGCAGCTGACAAATTACCGCAAAATAATTTAGGAACAATTAAAGCATTTCTCAATGCTCGTTGTTTGAGAGCATGTTCCTTGATGGAGTAATGAGCAAAGGCATGCACTAATCACCCATTAACTGGCAGGGTGCTTAAACATCATTTCATCTTGCTCTAGAAAGGGTTGTGTGCTGCTTAATTTAGTGCCTTTGGTAGACTCAAGGATTGAAGGCTTCTGAAAATGGGACCTACATCTCTATTTAGTTAGCATCTCACATGATATGGCCTGCTTTCCTTCTGACTGCAAATATTAGAGATTTATGCCTTCTCTTTCATCTTGTGATCTCTTGGGAGAGGTATTTGTCATGTAGAATGAGTCTAACAAGCTGCAAAACTAAGACGCCACATACAGAAGTTACACAAATGATTTTCACACTGAATATTCTAGAAATATTTGCTATGCCAAGCAATCCAATCTGCTTTCTTTCCTGGATGTAATTTCGCTGTCCTTTACAGAGGGGAGCACAACAGGGACTAATTCTGCCCTATCTGTCCTCGGAGAAAACACATTTGTAATTTAGAGACGCAGATCTGTTACCAAAGGCTGTAAAACCAAGTACAGGGAAGAAGTTTGCTTGT
Organism: Callaeas wilsoni; assembly: GCA_013398955.1. Classification (NCBI taxonomy): domain Eukaryota; kingdom Metazoa; phylum Chordata; class Aves; order Passeriformes; family Callaeidae; genus Callaeas; species Callaeas wilsoni. The sequence goes on from VWPU01007092.1 coordinate 145,102, forward strand.
CCTCTCTTCATGTGACCCCAAAATGCAGAAGACACAGAGCGAAATAGGGAAGGCTGTGCATCTCCAGCTTTACCTCTTCTTTCACTTGCTCCCTGTTCAGAACAGTTGCTCTACCTTTTTCTTTTCCACTCTCCAGCTCTCTGTACAGAGAATCTGTCACAGACAATCCTGAACAGTTTATGAATTGTTACCTACATCCCCTCTCACTGCTCTTGCTTCCGACTGCAGTTGCAAACTCAACTGAGACCCTGCAGAACTTCATCATGTCCTCAAAAACACTGGAACAAGGATTCACAGAACTCCTCACTGCCTTCTTATTTTTAATCGGATTTTTTAAACCCAGCTTTCTAATGATTTTCTGATGTGACTATGTTGTATGTGTGTCTGCTCTGCTCAATTTTGGACTTGTGGCTACTCAATAAAATTCGACAAAATAAAGTTCAAAAAATATATTAAAAGTCTCACAAGTTTTGTGCAAGTGGGTAGCCTGGTAGAGAAGACAGATAAGAGTAAATGTCTGTACAGAAGGAAGTGATAGATGACAAAAGCAATCATGTTAGTAGGCACTGGATAACTTACCCCAAAGACTATCCATGGCAGAGAGGATTCAGAAAATTCTCTAACTACAGAACTACAGCTTGTAAACAAAGAATATTCATTTTTACAAGGTTACTCAGATACACAAAACTTTGTGGGGAAGATCCTGAATCCTCTGTTGCAAATAAAGTGTTCACTTAACCTTTAGAGAAGACATTTCACTTGCTTTTACTTTTTTCTTTGTCAGTGAATCTGACTTTTAGTTAGCAGATGAATTTTACAAACTACATAACCTAAGAGTAAATGCTTGGTGCTTATTGTAGAGTGGAGAAAACAACACACAACTGGAGTGACTCTGAAATATTTCAGTGAGATAGTCAGCTGAGAGCTTCTGGCTTTTTGAAAAGTCTAGGATTTAGAAGATTGTGGAAGGCTCTATGTCTATAAAAGTAAAAACCACATATATATCACAGAATAATAGTAAAATCTATTTCTAAACCTCTGGTCAGTGTAGGAACCTTCTAGCAAGTATTTGTAGATAACTGGTAGGTATTGGTAGGTATGAATACCATGGATAAGACAAACATAAAATTATTCTGAATCCTAGAGGGTACATTTTTTAAAAATCTACATTTCTTTCTGACAGTCCTGCTATTATTGACTTGATACACATAGGTTGGGGTTGATTTACACCTCTATGTTCATGAGCCTAATGGAAATGACAGTGGGGCAGACGCTGTTTTCCTTTCATACCCCAAATTTTTATGGAAATTCCTTCACCCACCAAGCCCTAAAACTCTGTTTTCCTTCATGTTTATGTAGAAAAAGTATCCCTGTTGCAAACAGTGATTCAGCAGAGGAATTACAAGATCCCTCGAGATTATCATAACCTTTTATTCACCGAAGAAGACAAAATGAGAACATTAGGCGAGTCAAATTTTGCTTTGAGGCAGAGATTTTTCAAGGGCGTTTCACTGACAGTGATCTATGCACAAATCTAATCCTAATCACTGCAGTGGCTAAACCTTTCTCCCCCCTCAGTGGATATTATTTTCCCAGCTTGCCTGTGCAGCGTGGAAGTGTTATTAGAGCAAAGGGACTTGTAGCCAGTTGGTCTGGGGAAATGGTCTGAGATTACAAGACTGTGCAAGAAGCTGGTGACAACTGCAATGCAACCTCAAACCAAACACCTTGAGAGCAGGCTCGAACCAGCAGTGACCTGTTTTTCTTGATTAGATTTTGCAGCAGCAAGACCAGACAGAATTGCAAATACAAAGGCATCTGTCAGGAAAATGAAGTCTCAGTATGGATTTCAGTGAGTCTATAGCTGGAACAGGAGTTTTAAAATATTTATAAGACATTCACAATTCACGAGTTATAGGATATTCAACCAATCACATTGTCAAAATCTCTGAACAGATATTGGAGTGTGCCTTCTGTTTTAGAAATACACAGCAGTTGCTTTATGGTAACAATTCATAATAAGGATACTTGGGAAAAAACCCCTAACAAACACAAAAACAGGCAAACAAACAAAACAAAAAACCCAATCAACCAACCAACCAACCAACCAAAAAACCACACCAAAAGACAACAACAACAACAAAAAAAAAGCCCCAAACCATAAAAGGATATTTTGTCCCTGTAGAAAAAAAATGCATACCACAAATGCTTACTAGTACCTCTACCCAGGTGTTATTTTACTCACTGCTCAGGCATCACTTCACCTCAGCTGCCTGCCACCATCCTTCCATTTTGATCAGATTTTCTGAGATCTGGCTTGAGACTGTGATGGAGAACAGCCTTGATACAGACTGAGACAAACCCTGGTAACAGGACTGGGCTTGCACAACCTTGGGAAATGCAGCCTGTGGTCTCAAGCATAGTTTTGGGGCTTTGAATGGGACCCCTGCAAGTGCCTTGTGCCTGTGGAGATGGGAGTAGGAAGGTGCTGGTCTCTTGGCCAAAGGGATTGCAGAAGCCCAACTATACTGCGAAAAATTTTGCAGACTCAGAACAAGAGGGTTTCTCTCCCTTAACTGAAAAACAGAGGCAATCTTCACCTGGGTCAACTTCTCTTTCCAAGTTCCCTGTGAATTTTGCCACACTCATGTAACCCAAACAGCACCACTCGATTATCTGATCTCTGCTCACTGCAAAACTTCTCTTTGTGTCCCTGAGCTATGAGGCTTTTTATTCCCTCACCCTGTGCCAGCCCACCAACTAAGCTGGTCGCCCCAATTCTGTGTCCTGTGGCCCTTTTTCAGTGTCAGGGTGGTCTTGTGACACTGTATTTGACAGGCAGCTCCTCGGAGCTACAGCAGGAGCTGAACGCTGACATTGGGGCTGGAGAAATGCAGAGCACAAAGAGAGAGCAGCACACAGCAATGGCTCGTGTTACACATCCACACTGAACAGAGCAGGTGGGGATCCTTTATAGGCTTCTCGTGGACAGGTGGTTTTCACACTTCAATCATTCCCTCACAACGTGCAGATTTTCACTTCAAAGATTTGGCAGTGTTGAAAAGGAGTTTTTCAACCTACACAGAGTTCGTTTAAGTTAAGAGAGGTTCATCTTCCCCAAGTTTGTACTGCTGGAATGGCTTTGCTGCTACAGTGTTCAAAGTTCTCTCTAAACACCTTTTGGTGAAGCAATACAGCTCTCCTCCCCGAGGAGCACTGCTGCACTTGTGCATCCACAGCCTTGTGTAGTGTGACTATGGGGTTTTCATGTCTGCATGTGTAAGGAAATATATTGATGTATATATATATATATGTAAACAGAATTAAAATGTTTAGGGAATCCACTTCTGAATTCTTCTGAATCACATTTGGCACCAAGAACTCCAGATCCATGTCAAACTGCTATTTGTATTGAAGTATGTCAATTCTTTGCCTTTTTTCTGTTCCTCCCCCTGCCCCTTGTATTGAGTTTGTGACTGTAAGAAGAATCCTTGCCCCTAGCACTGGGCTTGCAAGTGAGGGGATTTTGCTGCTTATGAAAAGCCCTTTTGCAGGAGCCTCAGCCAGGGTTTGGCTGGGTCCCAGGAAGGCTGGAGCTCAGCTCTGTTCCGCTGCAGGGAGGCCAGAGGACGGATTAGGGTTGGAAAGTGAGTAATGGACTTTGATACTGTGTCAAGCCATGTAAGAAAGCTATCTGAGCATGCCAGGAGCTTATAAATGAAAGAACCACTTCAGAGATGTGGGAAGAGGAGACCTGTGAGACTTAATGATTCAAAGAAAATCTGTCTTCTAGTTAGGAGATGAATCCTTAGATGACTGACCTAAATCCCAAATAATTCCGAACAACGGCAGAAAGACAGAGTTAAGTGCAGTCCTATCATTGAATCTTAAGTCTTTCTGTAGTACTGTATGTCTTATTGAGCAAAAGATAATACAAGGAACAACAATCAGATATCCAGAATAATGTAACAATACATGAAGGAGCTTAGCATAGACAAGGAATAGCTGTAGGCTTCATTTGCTCTGTTTAGTTATGCTAATAGAAAATAAAGATTTCCAGAAAAGATTAGAAGCAAAGAGATTCAAAAGAAGTGGCCTGGAGCTTTCTATAGGCAGAAGTCCAGCAGAATTACAAATCTGTGAATTAATATATTCATTACCTTACAGAGAGAAAAATCATGTTACCAGTACAGGTGTTTGTTTACCATGGTTATATTAAGATAATTTAATAATACCATATTTAGTTGTCTTAGATAAATTAAGCTAACTTCATACAAGTTTTAGAAATGAAAAGGCAGATTGGTTTGTACCAAGACGGTGTTCCTCAGCATTGCTTTACATCAGCAGATGGCCTGAAACCTCTCATGAATCTTAACACACACCTCTGAACTGAGGTAAGCCAGGAAAGATTTTCTCCACTATTAAGTTACCATTCTGTTACTGTTCTTTCTCTGTTCTGATTTTAACAAATTCTCTTCTTTTTTACATTTATTTTCTTTATCACTTCCTATCCGCATAATCACACATTCATATATTCTATGTGACTGTAATGCATGTATCCTCCACATCATCTCTGTATGCCCTTTTAGTAAGTATGTAAAATTCAAAGTAAAATTATTTGTGTTTGCTAGTTCAAGAGCTCCACTTGCTTAGAATCTCATGGTTCCCAACTCATATCTGGAATCTACACAGAGAATTGCATCCTGGTGTGCTGTCTTGACTGATAAAGGCACTTTCAGAATGCAAGCCACGGACAGGTTCTGAAAGCCTTGCACAGGTCCATCCCTTTTCTTCCATTACAGCACATCTCCCCACCGGGTGAAATGCCACTCCAGGTTATTCCCAGTGCCAGCCCTTTGGGCAGGGACACACTGAGGCTCTCAGGAGCTGCTGTGCCAGCCCCCAGCAGCGTGATGTGGTTGTACTTTATGTTTGAATGCTGAATTTGCCCTCAGTTCCTTCAGGCTGGAGCGTAAAGGTGCAGCTCTCTAACCTAGAAGACTCACGCAAGGCAAGCCCACTTGTAGGCACTCACAAACGAGCTGGGTTTGGAAGGTGCTGAGCAACTCCAGCACATACAGCAGTGGATATTCACAGCTCTGGGACAGCTTTACCATCTTTTCCAAGGAGCCTAGCCTGGAAAATGAGGCTTGCTCATTTGCCTCAATTAATTACTGCTTGTCTTGTCCTGAGAAATTTCTAAATGAAGGGCTGAGGAATAAATTTTGCCCTAGGTGGTCTAACAGATTGCTGTCTCTGGGCCCATACCAACCACTCTGCACAGACACTGTTTCTGCTAGAACAACATTAGCGCTTCTTTATCAAAGCACTTCTGGTGCAAAAAGGAATTAAGAAACTTCTTTTTTTTTTTTCCTAGGAGGCACCAAGCTAAAATACAATACAGTCTGCAAAGCAATTAGATGCAACACTATCACAGGCTCCTGAAGGCTGGAATTCATTGCAGCAGTTGCTGTTTAGCCTCACTGCATAGCACAAAAACTAGAAACTGTATCTCTGAGATTGTTTTCCCTCTATGCAGTTCATCAAATTCAAAGACTGTTGGATCTCAGGAATTAGTGACGGAAAACAGCCCCAACCACCTCATCATTCAGACCACCTTTTTAGTGATGCAAGACTGTTCTCCTAAATCAATATTTTAGTATTTCCTCTAGGTCAGTTGAAAATTTTTATAGAATAGCAAAGGAATTTAGTTGCATCTCCTGTGAACTATTTTATAGCTGAAGAGATGTCATAGGCAGTACAATTTGCTTTATATTCAGCATACATCATTCCATTTAAAATTTCATTCCATAAGTGTGAATTAAACTCCAACTTATTATGACAAATATTTTCTTGTCTTCCTCATGTTTACGTCTTTCATAAATATGTAAACTTTTATAAACTCACATCCACATTACTTGCCGTTAAATCAAGGCATTTTATACATACTTTAATGTTCTTTCTTATACTAATTGTTCCAATCCTTTGATCATTTCTTTCACCCTGAGTGTAATCCTATGAAAGAATGCTGAAGGAGATAAAAAAAAATTCACGGCAGAAAACAAAACAAAGAGGCAAACACGATTTCTGGATTTGATATGGTGGGAAGAGAGGCCAAGGGGATCTCTTCAAGGTATTTTTAGAAACACTTTTATCACAAATCAAAAGGCAGAGTTTGTGCTGGTGTACAACAGGCAGACAAGAAATCATATGAGGAGAGAATGAGGAGGGAAAACAGGTGCAGTTCAGATACCTGAAGGGTACTGGCAGCAACACACCCACCCAGCATCCCCTGCAAGGCAGAAATCCTGGGCACCAGGCTGAGCCCAGACCTGCTGCACCCTGAAAACTCCTGGTGGGACTCCCACAGGCCCCTGAGCACTCAGAGATGGGGAATCAGGAGCAGACTCACAGTCAGGGCAGTCCCAGTGGCCAAAGAAAGAGCCTGAGCCTTTAAATAATGAATTTCACAGAGCTTACTGTCACTGCAAAACCTTCATCAGGTGTGTCCGGCCACTCAGATCCGGCCCTTGGAGCATCCCAGTGGTTTTAGAGTGCTTAGGAGCAGAAATATGAAAAATGTTCTCTGTTTGTAACATTAGAAGTACTGGGGAGATATGAAGCAGGAGGAAGACTCCACAGAAACAAATAGTTGGCCTGAACCAAGAAAAAAACCACAAAATGCTAGTTTGCATTCAAAAGACAAAAATGTATTGAAGAATCCATAAAAAATTTATGTCACCACAAACCCTATGATTTGTGGGAAAATATCTATGTGTCTTTAAAAAAATAAAAGCTTCATTTTATTATTTTATTGCTTTTAAAATAAGCCGATTTTTTTCTAAGTAACATATGCCATTACTGCTTCATTTTCTGAGCAAAAAAATGATTCTGGCAGATTTGCCAGGGAACACAGCTACATTTCTGAGCACTGGAAATCTGCATGTAACATCTATTTAAAGCGCCTCTGTGAAGAACTAAGTGTCAAAAAACTTCAGTCCACCCTATTGTGTCTTTTATTTGCAGCCATTTATCAGAGTTCATGTGCTCCAGAAGGGATTGCTCTTCACCAAAAGAAAGACAATGGAATGATTTGTCCTCCTGCAAGAGGACTTTCTGCCCCATCAACTGCTGTACACAGCCTGAAACTGTAGCAGAGGTTGTGGAGAGCAATATCCCATCTCCTTACTGTCAATAAAGTAACTCTTTGAGAGATGCTTAGGGGTCAGGAACAGCCCCACAAAAGCAATAAAAACAGTGAAATTCAGAAAGCAGCCTTAAACCTGTTTCTTTCATGTGGTCCAGCAAGTGCTTGCTCCAAGCTTTATGGGGAGCAACAACAGGACAAGGGAAGGAATGGCAAGAAATTCTCACTAGAAACCTTTTCCAAATTCTGTACAGGTCATATCCTTTTTCAAAGCAAATGATCCTAAATTCTATCGTACTACTGACTCTTCAGCCAGGAGCCTGGCCATATTCCCAAAGGGCTAACCAAGGCAACACCAAGGCCTCCCTCTTTCCAAGGATTCAGCTTTGTACAAGTCCAAAATCTAGATGGGAATGGGATTGTGGGGTACACCAGAATACCCCCCGTCTTTGTCACTGCACCTCTTTATCTCTGAGAACGTCTGTGGGATGCAGCTCAGCTGCTCTAATGCACTAACACAACAGAGATGTTCAAAACAAATGGGTGCTTTTAATTACAGAGAGCTTTCCACAACAAAAAACGGCTTTCCCAGATGGTTGAGACTGAGACAACATATTAGACTAGACCTTCTCAGTCTCTGAGGCTGACAGAATTAAGACACAGGCTCTCAAATGTACCCTAGAATCTCTCCATCCAACCTCATGGTTAAATATCTGCCCCCTCTTGGTCTTTTTACCAGCAGGAGGGTTTCTGCTGGCACCACTCAGCTCCAGATGTTATCCTTTTCTTTGTGCAGAAAAAGGAAAGAGCATTTCCTTTTTGCCAATGAGCAAAAATGATGAAATTAAAGATTGATCTCAGAAGGGTGCAAGAAACCTCTGTTCTTCCCCCTTGTAGGTATTAGAAGAGAAGAGAAGAGACTCAGCACACAGAAATATTTTTCCTGTTTGCATCACAGATGAGCTATTTGGAAGCCAATGGTAATAAAAGGAAATCATCACAGGAGAAAAATGGCCAGAAATTCAACCATGGTATGTCTGAAGCGAGGACAAAAGTGATCTGGGAGCTTCTCTGGTAGTGAAATGGAAAGGAAAAATCTTCTGTTTATTAACTTGTGGAAAAACTGTCCACAACTCACTGGGGGGGAAGGAAGTAACCATCTTCCTGACCAGTCCTCCAGATTAAGATATCTTCAGCCTAGGCTGGAGAAGGCTCTGATTTTCACCATATGATATGAGGTGTGGGCAGCAGCCAGTCATCCCTCCTGAAGGCAGGGACTGGAAACACCTTGCCAGTCCTTAGATTTCAGTAGACTCTGGAGTTTGCATAAACAAGTTCTTTATGAACTGAAAGATGTGCCATTTTATTTACTGCCATCAGAAATCATTACTTTTACATGGCTTTTACACTCACCAAATTTGTGCAATTATGCAAACTTCTGCATTTACAGAGGCATTCTGAATTATTAGCACTGCTTCTCTAATCCATGCAATTTTTTTGCCAGAAGGACACCACACCATTAATTCCGTACCCTCTCTAAATGCAGCAATTATCTACCAAACAGTTATTCTGTGCCACGCTTCAAGGATGCTTTCACCTTCCCACCCCCCAGTGCTGTTGCTGGGCAAAGGAGGAGAAGTCACAATTACCCTCTAGGGAGAGAGGGTCAAGAGGAGTCCCAGGACAATGTAAACATTCTTTAAAACAAGAAAAAAGGAACACACACACAAAACCAATAATACATTATTATAAGTAGGCCTTTACTGACTGTGTTATTTACCATTAAATTCTGCACATTAGTTCCCATCAGTATAACCTATAAGATTTTCAGGTTAAATACTCAGTTTAGAAGGGCACATGCAGATTAACCAGCAGCAGTGTTCCTCAGGTGCCAGTCTGGACCAGGCTCATGTGGTTTCCTGCTTATGTAACTATTTGTGGGATCCAAGATGCAAAAGCTCTTAGGTAATAAACACTTGCCCTCCACTCAGTGGAGGAAAACTCTGAGATAGGTAAGAAAGCCTCTGTAAGAAAGGCCTTTCTCAAAGGAGATGCCAGAAAAATGAACAGGGCTGCTCCCTGCTCAGCTTTTTGTATTGGAGAGGGGTCCAGTTGCGGTACCAGTGAGCTCTGTCACAACCCAGCTCAGTTCCCACAGACCCACAGGGCACAGGGGCCCCTCACCTCTTTGGGGGATGGGGCCGTAGCACATCTCCCCAAGGAAGATCTGCCTTTGTGCTGGGACCGTAGCCCAGGGATGAGTAGGACAAGCCATGTCTCCCGAGAGGCCCTCAGAGGATCACAAAATTGCCAGTAAGGGTCACTCTGTTCTCAGACAGAGACATCCCCACATCCCACCCCCAAGGAGTTCATTGGTTGTATTAAAAATGTGTGAGATGGGAGCTTGCTTTTGACATCAGTATTTGCTTAGCCCTCTAAACACAGGCAATAAAAAGCCCATATTTTTTGCATAAACAGATATTTTTGCTAAACGTAAATACATTACATTCAGCTTCTGCCCCACTGACACTTTTTGGAACACAAACTCACAAACTTGTTCACAGGTTTGTTTGTTCAGGGATTTTTTTTCTGCTTGGAAGAGGCTAGGTCCTATGAAGGAACTTAAATTAGCAAGATTAGGCTCAGACTCCTACATCCAATAGTGGCATAAGGACCTTTATTTCCATAAACCCCGAGACTCTACCAAGACCAGTGTGGCTATAGAAAATGAATTAAAGGCCAAGTCTCAGCTCCCCATCATTGCTTTGTTAGTGCTGAGAAGCTCAGTTTGTGCTGTTTAGGATGTGCTGAAAGAGAAGAGAGCAATATGAGACTGAGCTGTGGTGGGAAGAGGCCCTTCCACCCTGGAAGTAAATAATGATGATCTTTAAGGTCCCTTCCAACTCAAATCGTTTTGTGATCCTATGAATGCAAAATTAGAGAAGCTGCTCATGTCGTCCCTGAACAGGAGAGCTGAATTCTAGTGCTGTCCTCCTCCTTTCCCCTCTCTTCATAATTTAAAAATAAATTAAATCAATTATGAATATGTTGCATCTCATTTAAATAAGAACAGAATATTTGAAGCTACCTTTCTGTGCAAGCAATGCAGCTAAGTCCCTGTGCCACATGGCTTGTTAAATCAGATGCATCCAACCAGAAGACCCTCAACAACTAAGACTTGAGCTATTGTAACTATTGGAGGTCTGCTTATGACTACAAAGATTTTACTCCAGAAACCTCAGATCTCATCATTCACAGCGAAAATGGTGACTAGAAATGCTGAAGTAGATTTCATACAGCCTGATGTCACTGCTAACAGTGATTACAGACAGCCATCAGCACAGCATCAGTGTCTTATGAAAAGATGTGCAGTCAACTTCTTAACATGCTCTTTTGTGGAAGGAGATCACAGGTGAAAAGTGATTTACAAAAAAGACTTAAGCTGGAAATGCTCATTTTCATTTTCATTTGCTTGCTCAATTTTCCATTTAGCTTTAGGTTGCTGAAGTGTTTGAATTGCAGTGTGATATTCTGAGAGCAGAATTTCTTTTGTAAAAATTAGTTAAAAATGCTGCCCCTGTGCTACAGACATCCTCATGTCATTTCTGGTATTAAACAAGCAGCCTCTCTGATATCTTCAGATGAAACAACCTGAAAGGAACTTGCTAAGGCAGCAAAATGTTGGGGGCAAAGGGCTTTTTCACTCTGGGAGGGTCTCCTTTGCACTTTATTGCCAAGGTTTTACATCCCAGAGGAGAGGGAGATGAATCCAAGTCCGTCAGAGGACCACCCTTAAGTCCCTGCTCTGTGTAACTATGGCTCAGCTACATCCCAATTAGCTCTATCCAAAAACCTCACAACACTGCTAGGACTGTGAACACCTAATGCCAATCATTTTTCCACAATTCATTATTTTTTTTCTGATGAGGCAGTAAACATTTATAGATATATTTAATTTCATAGGCAATTCCTGCAGAAACCAAAAGAACTGTTGTCACAAATGGAATTGCTCATCTGAATAAGGGTTTGCAGGATCAGTGTGTTAAGTTTCAATGTTGTTTTTTAACCATAGGGTTTTGCAAAATTCAAACGGAAAGCAGAAGCAGCATTTTAAAATAGCATGTGCTACATTTGTATCTAATGCTGCAGAAGGATTTGTAGATTTGTATTTGTAGATTGCTTTAACCAAGTCCACTTAAAACCTTAAATCAAGCAATTTAAAGCCTGCTCCATGAGATTTTTAAGCATGTGTAAATTCTCAAATTCAGTTTACACTTAAATGCTTTACCACACTTGAGAGTCCCCTACTGACCTCGGAGATTGAGCAGTAAAAGATCTACCCCTTAAACATGAAGTGAATTAAGTAGCTCCCATATTGAACCAATACACCACATTCCAATAGTTAAGTATAATTAGAAACCTTATGAGTTATAAAAGGAGCAGTACACAGCAAAATCTGTAATGTACATTTCTATTGATTTATAGGGTTTTGTCACTAGTTTTGCAGCACAAAGGACAGGCACTGATAACTAAGACCAGTTTGAGCAAGCTCATCTTTGCAAGGAAGACCTCTGTAGCACTAATTGTTATGGCCAAGAACGTATTAAAATGTTATGTTCAAGAACGTATTAAAATGTTCTCCCATATTATCTTAAATCAATGCAGTTTGTTTTCAGCCACCCTCACCAGCAAAATGCATCGCACAGAGAGCAAGAAATGGCGAAATGCCTCCTCAAGGTGAACATTTGACCTTTTCAGTTTCATAAACAGAAATTTATAAGTGATTGATTCATATTTGTGTGCAAATGGTTGTTTTTGAACAGTTTTCTTGGTTCACTTGTCCGAGCACTTCCCAAGTGAGTCCTTTGAGCATGGCTGAGTCCTGGGCCGGGAAAGAATCTCCAGAAGGGAGAATGGTGGAGCCTCCTGATTCAGCCATGAGAAGTCCTTGAAAGTAGAGGACTTGAAGTGGACAGAGCCAAACCTTTCCACAATCATAGGAACTAAAACCCGCACAGAATCATGAATCATTAAGGCTGGAAAAGTCCTCTAAGATCATTGAGTCCAACCATTAACCTGACACTGCCAAGTCCACCACTAAACTGTGTACCTAAATACCACATCTACACATTTTTGGAACACTTTCAGGTATGGTGACTCCACCACATCCCTGTGCAGCCTGACAGCTCTTTTGGTGAAGAAATTTTTCCTGATACCCAGTCTAAATCTCTCTTAGCATAACTTTAATCTGTTTTCTCTTGTCCTATTGCTTGTTACCTGTGAGAAAAGAGCTGACCCACACCTGTCTACAACCTTCTTTCACTGTTGCTCCTTACCTGGGGACAAAGGAGTCTGAGGGACTGGAGCTGGTCCCAGCAGAAGCAGTGGTGGTGTGAGCTGTTCCATCCAAATCCCTCTTTCCTCCTCCTTTCCTCCACCTGATCACAAAGCCAGCAAAGGGAGGAGAGGAGAAAGCAAAGGGAGAACCCCAAAAGCAGAAATCCTGACCCATCCGTTGCCCTCTGCCAACACAATAAGTAGCTCTCCCAAGATATCTCCCACACCTGTACCTCAGATTTTTGGGATCTCTTTCGTCTTTGCTCCTCTCAGACCCCATTCCTACCTGCCAGCACTAACCAGATCATCCTCAGGCAGGTCCCCGCTGCTCAAGTTGCCAGAGGGTTGCTCCACCTCCACCTGGGCAGGCACCCATGGGTGCTGCAGGCTCATCCTCTGCTGCAGGAAGGGAGGATGTGCTCAGCCAGTGGCCAGAGGCTGCCCAAGCCTGTCCTCACCTGTCTGCATTGAGGGTCATCTGCAGACTTTCAGATGCCTCCTCCCCCTCTCCCACTTCTCCTTCCCCCATTAGAGCCTGCTGCAGAGGATGGGAGCAGCATCTTTGCAAATGGAAAGTGGGGAGAGTGGTAATTGATGGGATATTGCAACCATTAGCCTCCTGCCAAAGGCTACTGGAGGGAGAGGAAGAAAAGAAACCATCAAGAAATTTCTGGAGATGCGTGCTCCCTTCCTAAATCCATCTTTGCTCGTTCAAATGTGGGGCCATCAACTCTTACATCAGCTCTTGCTTAGGCCCAGCTGCTGCAGGATGCTCTGGCACAGCACAGCCCAGGACCAGCTGTCCTGCACACTGCAAGGAAGAAATGGAATTCTCCAAATTTAAAGCTGCACCATACTGATGGACAAGCTGGAACTATCCCTTATACCCTGTGCTCAGCAATGAGAGGGCAGATGGCTGCCACTCCAGGGAGGGGGAAAGCCCTAAAAGTCTGGACACACATTCTGTTAACAACACTTCAGCCTTGTTGTCTCTAAGGCTGGGGCTCAGGCTGTAATTCTTTAAAAACAGAATGTATTTTAACAGCACTTAAGTAAGACATTCTTTTTGCATCTCAGTCCCTACACATGCTAACACAAGCTACCTAAAATAATATTTTTCAGTATATGTATATAAGAACCAGAGAGACTTGAAAATTGCTCCAGGATCAGTGCTTTTATACCAATTTACAGCCTAAAATACAAAAATTATGAAGTGGGAAAGTACAGCTGACTGATGGAATCAGTGACAGTTCCAGGAGTTGTTCCTGAGGAGAACAAATTGCTCCAGCTCACTACCATAAGCATTTTCCTGAAAAAATTATAGGGATTTTTGAAGAAGGCATATTTTCTCCAAACATCCCTTCAAACACTTAGCACAAAAGGCCATAATAGGGTTTTTATAGCCATCCTAGTCTATTGGGTCAAAAACACATTAAAAAACCCTGGAGCTTAAACACTTACAGGTATGATGGATCACAATGGAGTGCTCTATCGAGTAAATAATGTTTGCTCTAAACTCTTCTCTAAATAAAGGTTTACACAAGAGAATCAGTGGCTTTGAAGTAGCCATTATATACTTTCATATCAATTTTCATGTTTCCATGACGATTGCTTTACTTTTTTATTGCTAACAAAACTCAGCATGGTGTTTTCTTCCAAGCCTGGGGCAAGTGTTAACCAGATATCTCTGCATCAGGAAGGTCTCAAAACAGCCCAGTACCAAAGGTGAATATTACAATCCTCAGTCCTCACCATAGCCCAGTATTCTCATCAAATACCATAATCTGTAAGTTGCTTTATAATGACTGTAGGCAGGGTTTTTTTTGAGCAAATGCACTCAGAATTGAGTGCAGAAAGATTGATTGTTCATTGTTTCTGCTTTTTTATGACCCTATAATTCATTTCCCTGGGTTTGTTCTTCTGGTAAGTCTGGCTTTATGTCCTTACTGGGCTGAGCTGGCGGTACCTTGAGGACTGTATAGTAACCAGCCACTTCTCCAGCAGGAGTGGATACCTGCCCAACAGTCTGGAAGATTTAACTGTCAGGGATATATTCCAACCCTTTGGACATCGGCTTGAAACACAGGCCAGATCAAGAATTAGTTGAAAACAATGAGTCGCTTCCCATGGATGGCAGAAACCTCTGGAGAAACAAAAGTGAAGTTTCGCTGCCTTTTGCTGAAGGACATTCTATTTGGTGTGAAAAATGACAGATACTTTTCAAGCAGTGCTATCTTGGAGCGTATATAATATTTCAAAAATATCTTGAAAGCTTCATATTTTAATAAACCATTCCTACATCCATTTTTTATTAATATGTTTTTAAAAGAGGAGCAGAAAATTAACAGTGTGAGTCAGATCATCAAGAAGGCATAAATCATCACAGCTCCACTGGTTTCAATTTATACTGCTTGTGAAAAAGACTCTCTATACCTTTCTGGAATCACAGAGTGAATTCATCATCCCCAAATAATTAAGGATTTAATTTAATTATCTGTTAATCTCTTCATTTTATGACTGGATTCTGAAGGATGGCAAGAACTACGGAGAGCTATTGCAAGGGATGTTAATGATAAGTACAGTGTAAATCATAATTTTGATATATCCATAAATACTGAGCAAGTTAATGCTGAGAGATGAGTGGAGGAAGGGACTGTGTGCCATATCACAGACATATAATCTCCTGCATAAATATATTATGGCTTATTGTAAAAGCACACTCTGCACAATATAAGGTCTGACCCTTTTGGTTTAATCCCAACCATAAGAGCTCTCTTTGAGATTTTGATGTGCTTCTATCCAGAATAGCTTGGAGTAGGAAAAAAGGAAACAGTAGTATTTAAAACTGACATCTGATTCTGCAGAAATGTAATTTTGAGCTATATTACCCTGAAATACCAGGTACCACAATGATGGAATAGGGAAAAGTGCTTCAGGGAGAAGAGCAGAAAATGCATCAATTAAAGGATGCCTAATAGCCTGCAGTTAAATACCTTTCACAAATAGGAGGTAAAGGACAAAGTGTTCAGCTGCACAACAACATACATGGCTATATGCAAATAAAATACTTCTATCCAAGAAGGACATTTTGTCTCTTACAACTAAACCTCTCCCGGAGCCCATTTAAGTACCATGCTTTGACTACAGTAATTATCTCATGTCACTTAATGTGATATAATATCTACTTATGCTTAATGGATCTGTTTTAATTTCTAAGGAAACTGCCTGTTTGCACAAATGAAACTTGTATGATGATTAAAATATAATTTTCACTCAGGCAATAACCCTTTTCAACAAACAAAACCATAAATTGAGATGTTACATCTATTTGAAGACAGACTTATAAATGTGAATGTCCTCTAGTACTGAATGCCCTGACTATAAATTGCTGTATATTATGGAAATTAACCATTTTTTATCATTGACAGAATATCAAATCAAAGCTAATTTAAAGTAGTCAAATCAATGTTATCACTAAGCAAGTCAACTGAGCTTCAGATCAGGGAAAATACACATTATTTAACTAATAATGCAACATAATTTACATAATTAACTGGTATCAGAGCCCCATCTTCTGAAAGCATCCAAACAAATGTATTTAAAGACTTCCTTTTAAAATGGCTACAGTTTGCAGCAAATTTAACAATGAGAAAAACTAATCCCACACTTTTCAAGGAAACCCAGTTCATGAGACATCAGAGAGATGCCAGTTTCACTTGTTGCACCAAATTAACTTCACATTTTTTAAAGCATCGTCTGTTTAATTTCTCTTATTTCCAACCTATGAGACATGCAATTGTTTATAAAGTAAATATGACAAGCTATTTTTATTTGATTTGACCATCATGCTGGATTCCAATACTGCAAGGGCTTTAACTATGTCCCATTTAGTTCAGCTCTACAGTACATCTCAGCTCTAAAATAGAGCCTGAGGGGGAAAGAGGCTTGGTTTTTTCGTAATGGCTTTTTTATAATCATCCAACCTTAAATGGCATTTTTAAAGGCCACAGAGGAAATCAGTTTAGCTTAGTTTCCTCAAGAGCTCTTAGTGTATAAATGTTGTTGTTGCAAATTCTCCGAAACTTTTCTCAAAAGTCAAATAAACTTGAATGCTTAATGTCTCGAGAAATTTGTGAAGACGCAGCTAATATGCAAAAAAATACAAAAGCATACAATTAAACAATAATTGCAACAATGCAATAAAAAGTCTGATCAAGTAACATGCATGCAGCCAGACAACTTGTCCACAAACATCAGAATTATCTGCTCTCAATTTATTTGTTACCACTGCAATCTTTCTAATAGATTGATGCATATTTTTCACTCACCCTCCATATTTTTTTAAATCTCTTCATTCTGGACAATTTGGTTTTGTTCATCTCTGAGGTCTGCAGATCAAATACAGATCCTATGTGGCTGTAGACATATTTTACAACCAGTCAGGAGCCTAAAACAGTAGAGTGATGGATATTCTTGAAAACAGAGGCACTCCCTGGCTTTTAATGCTGCTTCCAACAACCACACAGTTCACAGCTCAGCATAAAGCAACCAATAGCTGAACATAGGCATTAAAAAAAAAAAGGAAAGCCAAAATCCCTTCTTTGAGATGATATAGGGAGAAGTCTTGATCCATCCAATGCTTGATTTAGGTCAGTGAAAAAAAAGAAAAAAAGATGCTATTATGTCAGCCATCCAACTTTAAGATGACTTGTGAGCTGACAGTCATGGCACTTTAAAGCACCGTCATGATGAGTCTTTACAAAGGGATTGTTTTAATCCTATATGAAAATAAAAAATAAAAAAAAAAGAAAAAAGCCTCAAGCTACTTAAGAATTATGGAAATCGCATGATATTACAAAAATATCTGCAATATGCTGCAAGGGAATGAAGCTCAGAAATACCTCATGTAGTGCTCTCTACTTTAATTTTGTAGTTTCTTAAGGGTGGGAGATTTTTATGATTGTGGGGATCTACAGACCTGTCACTCCTCCCAAATGATTTTTGACTTTTTCCGTCTTTAAATAAAAAAAAAAATCATATAAAATAGAGAACACAGAGATGTTAATTTTTTGGTTTCCTGAAAATCAATGTATTACTCAGGAAATGGTAGCAATTCTTATTCTAAAGGAAAGACATCAGTTAGAGAATCTATCCAGGAGGGAGATCCCATAGAAAGTCCTAACCATAAAAGTTTTTATCACAGTTCATACTACCCAGCTCATAGGACACCATAAGAAAGACCATTTGGTTTTATTGTTCATGCATCTGGGCTTCTTATGTTCCCTTCTGTAATTTCAGGAAATGGAAAAGAAAGCAGAAAGAGTGTGAAATATCCCTCTCTTGTAAAGCAAAAAAACCCCTACCATATCTCAAATCCATTTCTGGAATGAGAAAATACGTTTGTTTGACAAACACCGATTTATTACAACTTTGTAACAGCGGTTACGACTCCAAAGCTGATCTCCTGCTGTGTGGTGGAGCATAACAAGCCACCTCTTGTTATGTGCCTACAGATGTGCCTACATGGAGGAACCCTCTTGAAGTGCCAGCTCTGATTGAAAGCCTGGTGGTGTAACCCAGGTGCTGGAAGGAACTCATCCAGCAGAGTTATATAACAGATTTGCTTTGAATAGCTGGTGTGTTGACTGGCTCTCTCAATAAGAAAAGGAGTGGCCAACATACTCTTATGTGACCGATGCTATTTGCTTTGCCACATTACGCTGCCACACATCTTCATCTTTGTGTTACAGCATCCCAGAAAACTCCTCTTTCCATCTTACAACACAGTGCAGTGTGTCCTTGATCAGATTACACTGAACAGAAGACCACATTTGATATTCTGGTCAATACTCACACAGTCCTTACGAAACCTTTCCTCTCCTTCTCTGCATGGAAAGGTAAAAGCATTGTGGGTCTGAACCTGTTCTAATTGTGCAAGGTGTCATTATTCACATGGTACAGCCAACCCCTATGGGGCTGTGCATTGACCTGCAGTTTGGGACCTGACCCACGCTTCCTAATAGCTGCGAGATGTCTCACTAAATGTAAAGATCCATTTCAGATGTGGATACCAAATTTAGTTGACATCAGGAGCTGTTATGTGCTAATTGCAGAAATGACAGACTGGTCCTGTGGATCTACTTGATTATTCTCACATTTGGTATCAGAGTCCTAATGTTGTTCCATGAGGAACATTGCCATTTATTTTAATGGCAGTGGAATCTGAGCTTTGTTCAATAAAGAATAAAAGTGACTCATCTTATATTCATCTGAAAGGACTAGCTGTACCTCATCAACTTTCTTCATACCCCCTTGGTAATCAACCTCTCAATTATGTAACAGTATTCCAAACTTTTTCAAACTTAATTTTCTGTCATTCTGGCAATACACCCTTAATCTGACTGCCATTGAAGAGACGGGTAAGAATATTTCAATTTTCTTAGCGTTTATTGTTAGTCAGATTAGTTAATGATTAGTTAGATGTAAGAGAATGTGTAGAAACTCTTCTCGATGTTATGCAATTAGTATTGAGGCCCCAAGCACTTCAGTGAAGCTCAGTGCAGACAAGTGCTGTTCTGGGAGCACGTGCTCTGACTGCAGGCACAGCTGTGTGACTTCTGCACGGAGTTGTGCCTCTGAGCAAAACCAGAGTGACAGCTTTGTGCTGCCGTGTGCCTGCTCACTAAGAGCTGGGTCCCTGTCTGAGTGCTATTCTCCTCTTTCCGGTCTTTGTCCGTGCACCACTAGACACCCACGGCTCAAAGTGCACTTTCCTGGACTCCAGTGACACCCAAAATGAAACGGAATCCCTCCCTGAAATGGTTCCTCTAAGCAGTGGAAGAATGTGCTTTATATGGCTTTGTCCTTAAAAGATGGGAATGAGCTTTGTCCAAAAAGACGTCCTTAAAAGATGGGCTTTCCATGCTGTGAGAAGTTAAATTGTTCAGGAGAACTCTTTTGCTTGCTGTGACCAGGGCTTATAAACAACACAGCACATCCAGGTCAAGGTCAAGCCAAACGCAACTCTACCTTGTGGATTTCTCCTTTGTGGTTTGAATGTTATGGTTAGGAGTGAGGGAAAATATTTCTTCGGAATTAAAGCCACTGCAGAACCATTCAAAATGCTTTCACCAAGTTAAGGGCTTTTGACATTGTAATGTGCTGAAAAGTGGCTTTCAGCACATTTTTAACACGGCTTCACGATAAAATCCTAATTCAGAAATGAACTGCCGTAGTTCATTCAGTGCACTCATTACTCTGACAGATGCACTTTGGGAGAGCAACTTCTCTCTAGACTCAGGAAGTCTGAAGCCCACAAATGTCAAAGCACCGGCATTTCCAAGGTCTTGCTGACAAGCTGAGGGGGTTTGAGGAGGTCGGAGTAGAGCCCAGCTATTAATGACCAAATCACTCTCTCATGTCCTTCAACTCCTTTCCATAAACTCTGACCTCTAAATAAACCTCCTTGCAGCAAATATAAGATGTAAGTGTAATTCCTGTTCTCTCTTCACTGAACCATAGAACTTCTCCTACACAACCTGCACTTTGGAAGAAACAGGTGAAGAAAAGGAGACAAACACAGATACAAAAAATTCACATTGATGTTTTTGAAAAAAAGCACAGCAACTGTCAAATTTCCCACAAGTTCTTACAGATGATACTTCAGTATTAACTTCCTCCATTTGGCTGCCTTGGTGGGTTGCACATTTGTGCCATTGAGCAGTGACTGCTGCTGTGGGTTTTGCTGCTTTGCTTCCAGTAAGGTGAGATGCTCAGCTTTTACCCAGTAATTCAGTTAAACATAATGGAGTGAAATCATCCCAGAATATTTACTGCAAGCTCAAAATCCCACCTCAGCTGCGTTTACTGAGAGCAATAACACTATGTGTGTTCCTGTAAGTATAATTTGGTTCCTATAGCAGCTCTCAAATTAACAGAAGAGGAAGAAAATTTGATTGCAGTGATCGATCACAGGATTATAAACCACCGGTGTGGAAGGTGGTGGAAACAAAATCTGCACTGCAAGAAGTTACTGGGAAAGTCTTCGCTTTCCAGTAAAGGCTGAGAAATGTTAGAAGGAAATCACAGAGTACTGCTGACACATCATTTGGATAGGGGGTACAATTTTGGTCACTCATATTCATGAGAAATGAAAACAAAACTGGAACAGACACAAACAATGGCTGACAGATGATTGGGGCAGTGGAGAAATTGTCTTGTGACAGACACTACAGGAGCCTAATTAAAGTAAGGCTGCCATCTATAAATATACTGGGAAAGGAAGCAGAAATGGGGAAGAGCTATTTAACCCCAAATTTAACACTGACACATATGTATAAATCAGAAAGAACAAATGCAAGTTAAAAATCAGAAAATAGTCTGTGACCATCTCACTCTGGCGTATCTTCCTAAGAAAAATAGAAAGGAATAAATGTTACAGGAATGTAAGTCACCGTTGAGTGGTTTATGAGGGGAATGATATGACAGGGTGCCTGCACTATGAAATCCTGAAAAGCTGCTACCAATTTCCTACTCCTCACAGAGCTCTCCTGACAGAATTAGCCAAGCATTTTTAAAGGTTGGACCTGATGCTCAGCTGCACTGCAAGCACCAGCTGTGACCCTTTTCTGCTCCCAGTGGGAACGCACTGCCCCATGAAGTGGTCTTAGGACTGCTCTAACTTTCTCCACTTACCTATGTAAGCCCCTGGGTCCATTTGGCACCAGGGCATTACCTGCTCACCAGAACATGATCTGAACATACCCCTGCACTGGAGATCAGTCACAACAGCCAGATGCAGAATGTTCTGACAAGTAAATATAAAAATCTAAACAAACAAACAAAATCTAACAAAAAGCTAACCAAAAAAAAGCTACAAAAGAGAAAAATATGTCAATTTGCAGTACTGTTTGCTCATTATGTCCTCAGAAGTGAAAGGAGCAGAATCACACTGATTCCCATCACAGTTCATTAATTGACTCTGGAAATGGATATGGTACCCGAGAGCCATAGCCCAAACCAATGAACAGGGAAAGTGAAATACCCTACCCATGGAGAAAAACCAGACCAAAAAACCCCTCTGTATTATTGCAAGAGGAGAAGTAACTGCTGGAAGTAAAAGGAGCAGAACTGAAACACTCAGCTCTCCATCTCATTTCATGAAGATCTCATAATGGCTGAGGCTTGGACACGTGTCAGTATAGCTGAGCTGTGATGAAAACAGGTGCAAACACACGAGGCCACGGTGACAGGAAGATGCTGTGCCCTGCTCTGCCCACAGATAGTTGTGACTCATAGACAGAAGCCTGGAGAGAAAAAATTTCACACTTCCAGCTCTCCAGCCCGAGCTCCCCATAGTAGCCTTTGAAGATGATGGCAGCTTTTGGCCAAAATACAGAAAACTGACGTGTTCCATTCTTCCCTTGCCTCCAGGACTGGTCGTACTCATTCTGCCACTGACAGCACTGATTCTGCTGCATGCTCAGAAGCAGAGAATTGGATGCCAACCTTTGCCTGTTTCCAGCAGGGAGATAAGTCACCCCCAAACAGTATTTTCCTGCTGACTGCCACTATCAGGAGACTAAGGACAATATACTCATTGCTATCCCACACTGCCCTGTCAGATGGTGCCCCCGTGAGTCACGCAGATGTCTGAACATGAACTCCTGCTCACTTTATTTCAACAACAGACAAACCCAGGAGATACTTTTAATGAACTTCCTGCCTTAAATACGTAGCACACTGCAGTGTGTGGCCACCTCAGTTTTGGCAATAAAACATTTTGAGGTGGATGGGAAAATTGATCTTTCTTTACCAGGTTATTTTCAGGGCAGGTCAGTTCACTCATCAGCACATCGACCTGGCTCACAGCAGGCCTGTACAAGCCATTGCATTGGCAGGCTGAGGACAAGCAGCTCTCTGGCATTGCCTTCCTCATGCCGGGAGCTTCAGTGAACTCCTGAGCCTTCCCCCCACTCCTTGGAAGCACCAGCCCTCACAGGGTGGGGAATCAGCTGTTTGCAAGCAAAAAGCACTGGGAAGAAGCCACAGTGCAGCAGTGTGAGAGTACTGAAGATCATTAGCAGGAGGAACTAATGTCTATTTAATGGTCTCTATATTTGCATATATATTAACTCGAATGAATACTTCAGCCACATCCACGCACTGTGCTAGAGAAATATGAAGGGGGAAAAAAATGTCTTTTCTCATATATAAGTGCACATAGACAGGCATGGAGCCTTTGCAAAACACAACACCTATTTCTGCTTAGTTATTCCAAGTCATACTCAGTGGCTGATTTCCAATTTGCAGGAGACATGGGAGAGAAGGCTTGAAAGCAGCGTGGGCTCTGGGTGGAACAAGATAATCTGAGACAACCTGCCATCTCCACTGTCTGTCACTAAAAGGCCCCATTTGTTATAGATTTTACACTTTTTGCAAGCAGTGTCTTCATCAAACTCAGCTACACAGATTTTAGGATCCCAGTGTGAGGCGTTTAACAGGTTCTCCTTCCCTCCACTGCATGTGTACTGTGTCACAGCTTGTGTAAAAGCTGTAGAGAGGAAAAAGCAACATTGTCCCATCTCCGCCAGCATGTTTAGACCATGGCCTACAAGATACCAAACATCTTTACGGAAATTTAGTGCCAAGAGTCAAAATCTTCTTACTCATATTGAAGGCAAAAACAGTCAGAAATTAGAGTTTTTTTCATTTTGATTTCCAAATGAACTACCTGAAAACTTCCATTCTCACCTGCATGGCAGATTTACAGCAGCACCCACTCCTGATTTGCACCACTGGGCTCACTGTGAAGTCTCGACTCCTTGACCAGCAGCACTAAGGATCCATGATATGCTGTGCATTCAGGAACCCAAAGTCTTGAACTTCTGGACTGCAGCAAAAGCAGCTTAGGACTTTAGTGTCTCCTGTCCTCTTTAAGGGACATTTGGATGAACCCCTCTTCTTGTTTGAGAGCAAGAGGGTTAAGAAAGGGAGTAGGAGAGCGAAGGGGACAGACAGAAACACAAAAAGCAGTCAAATCAACCCTCCTGAAAGGCCAAATTTGTAAATATTGTCAAATATGGATAAAGAGACCTGGAATCTATGGGAAGATGGACTGGTCAGAGCTACCAGATCTCTCTGAGCATCTCGGCTTTCCAGGCACCTTGCATCTGAGGCAGCCCAGCTAAGCAGTAACTTTCAGGACAAGCAGCTCCAGGGCTGTCCTCCACTGAATTTTGGTAGTTCGACAGCTCACTGTAAACCTCTTCTACATATAACAAATTACAGTGAATTATATTACATATTGTTGTAAGAAAGTCCTGATTCTCTGGAATTAAATTAAAATAAACCAACTTACAAAGTAGGAGCAAAGAGTTAAGCAGTTCCTGTCAGATATTTGTCCAGCCCTAGTTTAGAAACTTCCACTGATGGAGACCTGACAACCTTTGTAGACAATCTAGCCCAGCTGCTACAGTTGGAAAGTTAAATTTCCAAGCTTGTTATTCTATGCCATGCCTACATCAAGACCTAAGGATAGTTTTTCTCTTTGCAATTACTCTTGAGGTAAATAAAAAATGTCACTGTGTGTCCTTGTGAGGTCAGGCATTAAACAATACATGGGTTTACACTTTAAAAATTAATTTTCCATCTATAGTGTAGATTCATTCTCAGGTTTAATAGATGTTATTATATACAGGCAGTTTCTATTTCTCTCCCTTATTAGGTACAGATAAAATTGTCTACATTGTATTTAATGGTGTGTTGCACTCTGGGTGAGTGTGTTTTGTCTTTCTAAATTGTGTTGCTCTCTGACATTGATTTGTGATACAACACTGTGCCTTGAAGACTTCTGCTTTTGTTTATCTGGCCTGTGTATTCCTGGGTTGTTAGGAATAGTAATGGTTTACGAGCCCTGGTGTTATTTTCACTAGAGTTGCTCAGCCACCTAAAGTCAGCTTGTGCCCCATCACTGGAGGCGAAAAATCATAAAGTGAAAGGTCAACAAATTAGACTTAAAGAAAATACACAGAAAGCTATTTTCTACCCCTAAGAACATAACCTGTATTTAAGATAAACAAATATTGAGTTATAAACAACAGGAAATAAAAAGCAATTAGGACAGACACAAATGTAGTGACTTCGGAAGATGCCAGGCCTGGGAAGGACAAGTCACTCTCTGCATCCAGTGATTGTGCCACCATTCCCTCAGGGTTTTTCCTCCTTTAAAGGACAAATTCTACAGGGGAAGTAAAACTCAATCTCTGCCACCGTTCAGACAGATTTTTCATCTGAAGTCCCCACCAAGGTGGCCAATTAATGTTAATCCAGAGGGCATTTTTTGTGATCAACCATTAGCGATGCAATCAACCCATTCATGGCCATCTACTGCCAACACATTTGGGTCGTTATGAAGATGGATCATTTTGAGCTGCTAGTTAGAAGGGAAAAGCTTCTTATCCCACTCCCATAATCATGCAGACTCGGTTAGATGTAATTACTGCCAGGCGATAAGGGAGGCTAAGGAAAGGGACAGACTGAAATATGTCCTCAAGAGCCTTAACTGTTTTGGATCTTAATTCCTTAAAGCCCCTTATCATTCTAAAAATATTGGCTTTGCCTCCAAAGGTTGGACTCATTTGGTGAAACACAGACGTGAGGTCTGAGCAAAGCCATCCTGGACACCTTTGGAAGTCAGTGGAGCTCAAGTCTGTGAAGTCACTGGCTCCTAAAGCAGGCATCTAAACCCAGCTAGAACAGGCAGGACCTGGAAGTGCCATTATTGCTCTTTTGATTATAAAAGGATTTTAAGGTGACTGGATCAGATGGAAATGTCTTTGCATCATTAAAACAGATGATGATGCTCCTGCCCCGTGAGCCTCCTGAGCAACTTTTCACCTCTGATGAAATCCTTCGCGCTGCAACCCTTGCACATTTTTTGCACTTGAAAGAGCAGGATTTGTGTGTGCATCTGGATGCACGTGAGCACACCAGGACAGGAGGAATGAAAAATGTGCCTGGGGCTGGACACAACAGATACCAATGTCCCACAGGGAAGTGCATTTCTTTGCTCTATTTACTAGGAAAGTCGAAATGCTGGCAGGCTCCTTCTGCCACTAGATTTCCAAGCAGCTGCCCAATGACCATGTTAGTGACTGGTTAGGGCACTTATAGCATTCTTTAAATGTTTAATATTTTATTCCTCCCTTGAAGCATCTGGTGTAAGTCACTTCTGGAAACAGAACGCTGGACCAGATGGAGCATTAGTCTGTGACATTTTGATCTGGTAATTCCTATGTTAATTTTTATGACAATATAGATGGGCATTGGCCACAGGGCCCAATCTGAGTTAATTTATTATAGGAAAATTCTTTCTTTTCCCCTTTTCCTTTTCTATTGAAAACGTTTTGGTTTTTTTTCTTTTGAATGTTGATTTTCACAGTGCAGCACCTGGGGAGAAAAAAGAGGCATTGCAGATGTCAGGAGTTAAGAGGTGGGCTCCCACTGCTGCCTCAGATACAGAACGAAAAGGGGAACATTTTTCACAGTTGTTATCTGCAGATTCGGCAGATGTCTTTTCAGCTATTTAGGAGCTTAAGTACTGTGTGAGATGCACCAGTAAATGCAGTGTTTAGTGGTATTACAGTCAGCATCATCAAGAGGCCTGAAGGCTCCCTTATGAACCCCAGTTGTGTTGGCTTAGAGGGATACAGAAAAAAGTCTGTCACTACAACATGCTACATTTTTAGAAGTGATCAATAATCCTGAGCATATCAGAGTCCAAAAGGCCCAGCACAAGTGAAAGGGAACTGATTTTCACCACATTTCTGAACATCAGAGTTCTTTCCATGTAACGCTCAAGAAAAAAGGCATCCCAACCTATCAGGCACCATCGAAATGCCACTCTGAGATACAGAAGTCTGTTCTAAACTGCAGAAACACAGTCAGGTTATGTTGTGTCCCCAGTTAAAGACAATTTGATTGATCAAGGTCTGCTATGAATAATAATGACAATTTTATAGCCACATAATTTTCTCAAATTAAACCTCCAGCTTCTATCTAGGTACTTCTCCCTTATGTTGTTTGTGCTTGTAGATCCTTGTGATGCCAAGCTGTGAAAAATTATATGGGTCATATAATCCTGTCACTTTTCTTTTCTTACATTACTATATTAGTTCCAAAAACATGGAGCAAAAAAAATGAACAAAAAGATTCATGACTACACTTCAGTGTGGGTAGATGTGAGTCCTTGCAGGCATTTTAGAGATTAGCAGTGCAACAAATTATTAGTTCCTCTAAATATCTGGTTCTGGCTAAAGAAACTAATCATATAAAACTGAATCATTAGCCTTTGGCAAACTGCCTCAGTTCCTGTTAGAACAGGCTGGTACACGATGAGAAATTGAATGAGGTGGTTTGGAATTTTTTTTTTTTTTAATTGCACAGGAACATAGAAAAATTTTGCCCATTAATTTTTATGTACTGAATAAGG
The DNA here is from genome assembly GCA_013398955.1 of Callaeas wilsoni. NCBI lineage: Eukaryota > Metazoa > Chordata > Aves > Passeriformes > Callaeidae > Callaeas > Callaeas wilsoni. Next base: position 172,077 of record VWPU01007092.1, read on the forward strand.
CCTGAAAACATCCAGTAAAAATAGATCAGTTGTTTTCCAGTTGGGTTCATGAAGGATTCCTTGTCTCCGTATGGCCATTTAAAATAAACACTGTGATTGCCCTTAAAGGTTAATGGGAAAATTCATATGCCATTTTTGGTCAAGGTTTTATTCCCTTAAGTTACAATGATGAAATGGCAAAGTGGTGACTTTTCCAATGAGTTTCACCAGGCTGCACCAGCAATCACACACTCATCACTGCTTAAATGGAGTATTTTGCATGCACTTACCCTGGGGTGGGTTTGTACCAATAAGGCATGGTGGAGTAGAGAGGACACAAAGCTGCACCATCACTGGTGCCATCAGCCAGAGGTACATCAGAGCACCGCGGGGCAACCTGAGGGAAATGCTACCCTTGTTCCTAACACCGGAGCCCAGAAAAGCCAAGATTTAGGGACGAGAGGGTGCTGCCATTTCTGCTCACCCTATGAAAGAGGGACTCGTTGCTCAGAGAGCTCAGACAGAGCACGATTTCCTGCTGTGATGCCTCTTTTTCAGCTCACCCCTCACATCTGTGTGGCCTCTCTCCATAACAGGCCTTTGCCAGAATTATTTTTCTGCTTCAAAATAGAAACCAGTTGGACTAAACCCAGTCCTGTGAGAGTGCATCTGCACAGGCAGTCCCGAGAAGGGGAATGGCCTGAGAGAGACTGTTTATCTCAAAAGTGTCACTTGGAGAATTTTTTTGTTACCTGAGTAGCCAAATGTCTGATTTACACTGAATTGCATATTTTAACTGCATTTTTTCACATAAAGAATTAAAGAGGCTTGAGATAAAATCTTGAATGAACATATTCTCATGCAGTAAGATCACAGACTACAGCAATCCCCCGCATCAGCAGTGGAAGCACCTGGGATGGGGAAGGGTCAGAGGATGCAGACACACTCGGAGCCTGTATTTCACACAATCACAGGATCATAGAATCATTGAGCCTGGAAAGAATTCTGCAATATCATCGAGTCCAACCTTCGACTGCCAAACCATAGCACATGACCACCAAACCATAGCACAAAGTGCCATGTCCTTTTGTGTTCTGAACACTTCCAGGGATGGTGACTCCACCACTTCCCTGGGGTGCCTGTCCCAATGGGCTCTTTCCATAGCAGAGGACATGGAAAATTCAGTTCTAGGACTTTCTGCAAAATATGGCACAAAGTTTCTGGCTGCCTCATCATGCCACCCCGTATCCCCCCAAATTTCTTGCAGGACCAACACATTGCCAGTGCATAGGGAAGTAGAACCAGGGCAGCAGCACGAGGCTGCAGTGCCTGATGGCAGGAGACAACCTGCCAGGAGTGCTGCTCCTGGGGACATCAAAGTCCAGGCTGGGATGTGCTGGGTTCCTTCTGGAGGCACAGGATCATACAGCCACCTCTACCTGAGCCATCCCACAGAGCAGGGAGGGAGAGGAGGCTGAGAGAGAAAGAATTTATAAGTAGGGATAGGAAGGCAAGCCTGGAGCTGAAAGATATGGGATAAGAAAGATCCTCTTAGAGCACATGTGAAAAGATTGAAGGCCAGGGATGAAAGAAACAGAGAATCTCAAGGAAACAGTGATAAAGCAGCCTGGTGAGAAGGATGTGAATAAGAGAAGGTTACAGGAGCAGGAGGTTGCTGAAAGGCAAAGAGAGATGCCAAGAGGAAAGATACCCGGTCCTGAAAAAGTGAGGACAGACAGAAGAAATGTTGTTATCTGGGACAGAGTAGCTCCCAGAATAGAATATGATCTTCTCCCCTATTTGGAATAGGAACTGACAACTCTTATCTATAGACATGTTTTAACAGCTTCCACGTTTTTTTCCTTTATTTCCCCCTGTTGCGTCCATCAAAACCTCAAACTGTCTGAAGTCACATTAAGCAAGTTCTAATATTCACATGGAAGATTCATCATTTGTGTGGGGGGTAATGCACATTTGTGACATTGCCTTCACCTGCACGCTGGTGTGAGACATTTGTGTGAGATGAGATATATCCTTTGAGCTGAAGTGCTTGCGAAGGCCACCAAAGTTCAAGGAGCAATATATTAATTAGCAAGGCCTGCTTTGGAAGAGTTCTGGCTCTTTCGTCAAGACAGATGATTTCTCTGAACTGATTTCTGAAAGGAATAAGTCTTTGAGAAAATAATTAATTCCATCCTGAATACAATGAACAATAAGGGGAAGAAAGAAAAAGCAGCATCCTGTTGAGTTCTCTGAAAAGATATGCACTTCATTTTTCTTAAAAATTACTATCAGAAGCAATGCTGGGCAATTTTTACCACTTCTGTTGATTTTTACAAGTGTCTAAATTTGGATGCAATCTATTCAGTAAATAAGTAGGATGATTAAAAAGAGCTTCCTTGTTGGATTTCCTGGTCTGTTTGTTTCTTTGAAGATGCCCCTCTTCTGTTACTACTGGAAGTAAGTGAACTAGTAACAAGATTTTGGGAACCTCTTGTGTATCTATCAGAGAGAAAGTTGAAGTGGTATCACCAATCCAGACAACTTTCAGTGAGGAAGAGGATCCTAAGAGAGATCAGTTTTGTTATTGGAGACTCTATCCCACACTGCTCCCTCCCCACAAGCGATGAGTTTTCGAATGGCTCAAAAAAACGTGGGATATCTGTGCTGTGTTTAAGCCCCTAATTTATAATGCATGCAAACTCTTGGACAAGCAAATATGTGCTTTTTAGGTATGGCTGCATCCATCAGACTCCAGTGAGGACCCTGAGGCAGCCATCAGACCTGAATTGTTTTTCCCATCCCTTGAGAAGGAAATTAAAGTTTTCACTAAAACGGGCTGATGAAGAAAATAACCTGTTTTGAAAATATAGTCAGTCAAGAGGAAAATCGGGGCAAAAATATTCACATTTCTTCAGAAGAACTGTGTTAATATAACACTTTCAGTAAAATTAAAAGAAGGGAAAATATGACAGAGCAGCAAAACTTGATGAGCTGATATTAATGGCTCTACCTCTTGTAATGATCAGAGGGAACTGTCTAGACCAGGAGACCTATTAAGTCTTTGAGAATAAGCAATACTCCTTGTGAGAGTGAAAGGTTCAATTAAATAATCTGAGTGAGTTTTTGGAAGTTTGGCCAAGGCAGTTTATCTATGGGAGACTGCCTTTGAAAAGAGCCTCCAGGACCCAGTGGAATGTGCTTGGCTAAGAGGTAGCAAATTCCATCAAAATCATTAATGATGTTACTTTCTGAATTCTGGAGTGCAGAGGATAGCCCTGGGCTCAGGAGGGCCAGCGGTGAGATTATCTGAAATAAAGTACTGAGTCTGTCAGAGCTCAGTCAAGCTTCTAAAAATAGTGCTCAGTGTTTTATTCATATGGGTAAATTACTTAATTTCAAGTCCCTTCACGGTATTCAGCTTCCAGCAAGGCTGGGATTGGCCTTCTGCCATACAAATGACCCTTGACTTGACTCAGGCACGTGAGCCTTAGGAAGAAACCAGTGGGAAGCAGCTCTGAAGACTGAGTGACAGCAGAGAGTGCAGAATAACCATTTGGTGTCCTTTCAACACTGACTCTTTAAGAACACTTCTTTATTCTAAAAATAGGGTTTTTTTAAAAAAAATTCCGGATTTCCCTTTTTTTTTCCTCCCTGATGTTCAGGTATTAATTTCCTGTGTATACTTGATGCATGAGTTAGATACATTTAGTAAGTGATTTTTTTTTTAATCTACTTTTGAAGGTACATACACACATCCCCTGTCAGCCTCCGTACATATACCCAGGGGTCCCTTATTGCCAGTTAACTTATGTATTTCACCTGACCACTCAATAAAGCCAAATGCTATAAGCTGATCAGCACAATGGCAGATCATTGCAGATTTTGAAAGATTCTTACAAGTTTGACCTGAGGGAAGAATTCGAGAGCTCATTACACAGGCCAGGCTATAATCTGTTGGTGACACTTCTTTAATATTAGCTATAGTTCCTTGTGTTAATATTTATCCCTTGAAGTGCAGTTTTTTTCAAGTCTGTCCAATATTATTCACTAGGCCTGGACAGACAAAAGGTGCTTGGGGGACTGTCTTTTGGTTTTGTTGGTTTTTTTTTAATTTGACTTTTTGCTTTTAAACTACTACATTTTGCCCCAGGAATTCCATTGTCATTAAGATGCTATTAAATTAGGGGCGCTAGGGAATCTCTTTGAGTTTAAAATTTCGAAGGGCACCAGTTCTACTCTGCTTATTTTTCACTTTTGTTTCACTAATAGTTGCACAAGTGTTCTACAGATTTGATGAAAAAATGCACATTCTCCTATTTTCTTCAGTATTAGAGAAGCAATCGTGAGTTGTTAAAAACTAATGCCTCTTATATGGATTTAAGTCTTGAAAAAGAGTGAATACTCTGAGGAAGAATGGGTTAATAAAACCATTTTAAACGAACAGAAGCACGAAAAAAAGAATCAACCAGCAGAAATGGGATGGAAGTAACCCTGGACCTCAACTCACCAGAGGCAAAAATATTTCCACGGTAAGGATAACCAGTATTTCGGGCTGAAGAATAACCTTCCAGTGCATTTCACACAAAACAACACTTCAAGATATTTACAACAGAACTGGACAAGACATTGCACAGCAGGGGATACACACTCTGGATAATCTAACAGATACTTTCCAATTCCAATGCCTGATAGTTTTGGAAAAGGAAAAAAAACATTTGTTACAGCAAATACAATAAATCTTTTACAGTATCAAGCAATAAAGTAGCAATTACTAAAGGTCATGACTGTAATTAAACAGCATTATTTATTTTATTGTCAGTGCCTCATTTTCTATTAAGTTAGATGGTAACTCAGTTAATCTAACAGCCTTGCTTACTTCTAAATATTTTTTTTTAAATCTTTGAGAAACTTTATTGCTGGAGATTTGCCTCTTGTGCTCATGCAATGGTTAGAATTGGTATCTTTTCATACAAATATAATAATACACAATAGCTAACATTTTCTTCAATCTAAAGGTTAAAATTAATTTTTAATGTTTGTCTTGTATTTCTAGCTGTATTCATTAATTTTTTTCAGTGTAGACTCACTCATCTGAATCCTACTTGCTGTCCAAGTTCTCTAAGTCACATTTTGTTAATGCATCTCATCTACTACTGAAAGTACAGAACAATACCTTGATGCTATTTTCTTCCGTTTAAGTTCCTTCATTTTAAAAATTGGAATTTTTACACTTGATGATGTGTGAATACTCACTAGCAGACTTTACTGGTTTATTTTGTCAAGCACTGTTTCTGACAATCACATTTTTGCTACTATTCTTCAGCATCTTGATTTCCAACTCCATACCAGTTTGGTTTATCCTTTGTTTACATGAGGTTTACTTGCAGATGTACCTGGAGTTTTGCCCTACTGCTACAAAGGTGATTTCTGGATATGGAAATTCATGTCCTCAGCTTCCCATTAAAGGCTGGAGGAAAGTCATTAAAAGCTCCCTGTGTAGGAAAGCCTAAGCTAGCATGGAAAATAAGAAGAAAAGGAGTGGAATGGCTGGAGGCCACGAGTCCTACAATGTGAGACACACAAACCACGTAGCTCACATTGCCAAGGCACCCATGGCTCTGCTCAGTCCCAGCACCAGGGCTTTAGGGAGGCTGTCACAGGGCTGTTCCTGCCTACATTTGGACCTGGGAGCTTACTCAGTCTTCCTTGTGAATTTAGCCCAGTTATTTACAAGTGGAACTGATCCAAAGTGAGGATCACCAAGCAGTTCCTCACTCATTGTAACATCCAGCAGTGTGGATGCTGAGTGAGCACAGAGATTTCCTATAGACATTACAAATCAAACTCTTCCCAGAATCCAAGTCCCAAGCCAACTTGTGAGGCACAGCAGGGCCCTGTGGTCTTTCCACAAAATACATATTTGAACTTGTCACAGTCATCCTATTCAAAATGTTTTCTAAGTGGTCTCCAGCCACAGTGGATTTTAGGTTTATAATCTCCATGTGTTAAAAAACATAATTCAGCACACTGAAACACTGGATTCTCAGGGACTTGGCTGCAGGGGCGGAAAGTCGTCATAGAGGAAGAGATCCAAAAATGTCAAAGGCGACAAGGAGAGACAGGAGGCTGGGGAGGTGGCAGAAACACACTCAGGCACTGCAGCCTTGGAGCCAGACAAAGCTGGCATGGAGTCCCAGGTTACAGTTCTACTACAGCCTATCAGGGTGACCTTAGACAATTTTTCTATTTATTTTATGAAAAAGGAAAAAAATCCGACACTGCCATGGGTTTGGTGTGCATAAGGCACTGTGACATTCAGCTGAGCAGCACCCCGGACATGGAATTGGGAATTCCTGGTGGCTGAGAGCTGGGCTCCTTCTGGGCCAGACAGGAGAATTGTGCACTTCCCAGCACAGCAGAGATAGTAGCATTACACAGCTTTTAGTTACATCAAGAACTGCAAATGTGATGACTATTATTCTAAGCTATAGAAAAGCCTTCCCTATTTCAAATGTTTATCTCAGCTAAACAGAATGCTTTGAAGTCTTTGAATTCCTATTTCTCAGCCAAACCATGCAGGCTTTCAAAGGCATCCATGGACTCAGGAAAGGGGAGAAAATGACAGGTCTGAGCCCCCTTTCTGCTTTTCAACATTCAGCCTGTGCAGTAGATTTAAACAAGTTAGAGGATCCAGGACAGCTCAAGAGTTCAAGTTTTGCAACTTGAAATTCCAGTGCATTGCCCTTCTATCTCCTATCTGCATTTCAAATTGTATTTACCAAGTACTTCAAATTTTTCTTTATAATAGGTTATTAATCTGACACATGATTTTGCAATACTTGTGCATTCAAATTCCTGCACAGTTTAGCAGATACATCTGACCTTGCTATTATCCTTCCTTTAGGAGATTTATACAGCATTCCTGCTTTGGTAAGATCATTAATTAGCATGCCAATAGAAAAAATGAAATTGCCTGCCATCTCCTATGTAAATGCTTTCCCATCTGTTCCTTTCTCATTTCCTCTGCACACTCTACCAAAGGTAGCTTTAGTTTTTATACCGCTCTTAGAAAATAGTGCATTCATTGTTTTGCAATTTAAATCTGTTAAATTGTGTTGCACTGTGAAATGTGGCTCTATTAAAGTAATATATGGATTCATGAGTCTCTCAGTATCTGAGCAAACCTCCAGCAAATTTGGTGGATGTCTTTTCCTTAATACCTATTAATTCAGCTTAAGGTCTAAAGAATCGGAGTTTTGTATTTTTGCATCCAAGACTGCTGCTAATAATAATTGTTTAAAAAAAAATCTATTTATTAATCAATAACAACTTATAGCAGTATTCCTGTAACAGCTCAGTGAACTCTTCAGGAGTTTCCACATGGTACTGTAACATACTTCATAGCTTTTTAGTTCTGCTGTGATAAGAGAATTTTAGTCTCAGGTCCAAACCGATGGGCTGTGTAGTCCTCCAATATGCACTGAGTATTTACTTCCCAACGTTATGCTCTCAAACCATGAGGAGTTCATGCAACACCCAGAAGAGCTCCTTGCACAATGCAAAAGGCCTAAAGTGTCCATCCCTGTTCCTAATTGCTGTCCTCCATGAGCAAGGGAAGGAACCAGCAAGGATCATTGAGTCCAACTCCTAGTCCTGTAGAAGACCATCCCCAAGAGTCACACCATGTGCCTGAGAGCATTGTCCAAACACTTCTTGAGCTACGTCAGGCTTGGTGCTGTGACCACTGCCCTGGGAGCCTGTTCCAGCGCCCAGCCACCCTCTGGGTGAACAACCTCTTTCTAACATCCAACCTAAAGCTCCCCGGACACAACTTCAGGCTTTTTCCTCAGGTCCTGTCACTGTCACCACAGAGCGGAGATCAGTGCCTGCCCCTCCTCTGCCCCTCACAAGGAATTGTAACTGCAACGAGGTCTCTGCTCAGTCTCCTCCAGGCTGAACAGACCAAGTGCCCTCAGCCACTCCTCACACGGCTTCCCCTAAATCCGTATTTTGCATTTGCTTTAGAAAGCAGACACATTTTTCAGGGGCATGGAAGAGGCGAGGCCAACACAATACCATTACATTTAAAAGGAATGATTTTCAACTAGAACATTATTGACAATATTTCTGATTTGGAAGCTCAAGATTTTATCTGACTGCTCGTCACTTCCCACCTGGGCAATGAAGCCTTGCACGATCACCACCGTGGGTTGCAGTGTAATTGTGTGCTGTGTCTTTGCTTTATGTTTCCTCTTTATGGCAGGCTGAAAACAGTTTCCTGCTCACTTGTGTTCAATAAAGTTTTGCACCACATTTCCAATGAATTTTCTGGACATGGAATTTTAAAAAGTAATTAGCCAAATATATTACTAAGTTGTCTTACTCATAAATATCAAATAGCAACATAAAAGAAGCATATGCTGTTGTGGTTCTCCAACTGGGTGCCAGATGGCAATACTAAGATTCAGACAGAATCTGTGCTAGAGTCAGTTGGGAATAAACTACCACTCAGATAACTTTTTCTTTGTGGTAGGAAACACAATTTCCAGAAAAATCAACATTTTCTGTGTGTCTTTTGGCTCACATATTTCAGGTTTTCATAACAGCACTACTGAAAGAGAACATTTTGGTTTGTCAAAATGAAGGCAAACAGCTTCATTTGGGTTAACTACACCCTGCTCCGTGCTCGTCCTGACAATTTGTCACAGGTCAGATGCCTGGTGTCCCCATTTCCATTGCAGACCTGGTTCCAGGTGTCACAGTCTCGGCTGAGGTTGATCTGACAGAACACCCAGCAGGCACAACACCCATGTGTGCGTCCTGGATGCACCAGGGATGTGTCTGGCTGTGGGGTCGAGCACACAGCCCCTGTACCATAACATCGTCATTCACTCCAGGATCTGAAACAAAGCTGGTTTAAGGGCACTGAGATATTTCCCTTCAGACAAAAAAAAAGTCTTGCTTGTCAAATCAGAGATATCAGAGATTCTGATTTTCCAGCCAGGTGTACAGCACTGCCGAGGGAATGGGAAGATTTTCTGGTGTTTATACCTCCAGATAAGACAGGATGTCTTCTTGGGTGACAAATTGCAAATATTGCAGGGTTTGATCCAGAGACAGGTGGAATAAAAAAGGAAAAAAATAAAGTTACACGATCCTGTGGTCTTTTGTGGATTTTAATCTTATAAAAAATAGGAAGTTGTAAAGCACTATACCTCGAAATAAGTTAAAAACAGGAGCCACAAATAACCTGCAAGGGAAGACAATGTTTTTTAATGAGGTTTACTAAGCTTATTCTAGGGTGACATGTGGAAAACGCAGTGACAAGACTCCCAAGCTTTGGTCATAAATGTGACACCTCCTGGCCAGACAGCTTATCTTGTCTGGTAGCTGGCTCATTAGGCTACTCACTATCACACTGTCTGAACTCAAATTTAAATTCTTAAAATTACTGGGCAAAGTTATGGATTTGGATTGTTTTGTAACTTCAGCACAGCATGTTCTCTTCATATATTAAAAACATTCCAATGATTTTGAGTTTCCTGTCATTTGGAACTTGCTGCAGAGTTTGTGCACTGCTTTGTTTTCCTTTCCCTGTACAATCTCTGCTTCTTCTTGCAGGTATCATCTTCCTAAAAGTTTAATATCTCCTCAAGTTAATTTTTAACTTCCTTAAAGCTCTGCTTTTCCAGACTGAAGAGGGGAGCTCTTCCAGCTCCGTGCACAATGTCACACCAGGTTTCTCCTCTTTCTTATCAGTGTTACAAGGAAGGTACTTTCTGCTGCTATTCATTGTCATTGCTTTCCTTGTGTTTAACCACTTCCATTTCCTTTTCTCCCCTTCACAGACACAGAGTTTTGTTTTGAATAAGAAAACCCAGCAGAGAGTCTTCGTTAATTCAAAAGCCTTTCAAAAAAGGGCCTTACATTTTGACTTCAGTCACTCTAGCCAGAGGGAACACTTGGAACTTCAAGGAAGAAGTACCTATTTATGTTCTTAAGAATAACTTTCATCTAATGTTACCTCCCATTTCTTGCTATCAAAGCAAAGAGAAAATATTTTCTTTTTCCAGTGAACAGATTATGTTTTTATGATAAGCTCATTAGAAAATGAGTCTGCTCTTCTAGAGTAGTTTTGTTCTGCATATCCTTGATTTCCTGAAGTCCTTTACTTGGAAAATAGAGAAAATCTCACGTGCCAAACCACCTGAGCTGGCTGCAGCCATGACATTCCACTGATTGTCTGCACGGTGCACACCATGGCTGTGGGCATTCATTCTGCATTCAGAGGTGCAAATGTGTTGGGACATCACTTTTTAACATACCAATATAAATGTCCACCCTCCTTTTCACACCAAATACATGAGCCTTCAGTAGCTTTGGACCATAGAGTCCTCTATATGACAAAGCCGCCTACTTTCAACACCTTGCTCTCAACAAATAAAACAGAGATGGAGTTTTTGAACTTTCTGTATTCTAAGCAGGAAGCTGATTCTTCAGATGTGCCAAAGAACAGGGAACACAAAGTAATCTCAGATGGTGTCAACAGAGCCTCCAGAATATCTCTAGAATCACAGCAGCAGCAATCATAACACATCACATCGCACTGTGAGCCCATCCATTCAGCTCTCGGGAGACACCAGAGTGGCCTGGAGGGAAACAGAGGATCTATAACACTGCTACAGCAGAAGGAGGATGCTATGTGGTGTTTTGGGCCGTCTGCTCTCCTAGGTTGCTCTCTGCATGTCTCATGAAGTCACAGCAAAGCCCTCAAAGATAGCAGAGTAGTACGGTGTCACCTTTCCTTCAAAACCACACAGTGATTTTGCAGAGGTCAGGAGTAAAAATGAGACCTTTTTGGTTCATGTAAAAAGGCATTGTATGGTGTCTCATACAAATGAATTGCATATTTTATATCTTATAGTTATATTTTATAGTTGGTTTCTTTCTTCTCTCAGCAAGTGTTTGCATTTGAAGCCAAAGGTTCCATTTCCAGAGCAGCACAGCACAAGCACCAGCCTAAATTTTCAGTCGAATGTGACTTCAGCACATTGAGACAACAAAGCCAAAACAATTTGGGCTGACACCAGAGACTGAACTGCAGTATCCAGGACCTGAAAACTTCCCTGGAGCTGATGCATGCTCTCCACATAAGAGAGCATCCTTCAACACGCTCATGCATGCTCCTGGAACACAGAGGAGGATGAGTTATCGTCTCTGATTCATCCATTACAGCAACAGACACCAAAAAGTTTTCCTTCTGCATAGGAAGTACAGGAGTGGCTCCTGTGTTTCTGATAAAATTCTCTGCACTGAAAGAGGTTGAGGAAAGAGTAGAGATCATCTCTACTTTTATTTAACAGGCTGGGGATGTAGCCACAGTAGCCAAGACATCAGTTTTAAGCTACACCCAAAAGCCAGAGCTGAGAAAGGACACTGCAAGGGACATTCACCACAGATGCCTCAGGAGAGTCTGTAAAATCCAGCATTGTGCAGTGGGGATGCCAGGCACGGGCAATCCTGTAGATAACTGGGGGCAGGCAGAGGGAATGCAGCAAGGAAAGGCAGGTTTCCCTCCCAAGATGCCAGTGGTCCCAGACCTGGGTGCATCAACAGACCCTGCAAAACCTTGTCCCCACTCCGAAAGTTTGTCTGTCTGAAGTTTTGGCTGGCCCCAGACCAGCTCGGATGGGGCATGGCCACAATCAGGGACCAGGCTCCTGGAAAAGGGGCTGTGAGGCCATCTGCGAGAGGCTCCATCGGGGCTGACTCTTCACTTGGGAGATGCCCGTGCTCCAGCCCGTGCCCCGGGGCCCTCTCTGAGTGATGCTGTGGCCATGCCTGAGCCTGGCCATGAGTCCTTGTGGTCCCAACATGCAGATTTGAATTCTGGCTTGACTGTGGACCTATCTTACCCTACAGACATGCCTGGAGACCTACCCTGTTGGCAGAGCCTGGCTGCCACCCCTGGGCCAGCTCTGCTTGCCTTGCTCTGCCCTGCCCACCCCCTTGACTCCCCAGCTCCTGGATGACTTCCCCTTGCTGAGCAAACCCACCGTGGCTCCTCCCCAATATCCCCCCTCTAACAGGAGTCCACACCCACCCCCTGCTTAAAACAAGGGATGTGTCACTTCAGGATGGATTCAGAAATTATCTAATAATGCATAAAAATAGCTTCTATATCTCAAAAGTGCATTTCTAGAATTCCCAAGCACCTGCCAATTCAAATGGCCGTTTACATAAGTACCATGGGGTAGTGAGACATAAAACCACTCACAATTTTTTCCTGCATTCAAAACTACCTGAGAGGCTTTAGAAATTCACCTGCCTGCTTCACATTCAAAGAAAATAATCTCACAGGTTTAAACATTGCATTTAAACTGAGTATTCAGTTTTATTTCCTCTTTGAATGGAAACAGTAGATGCCAGAGGAAGGAGCATGTGAATGTCACATCACAAAGCCGCCTCCTCCTGCCTGCATTTCAAGGACAACCAGAAACAGCTTGGTCCCTCACTGACCGCAATATTCACAGTCTGAAAAAAGCAATCACAACCCTCAGAGCACACCAAACAGCTGAACAACAAAGAACCTCAAAAGTATAAAACCAAACTCTTTTTCATAATGGCCACATGCAAATCAAAAGTCTTTGATACTCATGGTGATGTTTAAATTCACTTAAGCACTGTAGAGATCAAATTTCAAGTTCTATGAGTGGGAAATACTAAAAAAGTGTTCAACATCACCTCAGTGTCCCTGAATCCTTACATCTCACAAGACTCATTGTCCACTTCATTGCAGAGCTGCAATGAATATGGGATGAGGGGACTCAGTCCACCACAAATCCACGCTCAGAAAAGTTGCTGATTTTAAATTGAACTGACTTCAGGAAATAGTTTCCCTTGAATCAACAGTGCCTAAGAAAAGTAAAGAAAGCAATACAGAACTGGTAGGGTCCTGCATTAACTAATGTATGCTTCCAGTGCTCCAGGGCAGACACTTTTCTCGTTCTTTATATTTTTTAATATGCAAATGTGGTATTATTTAGCAGACTGATAGTTCTGCAAACAAGCTACTCATCCAAAGAATGCAATTACCTACAGAAGGGATAATTAATGATCATTATAATTTTGCCCACAGCCCTTTCTGAATTAGAGCCTGTGGACTAGTTGTCATGTAAATATCTACCAGGAGGCACTACTTGCCATTAAGTCCTACCATTAAAATAAAGAAATCCGACAGAAGGCTAGAGAGGAACAAAGGGACATGGGAAAAAGTGACTTCCCAAGGATAGCTGCAGAGCACATACCTCCTGCAACATAAAGCTTCATCTTCCCTGCATCCACCCCTCTTACCGTATATAAATACAGACTTTGCATTTTGAGCAGTTGTTTCATTCTAACGTCATTATTGGTAACTGTTGAGAAGCCCAGGGCACAATCTGTTCCTACTGAACTTTCCTTAATTATCACTAGATGTAGTCCTAAGGGATTGCCTGGGAACTGTCAGTAAAAATGAGAGAAAGGACTGTGGTTCAATGAGGTTAAACTTAGATTAAAATCAGGGCCTTTATAAAGGATCTGAGAGAGACGGAAAGGTTCATTCTTTCCTGGTTTTACACTTTTTCATTAAACATTAAGCATGGCTTGAAAAGCGTCTTGCACCACCTTTGAGTTCCTCATTCACTCACTCTTCAGGCTGACCTGAGCTTGCAAGAGGGGCGGCGAACACAACAGAAAGCCAGTTGCCACTTACCAGGGCAATTTAGGATAAGCAGGAGTTTCCACTCTCTCCAAAAGCCTTCCAAGCCTCACAATATAGAGTCTGAGAGGCAGCCACAATGATGCCTGCACGGAGCAGCGGGATGGCAGCGCTCACTTGCTCGCAAAAGTGGGGGAAAAAAGGGCCAAGAAAGAGGATTTCTGAAGAGAAGCAGAACTGTGACTAATGGAGGCTAAGAGATCTAAAAGTGTGGAGTCGTGCTGTGGAGTCAGTAATTCTCAATCATCTGCGGACGTTTTTATAGCTAGAAAAATAGATCCTAAACAGGTTAAACTACCCACTGCGACAAAAGCAGGCGCTGCTTGAAACAGGGATGGTTCATTTTCCCTGTTATACCTGTTACTTTCACTGGAGTCTAATCAGTATTTAATACTCCACCAAACAGGGCAGAAATAATGCTCTCCTGTTTCATGTCCCTAGGCAGAGCTGTGATTAGTGACATTTTCAGGTTGTTGTCACATTTATTTCATTAGCATGAAATAACGTTGCAACTCTCATTTGGAGGTTCTGTTTCTAGCTGCAAGGGCTGAAAAAAACCCTAAAATATGTCATCTAAGCAAAACCACTGAATTCATCCTCAATGTGTAGATGTCTGTGAGATGACAGAGTGGGGGAAAGAGCAATATCTGTTCTGGTCTCCTCAACAGGTTGTCAGCCATGACATTTAAATAAAATGAACTGGGACAATCACTTCATTAACTGTTTCACTTTGGATGAATTTTATGTGAAAGCAGCAAGTATAATTATCATAGAGTACCCAAATCCTTCACAGGTGTTTTTTGGGCCAAATACCCTATTTATTGTCATTTCCACTATGACAAGCTCCACAAGGCTATAATGAAATGCTAAAACCAAAAAAAGGTAGAGAGGATTATGCAGCTTTTGGGGTGGGATTGGCTTTGCAGAGGCCACACAAACCTGAGTGTGACCACACAAACCACATCTCCAAGTTCCCACTACAGACCACGGAGATACAGTCAATGTAATTAATGAAGTTCCAGGCACAGTTCAATTGATGAGCCATAAATTTCTGTCCTAGGGTGATCTGAATTCTTCTGGCTCCACTAATTTAATCAACTATCATGGGAACTTAGTGGGCTGGCTCACATTTAGATGTGTATGGTTCAGATTTCATCTTTAGGGTTTGTTTCAGTTGCCTAAATGCAGGTAATGTCATCATCCAACAAACTGTAAGGAGAACAGAGCTCCAGCTGTCTCCTAAGAAGGGCTTGTTTTTTGGAAGATGGCCTTTGCTGTTCAACTGCTCTGTTTAAATATCTTATGATGTTCCTAGTGCATTAGTATCAAACTCATCTGTTTGCTATTTAATTTTTTAAAAAATACCTTTTTCATCACTCTTGGGGCTGTTAGCCAGATGTTCTCCACAGGGTGGAGTAAACCCAAAATTTCTGCCCTCAGATTCTCAGTCTTGCTTATCTCTGAAGCACAAGCCAATGCCAGGGCAGGTCAATAAGCAGAATTACAATTTATTATGTGAAGATCTATGTAAGTGACTCTCAAATGATCATCTGAACCATGCAAATGTTCTGAAAGGTACTGTTACATGCTTCACCATAAAATCTCTGAATCTGTCAGATTTAAGGTTGTTGATAAGTTTCTATCACAGAAGTATGGCTTGCCAGTGATCCTTAAGTTTGGAAACTGCTGCTGTTTCTTAATTGCTACAGAAAATAAAGAAAATTGAAAAAAAAATGTTCTTCCTATGTTTGCCCAGCAACTGAGGAAGATGACTGGGCTTTTTTAAAGATCTGGATTTCTATGAATACTGCTTTACATCGAGTTAGGTAATATGGTAACCTCAATGGTCAGGGAAAATGCATGGATAAAAGCTCACTGTTTATGAATGTTAAAAAAGGCAAGTTCATCAAGAAACCCGTTGAATGACTGTCAGGAATAGTATCAACCCATGGAACGGTGAGTTTTTCTGAGTTCTGCTGTTTTAACTGTATTCTCTAGGTAGTGTTCTGGTCTGGTTTTTCTTGAAACGTCTGTAGATAAACCACATTTTATCTGGTTGCAGTGACATTGTTGCTCTTTATCGCTCTGCTTTGTCTGGAGGTGTGCCAAAGAAATGTCACTACGTCATTTGCAATGATGCATGGTCACATAAATGCCAGTGTCCTGAAGCTTATCCTTTACAATTGTGTATACAGACATTAAGGACTCCTGAAAGAAACAGCAGAGTCAGTGCCTATGATTCTGAAAAATAGGAATCTTCTACTTGGTATTGTATGGCTTTATTTGAACTTGTTACTTGGGCCTCAGAATCAGAGGTTATTTTAAAAGCCACTTATTGTTGTCTTGCCACAGAACAAGTAGTGCTGTGCTTTCATTTGTTTTCTTAATCAAGGTATGGAGATCAAATACACAAAGAATGGAAAGACACATCTTTTTCTAACAAAACACATGGAGAAAAATTAAACTTCTGGAAAAAAATGAATAAAATTCAAGTTTCCCAGCTATTGGGTTGATTTATGTTTACAGACCTACTGTCAAGGGCTGCTGTCTGTACATTATTTTTTTGTCCTGAGCAGTGTCTAATTTCTTCTGTGGGATTTCCAGGATCAGAGGTTGCCACCTGAGTGGAAACAGGGTGCAAACTCACACCGTTTGTAGGTGGTAGGGGCCAGGAAAACTTCAGTGTCTTCTACATTACTCTATTGCATTAAGAATATGGAAAATATTAGAAACTCATAAATCATAAATCATAAATCTGTGTAAAGAAATGCCACCAAAATATACTCCAACTCTAGCAGTGCAAAGAGTATAACCCACTTTTAGATTTGTTAGAGTTATCACTTTGAAAAAGGAACTAGAGGAAGGTGCTACAGGAGCAAATCTCTTTGAGAGCAGCATTTTCTATATCCTAAAAAACAATCCCATCAAGAGCCCATCAAGAAGAAAGACCAGTTGAAAGCAGATGAAAGCATGATAAATAACTTTGACTCTCTCATAAATTTTTTATGCTTAGTAAAGTACCAGAACTGTCACAAAAATATTTTGGAAAAACATTTTATCCATTCAGTGTAATTAAATGCCTAACAATGTTGAAAGAATTCACTGTCTAGTTCCTGATGGTATGTGAAATGCATTGGCTTTTAAATTAGACAGAGTGATTTTTAAGAATACTGATTTTAATGAACCCTTTAGATACGTAAAACACTTTTAAAATAGTATTGCTAGTAAAGTTGGCAGTTTTCTATACAGAAAATCCAATTCACATGAGAAAAGAATAAAGTCAAAAGTGTACCAGCCTTAAAAAAACCAACTCAATCATATATAGTAAATACAAATAAAAAGCTTAGTCAGAGATTTTTTTTCCTTTTAGTCTCAGTTGAGGTGGTAAGTCCTTAGAGAAAGCAACTGAAATAACAGCTACTTCCCCCCAACCTCAGGGAAATGTTCTGTGGTCGGACAAACTATGTGTGCAGTGTTTAGTTAGGTCTACATGGGGAGACACTGGAAGTTAGGACTATTTCACACCTAGAAAATTCCTGCCATGATCTGGGAAGCTATGAGATAACATTGAATTTTCTGCAAGGTCAGTTTGATTCTTCATTTTCTTTCGTCTCCTCTGTGAAGAGGGAGTTGTTGTGTTATTAATACAGCGCTGTCCTTGGTCTCCTGGCAATGTCGCTTGTCCTGCTGCACCTCTTCTAGAGTGGGGAGAAGAGTCAATCACCATTTACTCATAAAGGGGAACAGGCTGGAGGAGGTGGCCAGACTCACTGGTGAGGGCAGAGGTAATTAATGATCTGGAATATCAGAGAGAGAAACAACTCTATGGCTGATGAAGGCAGGGCAGAGCTTCAAAAGGGGAAAAGCTTGAGCTCTCCACATCCTCATCCCTGATGTGATTGGTAGGATACGTGATCATATTGGAATGATACATGATCATATTTACAACTACAAACCAGAATTATCTACTTAGCATTTCTTTTTCTAAAACTTTAGCACTCAGGCCACTGCAAAGGAGCTATGCTGTATCTGTATTTTGGTTCCTTAGTTTTGCTTTCCCCAATATGTTTTAAAATCTGTCTTGGAAGTCATTGGAGTGAATACAAGGATGTCAGGTGAAAGTTTAATGACCTTTGCATGCAGGAATTCAGATAAGATAATCCTTTCTGTCCCTACCATCTATAAATATGATTATATTCGTGGTGAATCATATGGTCAGCTAGAGCATGGAGAGGCTAAAAGTTGACATACTCTTTGTGACTTACAAAATCTCTTGACTTTGAGGTTGCTTCTTTTATAGGTAATTGGATCTAAGATGTTTCCTCTTATCTTCCCAAATCCCTCTGTTTATTTTCAGTACAATCTGCATCTGCACGCTGCGAAATGGCTTTGATGCCCACATACCATTTTTGACAGAAAATCTCCTGTCCCACTTTCTCAGACTTTCTTACAGAAATGTAAAACAAATATTCAGAGAATGCCTTAAGCCAACAGGATTAAGGACTGTCAAGTGCACTGCTTAGTCCTATCTACGTGCTAAGGGTTTTATTGTACTTTCATGAGAATATTTGCACTGGCAGTTAGGGATGTCTCTAGGGTTTAGCATTTTTTTCTCTTTAATAATAGCTAGGGAGGTAAAAGAACTGCCAGTTGGGATAAGAAATTGAACTCCTGCCTCCTCAGCTCTCCACTGTCAGCCTAATTGAGTTCATTGCATAACCTTTAATCTGACTTTCTTTACACTCAGCAGTGCATTATTTTGCCAACCATTTAATTATCAATTAAAGTATATACCGAGGCTGTAGCAATGTGTACCAGTGTGTACCAATGCTGGTGACTTGAACACCATGACCAGGCATCACACTGCTCCCTGGGAAACCACCACGGTGCAGGGAGATCCGTGACTTGGACAGGCTGAAAGGGAAGATGGGAAGGTGAAGCAGGAAAGGAACTTGGCTTTTGGGGGTAGATGAGCCAAAGGAGGCAGTGGATATCAGGAAAGAAAAAAAGCATGGCAGCCACCGAGGAAGAATAAGCACTCAGAAAACCAGGCAGTGTTGGAGAAACAGGCAGAAAACAGGGTAACATAGAGAAGATATAGAAATTATGAATAACAAACAGATTTTTTTAAAAGCCTGACAGGCACAATCCTGGCCTTGACGAATCCTACCATATGTGGTAGAAACAGAAGGCAAATGATGCAGCCTGCCCCAATAAAATGAAAATCTGCATTTAATTCAGACACACATAGAGGAGTATGGGAAGCCTCTTCTGCACTTTGGTACTCTACAGCCCAGGAGTGAGTAGGGAAATAGGATTCAGAGTGGTGTTTGCTGGAAAGGTACATGATATACTAAACTTGAAACACCTCAAAAGATAACAAATAGAAAGAAAAATCAAATTTAAAAAATCCACAAGAGCGCTTAAAAGAAAAATAATCCATTAAAACATTTCCAATATTGAGTAGTGGGGACTTTTTTCAAAAAGATAATTTCTGTGTTAATATTTCAGACAAAAATCAAGATTTTAGAAAAAATCATAGTGAATCAGAAAGTTTCCCTTTTTTCTACCCTCTACCTAATCTTCCCCTTTATTCTGTCTTCCCTTCTTCCTCTCTTTCCCTCTTTTCCAATAAATCTGAAAAAAAGAGAAAAAGGCACAAACCAACATTTTCTCAGCTCCAGAGAGGGGATGGCAGAGAGAAAGGAAAGAAGACCAGAACACTGGAACAAAAATGTTTTGGTTAGTTTGGAAAAGGCATAAAATTTTATGGCCAGCTCAACTAAAAAAGATGGGAAAGGGAGGGAAAAACAGGGAATTTCTTCTCCACACCAAAGTGCAAGTCACTTCCTTTATATGTTTCCAGCCCACATAATTAGTCTATTTAGAGACAAAAATAAGGCCTAATTTATTAAAAAAAGATAGCAAGTCTGCTAATATTATATCTACGTTTTATTAACATGAAGCAGTACAGTTGCAGATTTTAGAATTTCCTCAATATCAAAGAGTAATTTTTTTATAGTGAATTATGTATTGAATGTTTCTACCTCTATCCAAAAGGCCAGTTTGTTCAAAGATGAGCAATACACACCAGTAAATTGATAGAGCTTTTATGGGATGCAGTAACGAGGAAGGATTGCATTGACTTGGCCCCATTCAGAGTCTGGGTTTATAAAGTAGTACTGGGCTGTGAAAGAGCAGGACAAAAAATTTTAAAAGTCCAAACCTCTGCTGAATGTTTCATACATATGGAGGAACCTGGGAGAAGGAGGATCTAACAAGGTCTCCTGGCCTGCCAGTGCTTATGTCCTAATCAGAGAAAACACAGAAAGCCACCAGGATAAATGGAAGGTCTCAGAGTCCATCTCTCCAGGGCAGGGACCATCTGTCTGCTCTGTGTTTGTACAGAACCAAGCCCAGTGGGGTCTGTGTTAAAAAAAGTTAAAAAAGTATATTGGCTTTTACCTGAAGATAATTTAGAGGCTGTATTTTGGGAATACCGATGGGTAAACAATGACCTTGACTGCTTTATTAAGATCCCATGCCCATGGACTAATGGTTCTGGCAGCCAAGATTTTCCTGTTCTGGAAACATTTGCATTTAACCAAAGGACATGCCATTTACTGGGACTTTAATGCTCTGTAAGACTACAACCCAAAGCACAATGGTGTTATTGTCTTTTCTAATTCTTATTAAATACCACTGTCTTGCTTGACCATGAAAAATTGCAGATTTCATCCTTCTCAGCTGTTACTACCAGAGAACTAGAAGAACGTCATCAAAGAAACAAGATCTGACATCTATAAACCAGAGAAGAAAAACTGAAGTGTTGTATAGTGTGAGATGCCTTTATCTAGCTGCCAGCTTCTTTGATGAGTTCACTCAGAGCATTTACACTGAACTGGGGCTGAAGGTTTTGTTTCTTAAACATCCCCTTCACTCAAGTCAGACTGTCTCAGTGCAGCTCCCACTTGGGCCCTGTTCATTACCAGAGGAAGAAGGAAGGAAGGAAAAATCCTCCCACTGTCCCACTCTGGATTTATGAGCCATTGCTCTTCGGAAGCAGGCAGCTGTCACAAATGCTGTAAGGTTTATCTCATTCTCCTCCCATCAACACAGATGCCGAGCATCACTTAACCCGTTCAAAGATATTAAAAACAATGGGCACTATAGTAGAGTTGGAATATAATTAAAATCCCCAAACAAGGGACAGTTTCTCCTTCTGTTGTAAATTGCCATCTTTGATGTTGTTTTTGTTGTTTTAAAAGTATCTTCAAGGCTTTGGATGTCACGAAGTGGAAAACGTGTTGACTGCCAACATACCATAGGTTACAAACATCTTTAACAGACGGCACAAGGGTGAATTTGTCTCACCACAATTCTTGGCATAGATGTAGTAATTGTGCTGAAAGGCATGAAGTGCTCTCATGAAAGTTACTTTTTAAAATGGTTTACAGTTTTTAGGGAAAACAAGTACAACAGAAAGGGCCAGCTAATCCAAATGGTGTAAATCCGGTTGGGTAAAAAAGCCAGCTTAAGTCAAAAGGCAGTGGAGCTGTCTGGGTGAAGCAGATACAAATGTTTAAAAGTCCGAAATTTAGCAAATCTGTCACAAGACCAGGTGTGGAGCAAGAGGAGTCAGATCCTCCTCTGAGCAGCTGTCCAGGGACAGCCCAGGCTCTTCTGGCATACAGAGAAAAAAGCATTTCACAGGAGTCTGCACAGGGCAAAATTTGGGGTTCAGTTTTGGCTTCCAAGACACACTTGTTCTTCCTTTTCAGATATTCCTGTAAGGCTGTTGGAGAAAATCTGGTGTGTCAGACTTTCTTCCAGAGGGACCAGAGCTTTGTGCATACTGGTTGCACATTCTTTAAATCTTTTTAAGGCGAAGTAGACAAAATAATAAGGCATCAGCAATGGCAGACTTAAAACAGCACATCATCATGCTCTCAAGGTAATTATGGCATCAGGGAGAGGTTAACTGAACTGAGAGGTGTGCAGTGCATGAAGATGAGCCTATGACACACTGTCTCGATCACATTTTACCCTATAAGTGCCTGTTGTATGAATTTCAGAAGCTTTTCAAATGCCTATTTCTCTGAAGTGGAACCTGCAGTGGTTTGTGGTGGTTTTCCTTGTGGTTTTCCGCTTTCAGAAGGAATTCTTTATTCCTGATGGAATAAGACTATGCTGAGATTTTTAGAAAAAAATATTTCTTTACCATCAAGCTATGAGGCATGAAGTATGGCTCTCCAAATTAACTATCTGCCATAATCTGTGCTTTAGTTACTTCTAAGTTATTTATTGTGCTTATGCTCTTGAATGCGAACATCAAAAGTGAGATCCATGTGTTTCTAATGGTGCTGCAACCATTTCTGCACCCTGACCATTAAGTGTCATACAAGAGCGGTCTAAGAATACTCTCCACAGTAAGAGTGACAAACCTCAAGTAAACAAACAGAAATAAAGAAATTCCTTCCTATTTTAGAACAGGCACAAAGTACTCATCTTGTTCAGACCACAATTAAAATTTCATGTTGGAAGTAAGGACTTCCAAGTCTGAACCAAGAAAATACTCTTCCTCATTTTCCTTTTCTTAAGTTTCTCCACTTTATTACTACAGAAAGTATGAGGTACAGCAGTCAAACCCGAGTAGAAATAAATACATCAGTATGGCCGAAGTGCTTCCAATTTGATGTGTGTGTTTTTCTGACTAGTGGCAGATAGGGAAAAAAGTGCCCACGCCTGCATTTATTTTGATCAATAGCAGTGAAAAACCTTATAAAATCCCTCTTTCATCTGAGCATGCCCTTGAATGAAGAAAATATAATAAAAGAGGAATCAAGTTCCTTCTGTGACAAAGCTATGCAGTAACATTATTTATTACTTTTTCTACCAAAGGAGATTGCAACCTCTGTATTTTAGAGTCCGTTTTGGATATTTCAGACCACACGTGTGTTTAAATAACTGTCAGGCTCCGAATAATAATAATAGTAATAATAGTAATAATAATAATAATAAAACCAAAAAAACCAAACATCTTGTTTTTTATCTACTAAAACACAATTATTGATCCATGGCTAGCATTGCAGGTAAATTAAAGCACAAATTAACAGAATTAGTCATGAGCTTAAATGCTGTGGATTTCAAAGGGACAGAAGCCCATCTTCGGACATGAGTAATTCCCTTTGCTGGGCTTATGATGACAAATGCATGCTACAATTCCATGATTTATCAAGATCAAACTACATTTGGGAAAGGCACAACTGTGTGCATTTCAGTATATTTGATCTCATAAAGACCAACTTCTATTGATGCATGTGGAATACATTTAGTAGACTGAGAATTTCAATGATGAGGATGCAGTAAATCAGCAACTCAATCAGTGATACTAACACAAGTCCCTATTATAATGAGGCTTTACTGAGATTTCTGTTTAGTGATTTATATCTCAATATCAAGTTGTGACAAAAGTATGGAGTTTAGATCCAGGCTTTAATGTATAAAAAACAGGAGTGTTCCTCATATCTATGCTTAAGTTTAGAAGAAATGATTGAGTGCATGACCCAAATCCATAGAGGCTTTCTGCTTCCAGTGCTCTGAATCATTTGTCCTTCAAGGGTATTAAATTTTATTTTTTAAAATTTACTAGTAAGAGAATGCAAAGGCCTAATCTATTTCCACATTTTCAAGCTCATATTTAAACTTCAGGATATCATACCATTTCTGAAATGTAATGCCTTTCAATTTCAAACAGAATTTTCACCATATAAAGATCTATGCTGTGTTATGCATTTGTTTTCTCATAAACAGGAATGTTAAGAAAGGGACAGTCTAGAAATGGAATTAGTTTTTTTTTCTTTAAAATGTCATAAACCCCATCACTTTCTCAGTGTAGCTAATATTGTAGCCTGAATCTAGGACTAAAAGAATGACAGAACTGATTGCAGTTTTTTCTCATTTACTGATCAAATATTTTAGATTCAAATCGATTTTTAATCAGAACAGCTTTCTTTATTTTTCCTCACAAAACAATGTATGCATTTCAGTGTTTGCTGAACTCACCAGAGACCAGGGATGCTCCTTTCCCAGGAACTCTCCCTTTGTGAGACATCTGTAGGATGCAAATTGTAGCTATTCCTGATAATTATTAATAGTCTATCACGTACTAAGAGCATAGAGATATCATAAGGTTCTTTAAACCCAGCCTCATGCCTTCCTTGTATATAGGGAGGAAATAAAAACACTTCTGTCCCTGTGTGGGGTTGAAGGTTAGAGCTTTAGCTTCACTGAAATATTGCCTGTGACCTCTACACGTTTCGGCAGGCAAAGGCTGAGAGTGCTGATCATTCTCCAACACCCTTCACATGTCCTGCTGTGAAGGGCAGTCAGCTCCTCCTGCCAGTGCCTGGGAAAACAGAGCTGGATTGCCCAGCCTGGTGCATCCCTGCACCCCCAGGCTTTGCAAACAGGGGTGTTGGTATTGGGTATCCAATTTGGAGACTTCAGGCATAGCCACTGTGACTTACTGTAATTTGCAAGTTTGAAATGGGCTGCATTTCATTTCTTTTCTCTACTCCCTTCGGTACAAGTTTCACTTCGAAGAAGGCACCAGCAGTGATCACTGATACCAGCAGGACCAGGTTTTCATTCACCATCTTTGGCACCACACAGTTCCACTCACATCGACCCAGAGGCTCACAGGAAAACAGCACAGGACAGAGCTAATGGCCATCTGGAAACCTTTCATGCAAACTGCCCTTGTTAAATTATTTCTGTTCAGGTTTCATGCTGGGCATAATATTTTTTTTATGCAATAGCAGTATAGAAAATTACATGCACTATAATATGAATATTTGCATTGTGCTTTGATTTTCTTAGTTGTCTTTAATTAAGCAAACACTGAGCATCAGGCATCAACAACTGCAGGGTTTTTTCAAGCTTGTCAAAACCCTTAATTATTCTTAGAATCATTTTTTTTTTTTCCTGCTAATAAACTTGAATCTTTCTTACTGAAAATAAAGTCCATTCACTCTTATTCTGCTTCTGACTCACTACTCTCCATTTTCTAAGAAATTCTTCTGGACTGGAGATGCCTTGAAATCTTCTCATTTTAAATCAAACAAATTCAGCCTTCAAACAAGCTTAGTTTGGTTTTGTTTAATTTTTAAATCTTGTCACTCTTGCTTTCCTCTGCATTCTTTTTGATTTGTACTTATAATTCTGAAACTGGGACTCAAATCGCGAAAAAAGTATTTATAGCAGGACAACTATTTCCCACATCCTATTAATGTTAGTCTTATTAAAACTTCCCTGAAGAAATTCCTTACATCTTTACAACAGCCTTAACAATGTCAATCTAATTTATGATCTAACACCAGTTCTTTCCATGAAATAACAGAAAATGAAATATTTCCCATTGTACACCTCTGCATTTGATTCCCTTCAGCTCTGTAGATAGTATTTTTGTTTATTTACCTTTGTTTTGATGATTTTAGGCTATTTGACAAGTAGCTCTGATAACATGGGGTTAAAATGTTCCTAAAGTCATGGTAGCTAAAATGGGCCTTGGAAACGGGAGTGGGCATTGTCTTTACTAGAACCCTGCGAACCTACACCTGTGTACCCTCCTGTGCAATAGATGAGAAATGCTATGGGAAGAGGGGGCTTAAAGTCATGCTTGAGCAAAAACAATACACACAATAGAACAATATCAAGTTAATAATCAATATATGATTATGTAAAGAAAGAGTATAAAATATGTCCATCTCGAATCCATGTCGGAGTCAGATTTAGGTTTGTCTGTACCCCTGATTCCCAGAGCTCTTCAATAAAAGCACCTGCATATAATCATCCAGTGATTATGTGTTTCCATGCTAACAGCTCCATGTCACACTGTGTTCTAACCCTGTGCTCTGCAGTGTCTGTAAGCCATCTCAGGCTGGCATCAACAGGAAACGTCAGAAGGGCAGCTTTCCCTCTATCATCCGAGTCAGTGAAAATACGAACAAGGCCCAAGGTTTGACGCCTGGGTGCATTCCAGTGAAAGCTCTGCCAGCTTTACAGAAATCCATGAATAGGTTACTCTACTGCTTTCCAGGCATCTCTACGCCCATTTTGAGATCATTGTACCCTAACGCATTTTCCTCTACGCCTTCTGGGAAAAATTGTTTTGAATGGTGTCGAAAGCCTTGCTGAACTCAAGATATGTCACACCTCCCACTTTTTATCCACTTGGCAGATCCTATCCTTTTACAGGGATGACACAATTTATACCTGACAAATCCACAGGGTCTATTTTTATCTCTCTTTATGCTCCACAGGGTTATTAATTAATAGATCCATTCTCCTTTGGGCTATTGGAGTCAGCTTGACTGGTGGATCATTCTCTCAGGTTTCTTCTTCCTTCCTTGTCGTTCATTCCCAAAATGTGGTTCATTCGCACAGGTAATTTTAGCCAGACACTCCTAAACTAAATATGTTTGACTTATCTACATATTTTACAGTGTTTTCTCCTTCCCTCTTTTCTCTACCTTATCTGTCTCCTTGTTAAATTTAATCACTTTAACTAAAGGATCACAAATTTATTTTAGAAAATTGAAATAAAGAGTAAAAATTTCAGCCTTTTCTCAGCCATCTTGTTTTTTCTCTCCACATTATGTAATTGGTTTCACTTTATTTGCCTTTCACATGTTCCTAATGTATTTACAGTGCTTTTTTTTGTTGTCTTTTAGGTGACTTGCTTGCTGTAAGTTATTTTGTGCCTCAGCTCAACATCCTCTCTTTCAAAATCCTTGTGTATTCCTTCAGATTACCTTCTGAAACAGTCTGATTTTTGAGAGCTGAACCTTATGTAAATTTTTGCCCACACTAGAAAATACCAGAAACCATGATGTCACAGAGTTTCCCTCACAGGATGTTCCAAGCAATTTGCTTAGATGCACAAATTTTTATGATCACAGAAATATCCCACCTGGGAACCTGCCCTACCAGACCACGTAATTCCATTGCAAAGAAAATTCAACTAATTTAAAAATCTGATCCAGAAGTGTGTTGTAGGTTTTTATTTTTTCCCCTCACTGTGCCCAGTTGTGTAATTGCCAAGTCTTTTGTAAGTCAGAAAAACATGATGAGCCAAAGCCACAAGGAAAGAACTAAATGAGCTATCATTTGTGGCTTTCACATACCATTCTTTATTTCGATAATACCATTTAAAATTATAGTGGTGAACACGCATAAATGTCAAGCGTAATAGCATTTGGTGGCGAAATAAAACAGAAACTGGCAATCTAACTGTTAGGCTCTGCACTGGAGTCCTGTGATACCTTTTCCTATTCAGCTTTACCAGCTGTGGGGAGCGGCTGTCTGTCAATTCAGCCGTGTGTTATTCTCAACCCGTTTGTCCTTCCGATCAAACCGACAGCAATTTAGGCTGATTGCTATGCAGCCCGAGTAATTTGGGCCCTGCTCTCCCAGACACTCCCGTGGCAGCTGCATTTCCATGGCTTCCTGCAGCACACCTGCAGAAGGACTGCAGTCCGATGGCTGCAGTGCTACAAAACACCATAATTAGACCATATTTATGGCCGAAACGGAACAGCCTAACTACAAGGGAACTGGGATTGGGCATTCATGGATAGCTGGGATGTTACCTGACACAGAAAGGTGAGTGCTGCTACTTCACATGCAAGGCAATCACTCCGACTGCTTAACGTGCTGGTGGATTTTACTGTAATGCACCCACACTCTGCAACCAAAAACCCCAGCCTGAAACAGGAACGGGAATCCAAAGCTCTCTCCAAGCATCCACGTGCTCCACTGCACCTGCACACATCCATTAGAGCCAGTCGGAAAGGGTTTGATTGCAAGGGAAAATCCTGTGCTTGTCTGTTATTTCCCACCCTTTGGTGTCAGAGCAGCAGCACCCAGCAGTGCTGTGAATCAGAGCCTCATTTACCACCCACCGCTTAATGTGAGCTGTTGCCTGGGATTGCTTTCAAAGTCGGCTATTTGCTTTTAAACTGGGCTCTCAAACAACCCAGGGTGGTCAGACAAGGGCACTGCCATATTGCAGGGAGAAGGGCATCTCTTGCCTTTAAAACTGTTCCTGGATTCCATCATTTTTGAAAAATACTTAGGAAAATTAACCACATAACCTGGACCTTCATTCACATGCAGGATGGAAACCTACTCATTGAGAAGTGTGGAGAGCAGCATGAAGAAGTAAAAGAGGGTTCCAAGAGATTACAGAAAAACCCACTGAGTTCACAGGAATAACTTTCTGACTGATAACTCACCACTGGGAAGTAAAATGCTTTGTTTCCAATAAACATCCTTGCCCTATGCAAAATGAAAGATGAACCTGAAAATGGCTGAAAGGAACATTTTTTAAAAACCTGTGAACACCAAAAATTGGTTTATTCCACTATTCTACACTGCAGGAAACAGCCTGACTTCATGGTATTGTTCATCCAATTCACATATCACTATACTTTAAAGACTACTGCTGGTTCATGGGGTTTTACTCTGACCAGCGATAAATCTCTAAATGCAGTAGAGGTAGAGGAAGAAACAGTTCAAGGACTAAATAACTAAGCTTGATTTTCCAAGCAAATAGTCCTAGGTAACAAGTCAAAAAAAAAAAAAAAAAGAGGAGACCTGTAATTATTTGATATGGTGCACACATAATAGAGTTTGAGGCAATTAAAGAAAATTCAGATGGCCAGAGTTCATTTCCTGTGCAAAGCTCCCTCTCCCCTGAGATTGCAGACAATTGGGCTATGTAGCCTCGAGCACGAACCTCAATAACTTCATCTTTGGGGATTTCAACATATTTGATCTCTTTAATAGAAAACGTGATGTGACACCTGTTTGTAATCACCCGGGTTTCCTTATGTAAGTCACTCGCTGCTGTGTGAGAGGTGTGACCCCACACCCTGTTCCAGTTTGTGTCACAAACTGGGCCCCCATCATTTGAGAAACTTTGCATCTTTGCCTCTCAATATACCCCGGAAATAAATAATAAAAAGCTCAGCACTTCTCAGGAGTAATGCTCTGATGTGAAAACACATCTCGTACACCTTCTGCTCCCCTGTTTCTCTCCAGTGCCTAAAACCTGGGCAGAGATCTGAGACAGCAGCTGGAGCCCAGCTTAGTACTAAAATTGAGTATTTGCAATGCTAATCCATTGGATTCTGCATCTTTTGCACTCTCTCCAATTGTAAGTGGCTTCTGGAAAGAGGCTAAAGGAAAGGTAGGTATGAGCATGGCAGAATGAAAACTATTTAGTAACAAGGGCTTGTTTAAAACAGAAGTTACTCCAGAAGGGGCTGTTCAAGAGCATCCATTCCAAATAACTCACTATGTGCACAGTCTTATACATATAAATATACAAAGTGGTTTTTCAAGGACCCACCTGTGTGGGTCACACTTGTGTGACAACACAGAATACATTAATGTGTCCTGTACCAAGGACACACTTGTGTATTCTTTGACCCACATTAAAAGTGAGCAAGACCTAAGCCTACAACATGCAGAAAAAAGACTTTTCTGATGTCTTCTTTTTATTTTTTTTTGTTTTTAACTTTTAGTGCATAAATAGAACTTGGGTCATGGCCTGAGGTCCGGAAGAAGCCAGTGCCACAATATACTGGGCCCACATTTAAACGACATTAGACATAGCGGCTGCAGGGTGGCACGAGAAGCTTGGAGCTGCAGCATTGCAATGGCAAGCATCCGTATGCCTTGCCAGGAGCCTGGCAGATTCCCACTCTTCTCACAGGGGGATAAGCAGCTGTAGGATGAGCAGCTTGAGCTCAACCTACCTGAGAAGCCAAGAGGGGGTAAATCAGCAGAGAAATCCTCTGCCGTGATGAAGCTACTGAGACCCAGGAACAGAACCAGCCATGGGCCATTCCTATCTGAGCATCTTCTCTTTGATGCCAGGTTATGCCATGTTGTGGTTTAACCCCAACCTGGTGGGATGGGGAGGAGAATCATGAAAAAAGTAAAACTTGTGAGTTGAGATAAGAACAGTTTAAAAACTGAAATTAAGTAAAGTATAATATTAACATAGTAGTAGTAATAGTAATAATATGAAGAAGAAGAAGAAGAAGAAGAAGAAGAAGGGAGAGAAGTAAAACCTAAAAGAAACAAATGATGAATTATACAATTGCTCACCACCTGCTGAGCAATGCCAAACCTGTCCCTGATCCATGACTGGCCTCTCTCCTGGGTGACTCAGCAATTCATATACTGAGCATGGGGTTCTGTGTCATGGAATATCCTTCTGGACAGCTGGAGTCACAGCTGTTCTGACCATGCTCCCTCCCAGCTTTTTTTGCACTTCCTCCATGGCAGAGCATGAGACACTGAAAATTCCTTGGCTGAGGGTAAGCACTGCTTGGCAACACAAAACATCAGTGTGTTATCAACATTACACTGAGTCCAAAACACAACCCTGCACCAGCTACTGAGAAAAAATGAACTCCATCCCAGCTGAAACCGGGACATGCTGACATGAGCTTGCTTGTGTATCATATTTGTGTAAGGCTGTCTGTACCTCGTAGCTGACAGGAAACTAAACTGCTTCTGTCATTTCTTTATTGCATTTTCCAGCAATTTTCCACCAGTGTATGTGGGAATTTAAAAGAGTGACAAACTCATTTTGGGTTTGTGCTGCAAACCCAATCAGCCGAGGTTTTGCTCACATACCACGACTGTCTGAAGAGATTTGGCAGAGACTCAAATCCAGCTGGTGCTGGATGGAGCTTGGGCAAAGGATGCACTTTCCAATTGACCTGATAAACTGGCAGTCTTGGATGGCTGCATTTTGTCTAATTTGCAAGAATTGCTATTACAGAGCTTATTGGAATCATAAATTCTGGCTTTCTGGAGTCTTTGTTTCTACAGGTACCTGATTTTGCATTTGGATTCTTCTTGATGAAATGTCTTGTTTCCCTAATCCAAAAGACACTATGATTACAAAATAAGGGCTGCAAATCATTTGATACTAGATTCCATTATGGAATACAGGAAACACAACTGTGTATACAGCAAGCACTCTTCTTCCATCCTGCACTTCCCCTTCTGAACACTGGGTTTCACAAAGACAGGGTTCTTTTTCCCAGCACATTTTTAGAAAGCATGAATAATATGGATCAATATTCATAAAGAGTTTAGCTATAAATATTTCTACACTTCATGTTATTTTTCCAGATATTTTTGCAGATAGCTATCTTGTGATCTATTTTTTACAGCTCTTTTATCCTTCCTCTTGCCCACTGACTTGGTTGCTACCTGCATGTCTACCCTGTCTATAGTTCTTTACTGCTTTAATTCTTTAGATGTAACCTTTAAAACTGAGCTCTTTGTATTTCTTAACTTCTTAGAGTGACATAGAAAGCAGAAGTGGTAGAAGTTTATTTTGGAGTTTCAACAGAACTATCTGGAAATTTTTAAACATTTTTTTTTAATAAGAAAATTCTGACACACTTTGCCTGCACTTTACATATTGACAGACAACATCCAGCGACATGTGCTCAAGGGAGGTTTTAGGAATTAGGAATTATTTTTAGGAATAAATGACTGGTTTAAGAAAAATTTAAAACCTGGTGGCAAGGACAATTCTCCAGGTCACAACTTGCCTCCCAGTAGCTACTTTTCTTTGGTAAAACTTCACTGCCCAGTCTGATGGGACAATCTCATTGAGCCCAGCCATGCTCAAACAGGAGAGCCTGACATTATACAACGTGAGACAGAAGGCCAAGCACCTGTAAAGTGAGCTGAATGTGATGCACTCTCCAGGAGGCCTCACCTTGTACCTTGTACCTGCTCATGGGGGTGCAATAAGCACCAAGAGTTTCACGGAGAACATGAGGTCCCTGTGAACACGCTTTTGGGTTGATTGTAACACACAGGGCACGACCTAGTATGTCCTATAATTTTAGGGAACTGTTTAGCTCCAATTCTCTGGTGTTTGACTGCCTCACCATTTGCAATGTATTTATTCTCTCCAAGATGGAAGGAACTGATATTTACTCTTCGAAGGGTGAAAAATAAGGAACTGAGAAATTAAGGGTACTGATCAACACTGTAAGAGCACTGAAATGGAGCACAAGGACTAATTTACTCACAAGTAGCAGTTGCCTGGCCTGCAGGAGCACCTCTATCCATCTGCAAGAAAGAGAGGCACGGGAGATGTAAGCCTCTTCTTGCAGGACCTGTGCAGACCATTCCTTTGAGTCTTGGCACTTGTTCCCTCTCCTTGCTCATCTCAGTGATGCCCTTTCAACACACACTCTGGAAAAGCCTTTAATGTGCACAATTATTGGAAAGAAAGCAGAAATCTCAGAGAAGAAAAGACATGCAGAAAAGTGAGTAATGATTTTGTGTAGCTTTGATTTATTGACTAGTGGAAGTTATGTATGTATGGTTATTTAATGCCTATGGCTGGCTGAGCAAATTTGTTACCTAATTCAGAGTGCTTAATGCTGGATGGTCTTTATATTGCTGTAGGCTTAATTAACTGGTGGGTGGAGTATGGGTTTTAATATAGATGGAAGTTGTGGGTTTTTTTTGTTTTAAGAAGAAAATGTTTTATTAATTTGTGGGTTTTTTTGGTTTTTTTTTTGCATACTGTCCCAATATCGACTATAAAAAATGTCAGAACACACTAAAGTCTTCCTGTCATGGCCTTTTTCAGTAATAGTAATTTTATTTTCTCTGGCTATTCAGAAATATTCTCTCTGAATCCCTATCCAGGCATAGGGTTTTTTTTTAAAAAAAAGGATTTTTGGAACGCATTTATGTCATCAGAGCCTTTCACATTTATATGTAGTTGGTACCTTTTGAGATTCGCACTGAGCTGATTTGATGGTGGAGTGCCAGCCCAGCCAACACACACTGCTCTGGGTCTTAGGGCATGTTCAGTACAAGCGAGGTGATGAGCTTGATGAGCTGACAGCCCCCTTTGCATCCTGATTTTCATGTTTCTATTTAAGTGTGTGACTCAAACCTGCAATATTTCCACAGCGACCCATGTCCCCATGACATTTAAGGGACAGTCACTCAGACTGCAGGTGGTTTGTGATTTATGTCTGAACAAATGGAGCTATTCAATTTACCCTGCATCCAAGACTTCATTACATAAATCCTGAACTAATCTCTTCTTTGTCAGAAATTAGACCCTGAGCTACCTGTCTGGAGAACATTTACCTTTGCAGCAGTAGGAAGCGGCAACTTGGAACAAAATTTTAAGCTGCTGAGGTATTTGGAAGGGTCTAGAAAACAGCTCAAGGAATCTTTCTCCCTCACAAAGGTGGGCACAAATGCATCTGATGCAGTGTCCCCACAGGTGATGACCACTGGCCCCCCATTTCCCAGGAACATCCCTAGCTGCCTCACAGTAGCCATAAGGAAGACCCATGGCACGTGGATAAATTTGTGCTGTATTATCAGAAACTTTGCCCTTCTGTAATCCAGCTGCTTCCCTCATCACAACCCTGATGATGAGAAGATCACACTGTTAAAATTCTAAAATCCATCTGCATCTCCTCACCACAGCACTCAGCACAGCATCGTGTCTCCTCATCAGCTCTCTCCAAGGGAGAACAAAAGCACAGGGAATGTCACCATCTCCCCCAAGGCTGGCCTGTGGTGGGCAGCAGGGAGGACCAGGACATGCACTCTGGAGGCACAGTAGCAAAATGTGAGAATAGTTTCTCCATGGAATTAATCTCTTCATAAGCATCTCCAGACTGGCTCCACACCAGTCCTCATTGCTGGGCTATGCTTCAGTGGGTCTCAGTTCCATGTGTGGCTCCCAACTGGCTAAGTGAGCACTAAAATATCAAAAGATTTGAAAAAATGCTATTCTTTTTTATCCTGTGTCACTTCATTTATTACTACGTATCATTTAGCATTATGTATTTGCCACGAGTGCATCTGGTAGCAATTACTTTGCTACTGTAGACATTTCCTATTACCTGATGTAGGCATTTTCTATTACCTGCTCCTCAGTTTAAGCCACTCTTAACAGTGCAAAAGGTGTCAAGGAATCTGACTTCTGACCCATGGGGTTTCTTGGAAAGCACTGAAGTGGTTAATTTATACGGCTCCAGTAAGAATCAAAGTGCTTTGCAACAAGAATATCATATAAACTCTCCTCAGCGCAGGTAGTTAATTGAGTCTTGCAAATTTTACTTGCCTGCTCAGCTGGGATGAGTAATTATTTTTGATGGACGAGTAAATTGCCATTAGTATTTTCATTCTGCTAAAGCTGGAAGATTAGTCTTTGTGGCCGAGCTGATAAATTTCCCTTATAGTTTTGCGAGTCTGAATGAATGGATGTAGCTGTACTTTCAAAACCAGACACAAAATCTGTCCTGATAGGTACAGCCTCAACCCTTACTCAAACACAGAGCCTCTTCAGCAGGCAGCAGGAGTGAATCCTGCAGAAACACTGGCACCTACTCAGCTCAAGGTCTTGCTTGGTCTCTGCTGTTTAATAAGGAACAGCCGTTATCTGAAGTGCTGCACAGGCTGGGTAACATACCATGAGTACATACACCAGGACTGTATTTGCTGTCCTGAAAGCCCTGTTTACTTCATTCCCATGAGGCTTGATCTCAAGAATCACATCTCCTCAAGCTGCCCTGAGCTGTCTCCTGAAATGCCTCTCAAATCATTGCTGCTCTTTCCGCTGATTTTAGTGCTAATGGTTCCAGGCACCCAAAAGGCAGCTGAAGCCTGGCACTCAGTGGATGTGGGATACAGCTGGGCCACATGTCACAGAGTCTGTGCAAGGCTGATGGAGGACACAAAACTTTCCATAGAACAGGCAGGAGAGGTCATAGGCAAGGAGATGATTGCTGGAAAAAGACTTGAAGATTGCATTAGTCGTCACAATTCTTTAAGAAAAAGTTTTTCTAAAAGAAATTTTTGGCTTGAGAAATAGTAATTAGGACCAGTTCTTAGGATTACGCAGACACCTGAAAGGGAAGGGGTGTCACAGCAGGGACAGTACAAAGTAGCTGGGAGAACTGGCAGTAGGTGTCTGAATTTGATTGCAGCAGGTGTACCTGCCCTCATTGAGACACATTCTCCAGCAGCTTCCCACCGTGCAGAAGTCTTCCCTGAGCTTCCAACGTTCCCACCAGCATTCACGTGCATGGAAGAAAGCCTTAAATAGACTACACAGTCACATTTATGCCCTGTGCATCAGAGGGCACGCCACAACCCCTCGCTAAGGCAAAGGCACACTCTGGAAAGGGCTGTTTGCACAACCAGGTGAGGTGAGGGAGTCAACATCTTTGTCCCTACACCGAGTTCCTCACCCCTCCTGCTGACATTCCTACACCAACAGGTCCTCATGCCTTCTGAAGGACTCTCCGTGTCCTCTGATAGAGGAGGGTCAGCAGGCTGCACTGGCAAAAAGCTCTTGCTGAATTTTAAGCTGTATCTTATTCTGAAGGGTTCTTGCAGGAGACCTCTTTTATAGAGTCCTTATAGCCCTTATGTTCTCTACGATGATTTTTATGCACTCCATGTTTCTCTGTTCTTCTTTGTTAATAAGGACTCAGGAAATCACTGCCAGGTTTCTCATACACTTATTAACAAGTGGATGCTGCGACATTGTTTAATTATTAAATAAACTGGCAGTCTGAAAGTAGCTGGAGACAGAGAAGGACAAAAAATTGTGCAACACTTTTATCAGATGCACTGAAAAATGGCAAGAAAATCTGCCTAGCAAAAAGCCTGAGCAGGATACAATACAAAAAATGCAGATATTGGCTAGATTTTTTAAACTGATTTCACTGACGTTTATAGATGCAGTAGAATGTATGTGAGAAAAGATTCTTCGGAAAGTATTTTAAACAGAAATTGTAAAGCACTTTATTTAGAAAGAAAATTACCAGTACTTTTAGCAGCTCCAACTCCTGTCTACAGCAAAAATAACTAAAATGAAACAAAAAAATTTAAAATAGAATAAACATGCCCTGGCCACTAATAACAGTCTCTCTTTCTGTAGCTTTATTTAGTTGTGGTTTACATTAACTGCAATTCTATCCCACTAACTCAGAAAGACGCAGGCTCATATGCTTACATATCAATGTCGTGGTAGATAAAGCACAATTTGGGGCACTCAAGCTCAAAG
This sequence comes from Callaeas wilsoni, assembly GCA_013398955.1. NCBI lineage: Eukaryota > Metazoa > Chordata > Aves > Passeriformes > Callaeidae > Callaeas > Callaeas wilsoni. The sequence goes on from VWPU01007092.1 coordinate 207,974, forward strand.
GAGGAAATGAGCCTTTCATTTCAAGCTAAAATGAATTTGTTTTCACATGTTGCCGTAGAGTGATACTGTACTACTCCCAAAGCACAGGGGTCCAAGCCCAGAAACAGGCACAGCACCAAAAGTTTTTTGATTACATGGCACAAAAATGATGACTGTTTCTGCCAGCTTTCAAAGACCATCAGCACACCTGCCTGCTGTGCTTCTGAAAAAGAACCCTTCAAGCACTTCTAAATCCTAGCAAGGCATTCCTATGAGGAGTAGCTGAGGGATCTGGGGGTGTCTAACCTGGAGAAAAGGAGACTCAGGGCGGGCCTTATCACTCTCTACAACTCCCTGAAAGGAGGTTGTGGGGAGGTGGGGGTCAGTCTCTTCTCCCACGTAAAAAGGCACAGGACAAGGGGAAATGGCCTCAAGTTGTGCCAGGGGAAGTTTAGGTTGGATATTAGGAAAAATTTCTTCACCAAAAGGGTTGTCAAGCACTGGAACAGGCTCCCAGGGAAGTGCTGGTCACGAGTCCTGGAGGCCTGTAGGTGTGGCACTCCACATGGTTTAGTGGTGGACTTGGCAATGCTGGGTTGGGCTTGGTGATCCTAGAGATCTTTTCCAACTTCAGTGATTCTATGGTTCCACAGGGATACATTATTTATTAACTGCAAGATGAGGTGAGTGATAGTGTTGGTGGAATTTCCATCAAACACATCGAAAAGGGGACACAGATATTCCCTGAAGTTACTGGCTTACTTTTAAAAGAAAGGGAGTTATTTTGATTTCTTCTTACCGTGGAATGAATCTGCATTGTCATCCCATCACAGATGCAACCTAAACAAGTGAGAGCAGTCCCAGGCTCTGAGACCATATGCACTCTCCCACCTTCACTGCATTTCCTAAAGCCACTAACTTTCTTATTTCTTTCACCTTGTGAATTCTCCAAACAACCACTCACACATCTTTATTTTGACTTATCAAGGTAAGAACTTATTCAGCCATACCTGACTGAGGGAATTTATCATCTGTCTTAAAGCTGCAATTCAAGACATTCTCAGAACATAAAACCACAGCAATATTTTATCTAACACCTTTTCCAGCAATCTATGCAAATATATACATTGCTCCTTGGGTTTTTTTTACTTTTTAAAATTTTATTGCAACCAGGCACAGGAAACTATCACAGTGGCATCAGTGGCATGAGGAGATGCAATCTAATAAATGTGCTGGATCAGAATTTTACTGACAAGGTTGAGTGTAATAAATATATGATGAAAACAACACCTTGTTAATCACCAAAACACATTCCCTTATAGACACCAAGGCTTAGAGTGGCTTAAGAACAGAATAAGCCCCACCAGATTTGACAAAGCTTTCAGAAATGAGATCATTAGTTTTTCAGAGCCATAAATCTCACATATCCAATTTTTAAACCACTGACAAAGTATCTCCATGGAGGGACTAAATTTTTCAGATGGCATAATCACCCAAGGTCTAGTGGCAAAACTGCAGGAATCATAAAAAGAACCCCCAAAATGCCAGTTTATTTTATGATATATTATTTAACTTGTAGCAAAATTATTATCTTCCTGAACTGAAGGACTGCATCTCTGGTCATGCTGGCAGGTAGAAAATGAATACTATCAACTGCTAAATCAAACCAACAGGTTGGAGACCACCTGGAAAGGGAATTTAACGTGGCATGAGAGGGACACCCATCTATCCCAGTGAATGTATCCACCAGCTTCAGTGGAGCTAAAATTAATGGCAGTAACCAGCTCGAACAACAAGTAAAGAGAGAGGGCCAAGATGTCACAGAGAGTATGTGGGATAGGAACGGAATGACTCGGGGATTTGCTCAAGTGGCTCTCAAGTGTCTTGAGACTAAACCCTCATGGATGAGGGAATGATGAAATGTCCCACAAAAGCCCAGTGTAAACACATGTAAAGTGATGCACAAAGAAGAAATGACCCTAAAGTTTACATAGGGAATGATAGGTTTTGAGCAATTAGCGCTCAGGGGGGAGAGCTTGGGTTAAAACAAACGGATCTATGAAAATATCAGCTGGTGATCAGGATCAGTCAAGGATGCAAGTCAAATCATTAGGCAAGAAACAGGGAACAGACCAGAAAAAAACATGCAGGACAAGGGTCTAAACAAGGAGGTATGGAATTCAAAAGGTGAGCAAGGAATGCTTGTTTATTCTATCTTCCAATACGATAATGATGCAATGTTGCATATAATGCCCCAAAAAGTGACATGGATTCAAAAGCTAATGGACAAATTCATAAAAGAAAAATTCACTGAAGATGACTAAAAGGATGGAGAGCTCTGACTTATGAAATTGCTGGAGGCTACAAAGATGTACTTGAAAACAGCTAAGTGCATGTTCAGGAAATTTGAAAATCTGTGAATTTCAAGATACTTAGTTAATATCTAAACAACCAAACCATAAAAGACTGTGTTGTTTTTACACTATTCTTTTTAGAATTTATTAATCAGCCACTGAACAGGAAAAACACTGCAATCATGTTTTGCAGAGGATCTAGATACAGAAATGTGGTTTTTTACTCAACGGCAAAGATAAATACACAGGAGACGAGGCTGATCTGAAAGCAGCTTGAGAACAGAAGAAAGGGCCAAGTTAATTGGATAAATTTATTTTAATTGCTTGTTGATCCAACCTTAGCAATACCAAAGTACAGCATTCTCTTATTTCCTCTTACTTTATTGTGGAAACTCAAGCAGTCTGATGTAGAGTCATGATCATCAAGGGAATAAGTTGTTGGTTAGCCTGTTTTATTCCTTCAGGAAAAAAATGTTAACTAGCTGTATTCTAATGGCTTTAGCCCTTTTCATGCTTTGTACTTGAGTTCTGAATTGTCACAGCAACAGATAATCCAGAACTCCATCAAAGTGATCAAAATGTATGACATAGCAGTGTGCCTCCTAAAATGTCAGTTTGCTCTGTGAAATCACCTTAAGTTCTAACAACCTCTCTTCTCAGCAGAAAGCTCTAAAAGTTGTTCATGTTTTGCATTACAACCTTGCTAAATATCACCAGGCTTAGAAATCCAAGAATATCAAGCTACCAGCAGCACCTTCATTTATATGTCATAAACGGAATGGTTTGGGTTGGAAGAGACCCTAAAGACCATCTAGTCCAACCCCTCCTGCCATGTGCAGGGACACCTTCCACTAGACCAGGTTGCTTCAAGCCCCATCCAACCCAGCCTTGAATACTCCAGGGTTGAGGCAGCCACAGCTTCTCTGGGCAACCTGTGCCAGGGCCTCACCACCTTCTCAGTAAAGAATTTCTTCCTAATATCTAATCTAAATATAACGTCTTTCACTTTAAATTCTTTACCCCTTGTCCAATCACTCCATGCTCTTGCAAAAAGTCCCTCTCCAGCACTCTTGGAGCCCCTTTAGGAATTGCAAGGTGCTCTAAGGTCTCCCCAGAGCGTTGTCTTCTCCAGGCTGAACAACTCCTACTCTCTCAGCCTGTCTTCATAGCAGAGGTGCTCCCGCCCTGTGAGCATCTTCATGGCCTCCTCTGAGCTTGGTCCAACAAGTCCTTGTCCTTCCTATGCTGAGGGCCTCGGGTGGGGTCTCATGAGAGCAGAGTAGAGGGGCAGAATCCCCTCCCTTGGCCAGCTGGTCACGCTGCTCTCGATGTGGCCCAGGACGGGATTGGCTTTCTGGGCTGCACGCTCCCATTGCCTGGTCACACTGAGCTTCTCACCAACCAACCTCCCCAAGCCCCTTCACTCGGGGCTGCTCTCAGTCCATTCCCCACCCAGCCTGTATTTGTGCTTGTTCTCACTTAAGGCTTTTGCTAGATAGTGACTCACAACAAAATCTCTTTGCCTTGCTGCACAATACTTCTAAAATTGGCTGTGCAGATGAAAACTCTCGATCTCTGATTTTGTTTAATGGAACCCATGGGGAAAACATTTTTGGTTTAGCTCTTTCCCTGCTAGCCAAGCAGTAAAATGGGACCTTTTCCAGGAAAGTAATCATAGGAGTTAACCTCAAAGCTTTATCTGACTCACCCTCTTATTTACATGGCCCTCAGCTCAACATATAATACAGTTAAATATCCTCTTTTCAGTTAAAAGCAGGAATAGTTCTAAAATAATGATTGCAAATATCTTGGTAGGTAATTCTGTGGTAGGAACAGGTGGTTACCTGATAGAGGATGGCATGGAGCAATGTAGGATCACTCATTTCATTTAAAGAACCAGAATTCTTTCAAAAATGGGTATTTATAAACTCCTGTTTTGTTAGCAAGCCATTCATCTGCAGGTGTATAGGAATGCCTCCTTGGCACTTAACCCAAAGGACAGCAAGAGCAGCACTTCTCTCTTTGTGAGGAGCAGCCTTGACATCCACACCTTGCCCCTGACGCTTTGGGACCTTATTGATAGCACCTACATGCCTCTTGTTTCTGCATGTCTCTTCTACGCTACCACAAAATTCCTCTGAAGCACATTAAAAAAATCCTTTTTGGGCATAGCACACAGCCTGTACTTTCCATAGTAATGAAATCTACAGAAGGACTCTGCCGAAGATAGCCCAGGGGAATTTCCAGTCCCTTACAGCACAGTTTCCCAACTACCACTGAAAGATGTTTGTCTTCTCTGTTCTGTATTGTTCTCTTCACAAAAAGTACTCCATATTCTTTCTTAAAGCCATGTATAATTATTAAGTTTCTTCTAAAATCTGACCAAAATATTACAGCTGCAAATCAAAATTTCTCAGTAGAAAATTTTATTACAAAAAAAGCCTTTTCAAAGCTAAGACACTTAAATTTTTTTCTCTTCAGTTTTCTCTTTTTTTTTCAATTAAACAAATAGAATTTTTCACATTTCTTTCATGTTCCTCAACCCTTCTGAGTTCATCTGGACTCCTTCCAGTTTCCCTAATTTCTCTCCAAGCATTAGGCCCAACATTCAATTTCAGACTTCTCCAGTACCAAATAGAACTGAATAATTACTTCCCAAAACTTAAATACAATCATCAATATACTCTGGAATGAGCACCACCATTTCTGCAGTTGCACACATTTTGGATCTATATTTAACTTCTCAGCACCTATCTATAAAAGCCACAAACTCCCTTTCCTGCAGGGAGCTGCTTAGACAGTTATTCCCCATTTTCTCCCGGTGTCAAATGACTTTCCTTCCTAACTACAATACTCAGCATTTGTTTTTCTTGACTTTTATCTTATTGATTTCGCACTGTCACTCACATTTATCATGATCATCTGAAATTCTATGCTTGTCCTCTTTGAGAGTGCTTGCAATTACCAATTTTGCAAACTTTAATTGCACTCCTTATTCCATTATCCAAAATGCTTACAGAACAAATATGCAGGTATAGTGCACGCTCTCTCCCACTCATATTAAAATATCAGCCTTTGAAAAATGACTGCAAGCATGTGCAAATCTGTAGAAAGATATAATCATTGTATTAAAAGAAAAACACCAGAAAAAAAAAAAAGCCTCAGTTTGGAATTTCAACAATTCAAAGCCACTTTTCCCCAGTTCCTGCTTCCACAAGTACTTGTAAAAGAAATAGCTGATTGTAACCCTTTTTAGGGGTCCTACAGTGCTGAAACACCACTCCCAAGGGAAACTGGCAATTAAACAGGGCACTTGCAAAGTCATAAATACCAGAGAGACACTAAGTTCAAGTCTTGTTGTACTTGGCAGCCAAACGCCTTCATCAATGCAGATGAAAACGAGTTATCCAGCACAAGCAAATTGCCCGTAGAGACTGAATGATAAGCTTATGGCTAAATCACTCAAATCTGCTTAAAGAAGTGGTAGCCTGTTACTGATGTGCCTACTTCATTATTTAGCACAGGAATATATCTCCTCACCGTTCTCCAAGGTGCTGTCAGCTATCCACTATAAAAATTGCCAAATTCAATGTTCAACTGTTTGCCAAATTGGTTTAGAAACAATAGGCTTTCACTTCTAAGACAAGTTGTGAAACACATGACTTTGCAAATATTAGTTTTCCATTTCCGAACATTATCCTTAGATGAATGTCCTGAGCATTTCTTTGGAGTCACTGAGCAGGCTTGAATTCTTCTTCAGCTTGTCTAATCAGAGACACAGGTCTCCCCATCAGGTCCAAAACACCATTTCAGGCATGAAGTGAACACAGTCTACCCATTTAGGGCCCTCTTATGAAGCTACAGTCCCATAGCATCTGGCAGACTGATGCAGTATTTATCCTCACCGCATTCCCAGGAGGAAAGGAATGCTATTATCCCACAATAACAGTGAAGGACTGGAAGCCCAAAAGATGAATAGCTGCCCATCCATGCAGCAGAGCTCAGGATAATGAGTCCCATAGTTGGTGCATCCCGAGTCTGCTCATGAGTCCGCTGAGAAATGTATTTTAGGGTGAGCCATCACTCAGACATAAAGTCCTGCTTCAGCAACCAGGTTTTGCACCACTGTGGCAGCCACCAGCAACATCGGATCCACGGCTCCCACTGGCTGCAGAATTCTCCTGCACTCACAGGTTTACCTGCCAACATAGAGTATGTACTGTGTGTTCTCAGCTGTTATCTGGGTTAGGGTCACTGGAAAAGTGTGGCAGGATCTGATGCTGCTAATGCTGCAGTTGTTTTCAGGAATTACTCAGAGAGCAGCAAAATTCAGCCCACATCCCCTGTGTGACCAAAGAGAATAGCTCCTTTCAAAATATGCCCATCAGTTAAAAAGCCAGTTCAAATAATTGGCTTTTATTTAACGTTATTTTCCACCCTGAATATCTCAGTTTGTACAGTTACATCTTAGAAGACCCAGCACAATGTTAATGCACAACTCTTTAAACACTGCAGCATCAGTCTGCTGGAATGAGAGAAGTGTAACAGGCAACTTCTGCAGCTGTCATTTTTCCTAATGAAGAAAATGCTCCCCAAATCAGGTTTGGCCTAAAGAGCCTGCAACAGTAACAAGTCACCTGCTGCCCTGCATCTTTTTGGTCAAACTCTATGGCATTAACCAGCTTCACATTTCTGCCCCACGCAGTGATTGCTGTAAATCCTTTTGTCCAAGGGTACTGCTTGCACAGAGATGTGTGTGTCTCGGGCAGGGCTGAAGCAACAAGAGGGTTGGCAGAGGTGTGAATAAGCTAAAGAGTAACCACCTCACAAAAATGCAGCCAACCGACCAAATGAACAAAAAATAACAACAACAACAAAAAAAAAGGAATCACATGGGAAGAAAACATTCCATGTCAATATAAGGCAGACAGGACAAATCCAGTCCTAATGTTACCTGTGCTGTAACAGTGTCCTCGGTTATCTGTGTCCAACACATCGTGAGACAGAAATTCAGAGAAGCAATAACAGTGCAAACAGACCCATCTGAGCACAGATCAGTGAAACACTCATCACACCCAGGCCTGCACAGGAAAGCTCTAACCTGCTCCTCTCCTTCCCTGCTCCCGCAAGGCTTCAGAACTTCTCTGCTCAGCATCATTCCCGCTGGATTCCCTCCTCCCTGGGACACAGAGGTCTGCCTACAGCAACACCCACTCCCGTGAGCAACACAATGATTTCTAGTTGCACAAGAAACTTTTTAGCCTTCTCCCAGTGGACACCAGGACGTCTTCATCCAGAATTACAGGCTGGTCTCGGCCACACCTGATGTGTCTCTGAGCTATCCTATCACCCCTGCTCCCTCGCAGGTAGCAGGGGCTTGTAAGCTGGTTGGATCCTGAGTCTGTTGGGTTTAAATATTGCCAGCCACCACAGCACGCTCAGGGCACCGAGTGCCCACCCCAGCCCGCCTACCTGTTTCACTGGAGCTGCCTCCTCTACAAAGAAGTCTTCCATTGCTGCAGCTGCTCACGGCTCTGCGAGGAACCGGGGCGAGGGGCGGGGATGGGGGTGGAGGGGAATCCTGGAAACTGGCACAACCTAGATACACAGGCTGGCAGAGCAACCAACGTTTAAAAAAAATCTTAATTAATTACACAGAATCCAGCAAAATTCCGAACAACTGAGCTGGCTCTGGGGTTGGTGAGGTTTTTTTAAGCGCTCATTACTCCGATGAGGCAGAAGGTACTTTCAAAGGCTCTCTGCTCTCTGCAGAGAAGTAAGCAAGGATGGCAGCCATCCTTTGAAGAAGACACACCACCAGCAGCCAGCAGCGTGCCTTGGCATGAAGCTGAAACAAGACCACAGGGTGCTCTTTATCAGTAGTGCTACCTAAAAAGGGGCAGTTATTCAACCATCCCAGCGCTACAGTGGGGTCTAGAAGAGGTATTGGGAGTGGAAATGTCCCTCTGGAGCAACAGCAGGTGGGAAAAGCCAGACAGAGGCATCCTGCAACGGCACCCTGAAGGTGGACAGGCTTTGCAAAGGCCAATCTTGGGCCACCAGTTACGGCTTCACATGGGTCAACAGCTTTGAGTGACTCCAAAGGGAAGAAATTCCTACCGGGACAACAGCTCAGGCACTGCCTTTTCCCCTGTAAAAACACTGCAGGCTGTAGCCCTGTGCCTGGGGTACATCTCCATGGCACAACTGGCATAATTCCCTGCTGATTCCTAGGAGTCAGGATCAGGCCTGCAGGCACAGGAAAAAACAACTCTCTGATGAACACCAGGTCTTGCCATAGCAGCTAGAGGTTTTCATAATCCACAAGAAAATTATTTAAAATAATCTGAACAGTTGTAAAAAGCAGCAGAGGATTCCTGAAGTAATAAAAATCTGCTCCCCAAAGGGCATGGATTTGGGAAAAAAGTTATTAATTGAAAAGTAAGTGATGTAGGATGGAGAATCATATAACTGATGTAGGGGAAATGCACTTTAGATCTCCACAGAAACAAAATTAGTTGGAATCGCTCAGCTTTTCACATCATAGCTTTCTCCCCAGTAATCTTTTTTTTTTCTTATGCAAGTGGAGAAAATATACTTTGAAAGTTCAAAAAACTCCAAGAAACTCTGCAGAAAAATAAAATTACTCAGAAACATGTTCTTAAAACTACTACAGTACAATCAGACACCAAAAGCAAACACTATTGGGTTCATTGCTAATGAAATGACCTTAAAAACCTACATTTCATTAAATGTGGTACACAATAAAATGCCACAGGGGAAACATTATTTTATTTACTAATATCAAAAGCTGTCATTTTCTGCAACAACCTGGAGCAACAGAAAAGCTTATTCCCATGAATAATTAGCATTTGGCATTAAGAAGTATTTTATCAAGAAAGCTGCCATAGCTCTAAGTAGCCCAAGCAGAAATGTTGGAGTATTAATGAAAAGTTAAGGTGACTGTTGGTCTTATCTACTAACTTGCCTTTGTAAAGCTAAAATCAGAACCTTTTCATTATTGTCAAATTTTGTTTCAATATTAATGAAATTAAATCCATATGAAAATTTCTGTACAAGGAAGAAGAAAGACAGAAAATATCATCAAGAAAAACAACTATTTGCCACATTTTGACTTGAAAATGGCACTTTTCCATGTTAAGAAATAGCACAGTTCAGTAAATCACATAAGCAAATTCTTAATTTTAAAGATACAGGTGTTTTGGAACTACACTTGATGCTTCAATATCCAATCTGCTCTCTACATTTAAAGGACAGACTTCACCACATTTTACTAGGTGTGAGAACTTTTGCTGCAAAAGCAAAATTTCATGAACTTTATGGCCTCTTTCACCTGTTTGCAATTAATAGTTCCTTTCTATTTCTGAGAGCTGGGGCCAGAAAAAAAGAACACAGTTTATGGCATATTACCTGCTGGCATTTCTAAAGGACTTAGCACAGGAAATTACTGGATATCAGTTTCCCTGCAATAACCATGCACGATTTCACTTCTGTGACCTGGCACTCAGAGGTAAATGTAAGGTAAGCTGAGTTAATCAAGCCTGGGCTGATTGAATGATACCTGGAGCAAAAGGGGAACAAGCGGCCCCGCAGAGCTGATGGTGGAGCAAGGCAGGTTCCTATCAACAATCCCGAATCAGCTGCCCTGAGGCAAGTCCTGTAGTGCAGTAACGGGTTCACACGGCAAAGCTTGCACAAATCAGGAAGGTTAAGACATTCATCAACTATAAAGGAGGTTTAAAGTAATTTATCCAGAAATCTTGAAGGTTGCAGGTCTTCTCTGAATTTGAGTTCAGTTTCAATTAGACAATTGAATAGTCCTGACTAAAAAAAAATCCCAGACTGGAGTTCATTACAAAATTCCTGGCAATTTTTTCAACTAGCAGACTACACCTACCTGCCTCATTTGGAAATCTTTCCCTACCTTCAGTTTCTTTGCTCTGCTCTATTTACCTCTTTTCAAGCAGATCAGAGAGACGACGCGATAGAGCCCTGAACTTCCACATCAACAAGCAAATATTTCAAACTCACTCAACTCAGTGAGACATATTTTTCTTTCTCTTACGCAACACCAGAAAATCTCTTGATCCTCTTAGCTGTGCCCAACACTTTTTGAAACATGGGCGCTTGTCACTCATGTAATTTTTAATTAACAATCCCATTAGGGTCAGTAAAAATCTACTGTAATTTCCCTCTTCTTGAAGGGTCAAATATATGTGAACCTTTTTGGACACACTAATGTACGGGGAGCTTGTCCTTCACTTGACACCCCTCAATGACACCAAGTCTTGTTTTCACAGACATCACTTCCCTCACCCTTCAAATACGACCCATATTTTTGGTGTCATGTGTGACTGACTTTAAATAGATGGGGTTTGTGTTCTTTCAACAGATCCCAGCTGCCATACATCTGTCACATTATCGTTAGTATTGACACAAATTTCAGTGTCACATAATCAGAAAACTTGGTCTACCATTGCTTCTTGCATTCCTATGAGTGGGTTACACAAATTTTGGGGGAGTGGACCAAGAACCAGCTCATGCAGGACTTAGCACATTTACTCTGTGATGGTTCTTCATGTACAATTATACTCTTATAAAGTTATTGGCAGATGACAGCCTAACCTGTCTGCACATGTTGAAAATGTTGATACCTTTAGGATTTCATCATCTTTGTCTCTTCTTACTCTAGAAGCTTAATCTTTAAATTTATTATAATGATTACCACTAATTATTTTTTCTTTACTTGCATCCTGACTTAGTATTTTAATATTTCTAATCCCTTCTCTATTTGCATTTAAAAATCTCCTTGCACCTTTTCTCAAATATAGGCTCAAAAAAACCCAGTAAATTTTCTTTCTAGACTGAGTAGTCAGGTCACTTAGAGCACTGTTCCTGAGCAGAACACAGAGAGAGAGACCTTCTTGTCAAAGTCAGTGTATCTGAAACTTTCCTGAGATTTACTTCCCTGAAGTTCATGGCCTTCAGCACTTGTTGGGAATTCTGGATTCACACTGACATGAAAAAAACCACAGCAAACCTCTGTCAAAGTTCTTGGCTGTTGGTTGGCTTTTCTTTTCTTGAGATTGTGTCATTTCTACTTGATTTCTCCATGAAACTATTAAGGAACCCAGCCTTGCTTGAAGAAATCTGAACCCTTAGACAACCTTCAGAGGAACTTGAACCTGAATTTTGAGAACTTAAAGCCAGGAGAGTTTGACTTTCTCTGGGCTTTTTTTCGCAAATACTCTGCACAGGTGAGAATAACGTATACTGTCACACCCCTTTCCTGCACACAGGAAATACCAGCAGCAGCCTCCCAGTCAAACAGAACTCACCCAGGGATATGGGGCCGTGACAAGATGCTGATAACTTGAAATGCTCTTGCCTTTGTTCAATCTGCAGTACAGGCTGGAAAGAACCATAATCTTTTCCAGTTCTCCTTTCAGCATTATTTATCACTTCACTTCCTTTTACCAAGTATTTGGATGAAAGTTATAATAATTACAATTGCTGAAAAAAAAAATCCTCTGATTTACTGATCTTTGCACTGTAAACAGAGAGTTCAGGACAGGGATATTTTTAAAAATCCAAATAGCACAGCTCAGTTTTATTCCTTCTTTGATACTGTTCTTTTTTATGTTGCTACGGTATGTCTGCTCCATGTGAAAGTGAGGTTGCTATGGAAACTACTCATTATTTTTCAGTAGTAGGCTAGCTACTTAATAAAAATCCTACATCTTTTTAATCCCTAGAGAGTCCTAATTTATCCCATACACAGACTTTCCTTCTTGACAGTTCCTTTAATATTCACTGCACTGTAGTGCACATTAATCTGAACATGTCCAACAAATCCACAACTTACTTCTGAAATCAACTTTCCAGAAAAGTTTGGGTTTAAAAAAAAATGTATTTTTTAGCTTGTCTTTTACCTGCTTATATTTCTTTGAAAGATTGTAGGTATGAACAGCAGGGTCAAGAGTGAGCCATTGTAAGAGTCAGACATGGAAGAAAACAAAAAACAAAATTGCTTTACCTAGAATAAATGGTAAAAGCTGCAGGAAGGGAGGATGGACCATGGTCTGGTTAGCCTGGAATTGGAGTTAATTCCTTACAGTGCCACGGTCTTCCCTGGCCAGCACAGGCAACATTCTTGGTCTCTTCTTTCCTCAATTCACCACCTATGAAATAGGTGGTGCCTATTCGGCAAATTGGAGCCAATTTCCAATAGGAAATTTCCTGCTTGGAAATTGGATCCCTCCCTGCTTGGCAGACTAAATTCACCAGTGATTGTCTCAGGCACAAAGGCAACAAACCACATCAGGGCAGTCAGAGGGTGGGAGCTGTGGGGACTCCACACTGTCACCATGTGTTACAACTTTCCACTTCTCTGCTTAGACATCACACTGTCCCTCCTAATATTTACCTTTTGTTCAAAGAAGCAAATTAAGTGAGTATTAATGATGAATCAATTAACTCTTTCCTACCTAAATCCTTTTATATTGGGTTCAATATCCTACATTGGGTTAAGTGAATGTTGTTGCTTAAAGGTCCTAATTTCAGAACCTCTGATAGTCTTTAAAAGAGGCTCCTCTCTTAGACCAAATATTCCTTCTTCCCTGAGGATGTAACTATTCTGAAACATTCCTCTCCAAGGATCTGACTATTCTCGCATTTCTGACCATTTATTTGAGGCACATCAGTGGCATTTCAGTGGAGGAGATCTTATGAGAACAAGAAAGAAAACTAAAGGACCTGCACTAGCTAATTCCCTCATCCCTCCTGTATTAGGCAGGCCTGAAGCACTTCCTCAGATTACTACAGAATTTAACATCTCCACCAAATGACAAAACTCATCCGATAATACACACTAAACAAGCAACAGGAACTCCAGAATTTAATGAAAGCAGAATTAGGCTAACAGATTATTAAACTATATCAAGTATTTCAGAGATTGAAAACAACAGTTTCATGGTTGTTGCTGTAACTCTTCTTTTTTCTTCTACATTTTCCTCCAAACAACCTTGCACGCATTTCAAATGGGCAATCACAAGTAAACCTGATTAAAATTCAGCCACAGATGAGAGCAGCTAAAGGGAAACTTTTAAAGCTAACAGGTCTAGATTTAAGTCTTCCTACATATAATCAGCTTTTCCTTATGGGACTTCTAAGAGGAATCAACATTCTCATTCACTGCCTATCAGTCCTTGCACTGCCATTTAATCTAAATTTTAACAAAGGAATGAATACATTGGGGTTTTTATGTAGTTTGAGAAACTTCCCTACTAGCAGCCTGCTAACAGGTATTCCCTGTCAACATCAGATAACATAAACAGATCAATAATTTGCCACACGTGGTCTGAAAGCTTTAAAGACTCAAATGTCTTTACCACCAATTCAGGCAAAAGATTGCCAACATACTTAATATCCTCCCTAGCCTTTTTGTCTGGTACTTATTACCATCCTAGGACAAGAAACTCCAGATTTTATTCTTGTTCACTGTAATTGAAACTCCTTCCTGCAAGAGTTTTTGACTTTTTCCTGACCTCAGCTCAGAAAAAATTTTCCCCGACTCTTTCTGTATTGCAATTTTACTTTGTTGAACTCTGTCACTTTTTTAACAATTCACAAGAGACAGAATATTATATACAATGATTTTCAAAGTTATATAGTCCCTGAACCTACAAAGCTCATAAATATATCCTAAACAGCTTAACTGAACCAAAGAGTTAATGGTACATCGTAGATGGACACACAGAAGGAATTATAAATTTTACTCAAGAAGATATAAATAAGAAAGCTGAAACTGAGAACAGATGAATTAACCTGGAGGGTAGGCAGCAGAGTGCTGGAAGGGCATTAAGGCGCTGAGAGTGGGACTCTGGAGCTCTTTCCTGAGCCTCATTTCTCTAAGCAGAAAGAATTTCTGCTCAGCAAACCCTGCCCTCTGGTGACTAAATGCCATTAGTGCCATGCATATATAAACATTTGGGGGGTTGCCTCTTTGCACATACATTGCCGTGAAAAATGCAAGCAAGCATCCATTCAGTGGCATGATTCGGATTTTATTTGTTCCCTCCTCAGATATTAATGAAAAATTGTGATTTTTTTTTCTTTTGTTTCAGAGATATGTTCATGCTACGTATCCTGTACATTATGTGCATAAACATGTCACATTTTATTCACCTCTCTTCTCTGGAAACAACCAGCCTGATCACACAGTGCTACAGCTTTATTGTCCAGCCTCATCCTTCTGCCACTGCAAGAGCAGAGGCCTCAGCCTGTCAGGTGCAGTACAGAGGAACATCCCTGAGCCCATCCCCGGCCCCACACCTGCAGGGCTGAGAGTCACAGCTCACACACTGGGTATTGCTCCTTAGAAATCACCATGACACCAGGCAATTCTGGTAAAAAAAAACATGGACACCATAAAGGAGCGGCATAATCAGGGTCCTAAACTTAGCATATTCATACAATCAGAAATCAAAGCCTTCCACAGACAATAAGAAAATCGTGAAATCCAGATATGTACATATCTTTGATAAAAACCCTTTTTCAGAATTCCTATTCAGCAGTTTTATTTAAAGTTGTTTGCTAAACTATTTTCCTGAACAGGTATCAGCTCAGCACACAACTATGCTTTTTCTGAGCCATATAAACAGTGTATGCCCCGCTCCCATCAGGCAAAAACTTGTGTGGTTGTAGCATAGACACCTTTACAATTGCTGTAAACCAAAATCCAAGCAGTCATCAAAACCAAAATAGCAGTTGAGGGGCAGAGATCAGCAGGTCACTGGATTTTTAGAGCAGTTGCAAGAGTTTACATATTCACTGGCAACTCTGCTGAGAGCTGCCAGGTGCACACACCGTGTTTCTCTTTCAAAACTGAGGAGTTACCAGAATTTTCAGTGGATTTTTTTTCCCTGCAGATTGTTAGGCAGCATCAAGGCCTGGCACAAAGCTTGTCATGCTGAGGCACACCTGGACAGGCAGGTAGAAAGGTAGAGGAGGGGCCCATAAATCAAAATTTCTTCCCTGTCCAATGGCTCCACACCACAAAATATTCCTTTTTTTGCCAGTCCGAGGCTGGGAACTGCACAGTGGAAGAAGAGTTGGGTGCCAAGTTGCAGAGAAGTCTTGGAAACAGCTTCAAGTGACCCACAGAACACCTAGCTGGGACTGGAGGACAGCTGACAGCCTAGAAACAGCTGGGAAAACTGGTTAACTGAGGACATTTCTATTGCTCACACTACAGCAGGACCCATTTGCTCCACGGTGTTAAACAATACAGCTCCTACAAAGATGGCTTGAGAAGGTATTAAATGGATACCACAGCCAGAAAACTTTCTGCCTTCTCCATCGTCTGCCAGGAACACAAATGTCTGTGGGGCCACATGATGTCACACCATGGGTAAGCCAGAAATAGCCCCGGAAAAGGGCTGAAAAACAAGTTTTACCTTGCCCCAGAACTCACCCTGGGCTCCCAGCACTGGAGCTGGCAGTTCATTCATTACAGTTCCCCCTCATTGCCATGAGAGACCCAAAAATTGAAAAATACTTTTAACCCTCACCCAGTGGATGGGCAAGGGAGAGAAAGGTGCTGCTGATCAGCAGTGGAAGGTGCCTGCTGGCTCCCCAGGCCTATCATGCAAGTCAGCAAGGCTGCTCCCCTGCCCGCAGAGGATTCATTGGGAAAGCAAGACACCTGCAGACACCAAACCCAGTAAGAGCAGCGTGAGTCCTCCTGCTGCTGCTCCGAGGAAGTGTCCTCCTGCACAGCCGAAGGCAAGGAGAGCGCCACACGGAAGAGCAAAGCCACCAAATGGCCTGAAATCTAAACCAGGGGAGGTTTAGACTGGATACTAGGAAAAATTTCTTCCCTGAAAGGGTATTCAAGCATTGGAACGGGCTGCCCAGGGAAGCGGTGGAATCATCACCTCTGGAAGGGTTATAAAAACATGAGGATATGGCACTCAGGGACATGGTTTTGTGTTGAACAGAATTAATAGTTAGATTCCATGATCTTGGAGGTCTTTTCCAACCTTAACGATTCTTAGATTCTACGATTCTTGCTAACGCATGAGGCAAAGGAAAGCAGGCATGAAAAAATAAATAAAGCAGTAAGAACAACAGAGCTCAAAGCACAATCAAGAGAACAATTATCAGGCTACGAGGAGAGACATTTTATGCCTTGCTACTTTCCCTCAGTCACAGCGCTACCGCTAATTAGAACAGATAGAATTTTCAGGCAGAGTGGGATTTTCAAGTTAATGGTGCCCCTAAATTTTTTTTCTGGCTTTCATTGCTATTCATGGCGCAGGAGTTTGCTGTCACTTACCTTGACTCAGCAAAGGTCTTACATGTGCATGGGTTTAAGTACATGGTTAAACCAGTATGGAGTGAGAACATGGGTTTTCTGCTGAGCCAGGAGCTCCATGAGGAGTGCCTGGAGCTCCTGATCCCAAGCCAAGGAGGCAGGATGTGCAAGCTGACCTCAGCAGCTGAAACAGAGCACACAAGGGTCAGGTGTGGCTCTGGGGTCAGGCCACAGCTCACTTATGCTCAAGGGACACGTGGGCACAGCCTCAAGTCAATGTGACACTAAAGCAGCTCAGATCTGCTGTGGAGCTGAAGAGGTGTCATGAGCCAACAGGTGACAAAGAACCAGAAAATCTGGGGCACAACTAGCACTCAGAGCAATGGGAGAAGCCAGAGCACCCTACCATCTAACTGGCCATTACTACAAGCTTGGGCAACAGGGTTCAACAGAGTTTTCTACAGGAAGACTCCATAACAGGAGGGTAAATCATCTTACTAGCCAGGGAGATGGGGTGTGCCACTCTCAGGTGCCTTGAGGCTGATGAAACATCATGAGGTTTCAAGGACTGTTTCAAAAAAACAAGGATCTTCCAAAATATTTTATGTGTGGCACTGGTCTCCCAACAACTAGGACTGAAAATTGCACAGTGAAAGGGCCAGTGGCTTAGGCCCTGGATTTGCAGTCCCACAGTGTGGATCCATCAGCTCTTGTAGCCCATACAGCAGTGCCAATGCAAGGGAAGGTTGCTGCTGTTGCAATGATTGTCAAATTGCTGATTAACTGAAGACATGCTGAATGGCTTGGAGACAGAGAACATTTCTTTATTGCTGGCAATGCTGAGCCTGTTCTTAGTACTAAAGTGCTGGAAAAGGAGGGAGAGAAGAGGCAATTTACTTGTAATTGTCTTGTCTCCAGTTCTGTCACTTGCTTTATATTCTTGTTTTTGTCTCCTCATCTGCTCCTGCCATAAATTCCTGGCTGTGCTTGTAAAGCCTTTTTTCTGTACCTCCGTGCCCAAGGGATGCAAGCCATACACTGGGCTCACCTTCTGTCGCAGGGCCTCGGAGGGCACCACCAGAGGGTTTGAGGGAACACTGTGATCTTCATTTCAGTGACACATCCTGTTCATGCTATTTTAATTGTGGTTTGGTGGCTTGCAGCCAAGGCAAGGAGTGAATTTCAGGGCAGAAGGCAGACAGCTTTATACTTTCACTCCCGTCTCTGATAGCAGACACGGCTTCAAACCACCCTATAACTTGAAAAGTTCATTACAATGCACGAGTGTGCCAGCATGGTGGCAAAGCCACTAAGATGAAAAGCAATGACACACATATCTTCTTTCCTCCTTTTTGTGTGCATTGTCCCTTACTCTCTTTCTCAGTTTGTCTTCCCTTCCTTTTATCTTCGCCTCTTTTCCTGGAAATTTGGAGAACTTCTACAGCGGTTTGAAACTCGTGAGTTTTACGCAATTCTCACCTGGACACTGAAAATCAAAGTGAAGTCTGAGTCACACTGCTTAGGAGAGACTGGTGCCTTCTGTCTCCTCTCCAGCACAAACTCACAGCACGAGGGCAAAAGCACAGCAAGGCTGGGCTCCCACACATTTTCTTGGGAAGCAGCATGTTAACTTCACAGGAATGTCATCTGCACTCCCCATCTCTGCTGCCCACACCATGTATTCCAAACACACTGCTAATGCAATCCACAAACTTCCACAATATCCAGACCTTCACTGGTCACCCTCATTTAGGGAAACCAGATGGGTTTTACACCTCTCTGGTAAACAATAATGAGTTTCTCACTTAAAGTATTTTGGCAAATTTATTGCATTGCATCCAGGGATTGCTCTGACTAGACACAAGGTCAGCCTCTGTCCTGGTTTCTCTGTTTTCTAGGCAGTAATTTAGACTGCAGAGGGGAGCCCCGTTCCTTGATATACTGAGGTAGGACATGAGGGAAACTATTCCACTGTGTCCAAAAAAAAAGTTTACCCTACTGATTCTCAGGAAGAGAGGGGATAGGAGCTGGCCAGGTCCTATGTGTAAACAGAACTGATGGCTTCACTGCAGGGGTAGAGCAAGAAGTGAAGGGCACATCAGGGCTCAGATGTGCAGGAACAGCAATGTTTCTTTCAATTTATCCTCTTCTTACAAAAGACCTTTCTTTCTTTCCTTTCCCTTTCCAAGAGCAGAGAGTTAATCTTTGAAGCTGAGTGCCCCAGGATTCTGTGTATGCCAGAAGTTTATATGTGTTTGTCTGAAAAACCCAGTGACATGGCCTTGGGCACAGAAACATCCTCAGCCACAGGCTGTGGGGAGGACACGCTGGGAGATCTGCACAGTCTGTTTATACTTGTCTAATATTGTTCTCCAGGCAGTCACTACTAACAATTGTCAAGGAGATGAAAAAAGAAACTATTTTGACCTTTGGAGTGATTCAGTATGCACTCTGCTAGGTTTTAGTACTGGAATTTACTTGGCGACTTCAGCTTTCTTTTAGAAGATCAACACCTGAAATTAGAGAAGCAGATCATAAAAGGCCTTAAGGGACTTAGAATCGTTTAATCTCCTGATTAATCAAATTTTAAATTCTGAAGGCTTGAATTTACAGATGCTGGTAATTTGGAATATTGATGCTACACACCTTTCATTTCAATGTTTGCCTCTGTTTCTCCATGACAGTGCACTGATCAACCCACAAAGATCTTTTCTCCTGCTGTCCTGTGGCAGGAAGGACCTGGGCAGCAGCAGGAACAGAGGAGTTAGGCTGTGCATTGTTCCACGTGCTCCTCTCCCTGTTTATGATATTTATAATAGAACAGCACGTGCATACCCTGCCAGGTGACACACAGGACACACAGGCAGCACGCCTGGTCCTGTGATGGAACAGGGATCATGATGGGAGCCCTCTGAGTGCCTCCATATCCTGTGCACCATCCCAGAGGCAACAAGGGAGCAGAAAAGCACAATGTTCCCTCCTGGGAGGCAACAAAAGCTATCCAGGACTGTTCCAGGTGGCAAAACAGACATGCACAGCAGAAAGCTGAAAAACAAGCCCTGCTGACTGGCTACCACCAACTGATCAATGTGGAGTCCAATGCTTCCATGGGGATTTCCACTGACTTTTCTTCTGACAGGAAGGAGTTCAGTACTCTCTGCATTGATCTGGAAACTGGCAGTCGAGAGGAACGGCAGAGTAATGCCAAATCCAGACCATGTGTCCTCCCATTAATGGTGTCCCAATAGAGCAGCTACAACCCAGGCTCCACTGAAGCCCACGCCCCTCATGGCCCTCCCAGGATGG
Source organism: Callaeas wilsoni (assembly GCA_013398955.1). Classification (NCBI taxonomy): domain Eukaryota; kingdom Metazoa; phylum Chordata; class Aves; order Passeriformes; family Callaeidae; genus Callaeas; species Callaeas wilsoni. The sequence goes on from VWPU01007092.1 coordinate 227,951, forward strand.
CACTTCCAAATGCCTGCAGAGAGATTAATGCACACGTGGTCAGCTGGTTCGCTGTAAGCTGAGAGCCCCAGCTCAGATCACAGGGTCATTCTCAAGCCCTGCGGCTGGCCATGAACAATTTATATTCCATGGCCCATATCCCATCTCAAATCAGCACATGCAGCTCTCCAGAGGCATGCAGAGGGGTTTGTTCTGTGAACTGAGGGGCTCATTGAGATTCTAGTTACAAAACAGGTTACTTCAGGGATGCCCAGAGTTTGAATAATTTAAAGCCAAACTGGACAAACACAAGAATGTATTATGCAGAAAAGCCCATTTTGGAAGGATAGGAGATAACCTTCTTGGTCTCATCTCTCTCCTCATCACTTCAACTGCGTTAAGAACTTCAGCTGGAAAATGTTTTTCCCACTGGAGTAACATTAGGGCCATCCTGTGAAGTACCTGTTTAAAAATCAGACTTAAGCACACCAGGAAAACCAGCTTTAGCTTCAGTGCTGAGGACTTGAAAATGTACTTGGTGAATCATCAGATCTCTGCAAATCAGCTTCTCCAGCAGCTTCAATTTCAATTTCAAAATACTCAAAGTTATCTGGATTAGTTTATCATCTACCCTCTTACCCTCTTAACAGGAAAGAGAAATTAATCCCACTCTCTTCATCAGTAGTGGCTTCTGTCAAAATGTTTTTCTGCACATATTCCCAGACTATTCTCTTGGTCCTTTTGCAACCATTATTGTATTTTTTACTTCTGCTTTTTCTCTCAACAGGCTGTTTTGTTTCATCATACACCTGTAGTACATTTTCTGTAGGAGAACTGGCTGTTCCCCTCCTTACTCATTTTTCTCCTCCATTTGCTTGCTTTTATCCTTGAATTTTCTTTGGGGTTGCATATAGAAGCCACAAACCCATCACTTCTATGGCCAAGGTTCAAGATTCTAGGCCAGGTCCACAGAAATATTTCAATGCCAAAGCCCAGCAAAGCTCAGTTCTTTCCCAGACCAGACTCTAATGTTCAAGCTAATTATTCTTATTATTTGTAATATGTCTTATTATTTAAAAGCAGTACATTCTAAATCTCCATTTTCTTCTAAAAATACAACAGGCAAACACTATTAAAAGTGAGCTTGTTCACTCAAAATTCAGCAATATCATTCCACAGAATTTCCATTCTGATCCATCCCGTATAGACAATAAACAGGAAATTTCCTGACTCCTAAGTGCTAAGAATTAATTTGAATTTCATGACAAGAGATAGAGATCAAGGAGAAATAAATTAAGAAACAGAGTACATCTTCATACCCGGTGACAGGAGACTGTAGCCCACGCTCGCTTGGTTTTAGCAGGTTCAGGTCCCTGGAGCAGTTAAGTCCCAGCAGCAAGTTCAGCAAGGTTGGCCATGCAAACACAAACTTCCTGTCTCTGGCAGCCATTGGGAGCCCACAGTGAGATTTGTGCCGCCAGGACTAATTTCCTAATGGCACCCAGTCAAAATAACTTTTTATCAGACACGGCTCCACCTACAGGAGTTGCAGCTCTACCTCCACCGTTGCAGTAATTCTTTTCCAAACATTTGCAGAAGCAAAAGAAGGGTTGTTTTTTGGGTTTTTTTTTGTTTTTTTTTTTAATGACAATAAATGTCATGTAGGAAAAGAAGTTAAAAAAAAGTGACATTAGTACAGGCTCAGATCTATAAAGCACTAGTTTCTTCCCGTACCAAATATACTGAATGATAGAAAGGTTTTCAGCCTCTCAGCAGAGATTAATGCTTGAAATCTGAAGCCAGACAAATTCAGAAAAATCCAGGTGAAAAATGAGGCACATTGTTGAGAGTTAAGTCATTAATGGTTGCGCGACATGAACACCTTGATGGATTCTCTGTCACTGGGGCATGGTCAGATCACGATTACACTCAAGAAGTTCCTCAGCTGAAAGCTGGCATAGCTCCTGGAAGCTCATGGCCTGCAGAAGGAAGGTGCCAGTTCGACAGCCTCAGAACCATTCCACCTCATGTAGCACTTTGAAGTTTTGAAGATGCCTTCCAGCCACACTCAGCATCAACATTCCCTGCATTGCTGGACCGTGCCTGGACAGGATGAAGCACAGCTCTGGCTCCCAGCATCTGCCACACAGCCCTGGCAGCAGCAGCTCCCCTTACTCCGTAGGCAAAGGAAGTGCAACATTTCCTGAGCAAGCACCTTCCTGTTCCTATTCACTAAAGCCAAAAGAGATGGATGGATGGATGGATGGATGGATGGATGGATGGATGGATGGATGGATGGAAGGATGGATGGATGGATGGATGGATGGATGGATGGATGGATGGATGGATGGATGGATGGATGGATGGAAGGAAGTGTTCCATGGATCACATCTGACCTGTGAGATACCAGAGCAACCAGAAGAGATTAGACTGCAATTAAGTTGATTTTCTCTAGTAAGTGAACCATTTCTTAACTTATTACAGTACAGTTTAGGCTGATGTGATGAAATGCCATGCCACGAATGTATCCTTATGAATACTGGGTGAAGGAGAGATCTTGCAGTTATAGCCAGCACTTGAGTACTCAGAAATTTGTTCTGGGAAGGAGTTGAAAGAGTATGAGCTGTCCATCTCCAGAGGAGAGGAGAGACTCCTACCAGTCTCAGGGAAGAAGAGAAACATACATTATTATCCGTGGAATGTTAAAGCAACAGGTCATCCTTAGTCAGGAAATACAGAACAAGACAACTAGGATAGGGACAGGGATACTGAGGCTTTCTGCACTAAAACTTCAAGTGAAAATCACAAGTTTAGTCCGAGATGAGGCAGCACAGCAGATTGCTCTCACCCACACTGACCAGTTCGTCACCGTGTTGTCATAGTGCCACTCACAGATCAAGACTGCGCTGGGAAAGGCACAAACGGGCTAAAGGATGGATTTTTCCTTGGGGCTTAGGATTTCCAAAGGATGGATTGCTCCTTAGGGCTCAGGAGCAAACAGGCAAATGGTAGCAAGCAATAAAACCATCACTTGGCTGCTGATGTGCAATAATTTTCTTTGTGCACACTCTCAGCCCATGGAAATGTGCGGTAATTTGGATTAGTTTAGCCTTTCCAGGGCTTACTGCCTGAGAGCTGCCACTTAATAGCTCGTGTGCCTAAACTGTGATTTCTGCTTTACCAGGGAGGTGCAAGATTGTTGCAAACATCAGGTGTGCAAGCTGCCCTTGCTTGCAATAAATAAGCCAGCACTTTTCCAGCAATGCAGCAAACTCCTGCTCTTTCCAACGCAGGAGCTCAGGGTGACTGAGGAATACTGAATATTGCCTGGTGCTCTCAGAACTACGAGCTATTTACTGGTTTATTAGCCAAACCTGAAATCACAGTTCTAACCCAGCAGGTTCTTGTAACCAGGGGGTCAGATGAGTTGAACATGATCATGGAAAACAGTGAACAGATCTATGCTATTTCTCCAAGTAGCTCAGAACTGCTCCTTTTAGCATAGGACATAGCACCAAATACTGCTTTGTTTGATATTAAATCCATAATTTATTGTTCCTGAATGCAAACTACTAAAGATTTACAGGCCACAAACTGAAATTAAACTTTCTTTACAGAAAGAATTCTTAACAGGCTCAGGAATCTCACCCTTACTAACCTTACTTCCAAACAGATCACACTTTAAGTTTGTTTTCCTTATGCAAATCATCTTCCCAAAATACATTTGTGTCCTCAGAGCACACACATGAATAATTTCTTCTTCATTCATTCATAAATCTGTTTCTTTTAATTTTCCTCCTCAAATTTAGTCCTTTGAGCCACTCAAGACAAGGAAAATTTCTATTTTCCAGGTACCTGAAGTTTCTCCAGCCTCAGAATTTGGAAGCAGATCTTTTGTAATATAAAGCAATAAAATAAAAGAATCCTGTGGTGCTGTATTTCTCTCCTAGCAGGAGGACTCCTGTTTTCCATTAAGCAATGATGAACATTTCTTCCTATTGACTCCTCCGGGAACTCCTCTAAAACCCTAAGGATGCTCTGTCTTATTAAAAGTAGGAAAATCCTCTAAGTATGTTACATCAGCTGTGAAGTTCTGCCTAAACTCAGCGCAGATACAGTATCACACAGAGAAGAAAGATGAATGGGAGACAAGGATTCAATTATTCTTTCTCAGAAGTGAAAACCTTGAAGATACAAAAAGATAAATATATTTTGAATAGCTTCAGCAGAGGAAAACTGGGTGAGGTAACAAATAGAATAATATAAAATTCCAGAATGATGTGCATGAGAACAAGAAGGAACATGGAAATATAGCTGTACTATATATTTTTGTGAATACTTTTTATTTTCACTTAGTTGTTTTTGTTCCACTGTTGGAATTTCATCCTAGAATTTCATCCTTGTATATCCCAGGCTAAAGATTTTGAAAATATTCTTGGAGGGGATACTGTCATTCTTTCCCATGTGAGCTGATCCACTTTGCATGGATCAGCTTAAATGATTATGTAGGTCAGAGAATTCTCAGCCATGGGGGTCTAACCCACTCTTGGAAAGTCAGATACCTGGGCTTAAAACTTTGCTGCTAAGAGTGTTTAATTATCCATACAAGGTGGTAGGACTTCTGTAAGGCAGACCCATAAAATCCTGTGTATTTGTGATTAGGAAACTTCCTGAAAGATGATTTCACCCATCTGGACAGATTGCTACCACTCACTTCTTTAATTTAATTTAGCCTAAATTAAACTGTCATTGCCAAAGCTGTCCCTAAAATCAGGACAACCTTGTCAGTTTAATATAAACTGAAATTAGAGCTTTTAGAAAGAAATCAGTGAATTTGGAAAACAGCTCAGCTAAGTTTACCTAATTACCCCAGCACAAACCACATCCCTTCTGTGCCAGGAACTGTATGAATACCAACAGAACGGTAGGTTCTACCAAAATAATTTATCGTTAATGCATGTTACAGAAGATATTCAGATGCATACAAAAGGGGAACAGACAGTGGAAAGATGTCAGAGCTGTTGATCTAATTTCCTAATGAGTCAGGTAGAAATTGCTAAAATTCTCCCTTTTCTATCAGAAAAGAATTCAGCATTCCCAATTTGTTACGTATTTTCTGCATTCTGACAGCTGTGACACGAGAGAGAAAAGGGACCTCTTTCCTCACAACAGCTGATGCTTAGAGAGGATGAGAACAAAATTATTTTCAGTTACTCCATTAACTCAAAGGTCTGTGGTCAGTGTCCTGCATTCAGTCTACAGCTGGGAGCTCCATTTGCTGACATGTAATGCCACCTCTTGTTTACCTGCTTGCTTTTGTGAGAGGCGGCTGTTTCTCTAGACTCAGCTGGGACATAAAAGAGGAGCAGTTTTTAGGAGGAAGTCGGCTCATGTAACAGGAATCTGAAGTGTAGAAGAATTCTTAGAGCAAAATGGACATGGTCTGTATCTGAATGTTCTGAACAACCAGACTTAGCAGGGCCTGCTTACTCTGAGTGCTGTGAGATTAACATGACTTAGTGCTGAGAGTGTCCGTGAGGTGTCCATGAGAAAAAAGTGAGGTTTAAAGGGATGTGAGAACCGCAAGCTGGGAGGAGAGAGGACACTTGTTTGCCATATGTTATCCAACTAGTAGACAGTAGATGGGCTTGATTTTACCTAAGTATCCAGTCGTAGAGTTAGTTACAGTGCGTGGACAACGGATGACTAGTTGGAAATGCTACATAATCCTGCTTGATTTGAACAATAAACGAGAATGCTATCTAACCGCATCGGTGTTTGTCGTTACTCAGCTCCCATTCTCAGTGGAGGACCCTGCTTCGCTGAAGGGCTCATACAACCAAATATTTTACTACCCACAAGACCAGTTACCCTAATAAAAGATATTACTTCTCCCTACAAGTCATGCTTTAACTCTACGCACAGCACATTTTTGGGGGGTCTCTATGGAACTGATACAGCCCAATGCAAACTTAACTTAGCCTCGTCCTCAAGCACACAGGGATTTCTCCTCCTGAGGGAGTTAGTGGGGCCCGTGGTGACATGCATAACTGGAAAGCAGCAGCATGCACTAAATGAAGTACTGAGCTGGAAAGATGGAAAAGGGACAATTTCATGACTAAGCAAGACATGTTGAAGACACAGATGATTTCCCTGTCTCTCATACAGCCAGATTCTGTGATGCTGGGCAAAACATTTAAGCTGAATTTTGCTAAGTGAGCACTACAGTGTTACTTACTGCACAAATGTTCACCTCTGGGACTTCTGATACTATTTGAGAAATGCCGAGGGTCAGCACTGCCACTGAGGTCACAGATCTGTGTTTTAGACTCTCACAAAAATAGTCTTTACATCTTGGTATCTAGGATACATTAGGAATTGTTCCTTAACTTAGGGGAATAAACCCCTCCTCATGGTCTGCAGCTGTCCCATGAAAACAAATTCACTAGGTTTTGAGAAGCATCCAAAAATTATGGAAGAAGATGCTAGAAAAGAGCCCAAGTGAAAATTAAAGTGTCTGAAGAGAGTGCAGATTAAGGCCTAGGGCCATAAATTAAACAATGGGCAGAAAATCAAACATTGAAGAGCTTTTCATTAAAGGACTGTGAGGATAGGAAGAGGGGTCCTGTGGAAAAAATCCCAAACACAACCACAATGATATGCAATCATTTAATTAAAGAGGCACAAAGCGCTCAAGGAAATTAGAGTAACGAATACAAGAAAAATGAATGAAGAGATTCGCTAGCAACAATAAATCCAGCACTGCTGATATTTTTTATGTGCCTGACATGGTGGCGATTCCTTTGATGTATATTGTAATACCATGCAGAGGTATCTAAAAGAGCCCTGAAAAACCTCTATCAGCAACTGGAGGTTTACAGCAGGTTGAGTAAACAGTAGATCAATTAGTTCTGACTAATATGAATGATCAGCAGCCGAAAGCTTGCACTGCATCAGCCCAACAAAGTGCTTGTGGTACCCTCAGCTCTTCCTCAAGAGCACTGCACTGAGCCCTGCACACGCAGCTTTGGCACGAGGGACCCTCATCCCTTGGGCAGACACGGCCCTGGGGAGGCACTGATTTAGATCGACTGCGTGTTTGGTGGCATGTGAAAGTCCAGCTCAAACAACCATAAAAATCCTGAGTCTTCAACACATATTAGCACTTTCAAGCAGTATAAGCGCTACTGCTTGATCTTTGCTGTCTTGAGAAGGAGGAAAAAAAAGGAAAGAGTTTTAGTGCTTCACAGTTTGGACATTTCGTTGAGTGAATAATTTCTAACACAATGCCTTTTGGCCCAGGGATTAGAAAAACCGTCAAGAACAGAAAGCTCTAGTAAGATTATAGGATATAATAAGAACACTTCATCTTAACAGCAGCGTAGAAACAATATCAGATGGCTTTTATTGCATAACCAAAATCTTCTGGAAATTCTACCCAATACAACACAAGGATTTAAATGTACCCGAAAAATTAAATGCCACATAGGAAGAGAAGCAAGCTTTCTAACTCCCAGTCACGTGCCATGGCCATGGGTTTGGCTGACTTACTGCTCACGTGCAGCTCGCCTTCCCTCTGCTGCTGGGATGAGGTACCTGGAGATTACTTCGGTAGTTTCTACCCCATCAACATCACTTCTGTCCTGTGCTCCCAATCCACTCCTCTGCACTTGTGCAAAGCTGTCACCTGCATCCTCTGCCTCTAACCGTGCTGGCAGAGCACCATCCTAACCCTTCCCCTCAGCACCCGTCTCAGAAAGGGCCACTTCTGCTGTCCCCTCCTGCACTGATCAAAAAGGGAAAGGACCTTTCTCCTCTCCTGGTGCTGGAATAATTGGTAAGGAATTTGCTGCCTCAGAGCAGTCTTGCTACATTAAACATCTCACCACGTATGCGTGTCACCACTTGATTTGAAGCAGTGGCTGCATTAAACCAGTCTGTGCCGTGGGCCAAGTTCTCACAAGTGCTCAGGGCCAGACACAGCAAAGGACACAGCTGCTCACAAGCCACTCCTACCCCGCCAACATTTTGAGCCCACGGTGAGCTCGAAAAATCAGCGCTAGGGATACTGAGGGGAAGAAGCTAACGGGAATTGCCTGGCATTGCCCGTGGTACCCCTTCTTGGGTAACTTTTACAGTCACCATCTGCTGAGGAGCAGAGCCCTACATCCCAGCGCTCTTCCCACCACCACCACCCAGCCATGTTCACCTTTCCTCAGTTTTCTTTCCAACTCTCCCGTCTTTCCCGTGTTTAGAAAGGACAGGAGAGAAGAGACCACTTCCGAGCCTGCAGCAACAGCCAAGAGCTCATTCTGGGAGGTGGGGTTTGGAACAAGGCTGACAACCAATCCCAGACTTCTCAGCAAACAAATGCCACACAATAATGGGCAGTTTTGCTCCTCCAGGTGGAGTCTCTAAAACAATTTGTGTTTTATTACTCGAACATTCCAACACACATTAAACCCACCCCGAACCCACATAGTGCAGAGGGACTGAAGGGCACCGGGTGTGCTCCTGCATGAAGTGAACTCTTGCTCTGCCTGTGTGGGAGTCACAGAGACACTTTAGGAACTTGGGTGCTTACAGCTGGGCAATTCTGTCACATGAGCAGCGCTGCCCCTGTGGCCTGGGGGTGATTTGTATTAAAAAAGGAAAATACTCAGCAAGGCTGTTCAAACTCAGCTCAGCGTTCTCTATCCTTTGAATGTATTGAGCTACTAAATTCTCTTCAGATACCAAGATCTGCAACTCTTGTAGTCTGGCGATAATATTCATACACTATAGTGGTCCTATAAGAGAAAACAAACTGTCTGATATTCTTCTGAGTTTCTCATCCATAAGCTTTTCTTTGCAAACTGTCTTTGTTATGGAGAGAGGCAAAGCTGCTGTCTATAAAGGACTCTGTGACTCCGTGTAGAAATACTAAAGCCAAGCAGAAAAAAAAAGAAAGTACAATTCTACAACAATAAGAGAAAAAGAACTGCTCGGAATTAGATTTTCCCACAAAACATTTGCAGCATAAATGTCTATAGATGCTGCTGCCCTCCTAGTCACAGACCTCTTGACATCTTGCCTCTGGAAATGGAAAAGTGTTTGGCCTACAGGGGAAGTAGCTGGAAATGCTTAGAGAAATATAACAGACATCTGACACAACTTGTTTGAAATGCAGCAATCAAGGGACTCTCAAATAAACCTGACTGAACTATCTTAAAAATATGTTCAAAGGACAGATTCAGCCCTCTATAACCCATTTGACTGTGATTATTTTTTTTAAACAAATACAGAGTCTAATAACCTTTACCTCTTCAGGAGATTCTTTGAAAAGATGTTTAGCCTTCATAATCAAAACTTAAGTTCCTGTTACCTAGCTGGAGGCAGAGATCTCTTCACTGGCTCATGCAAAATTTCAGTTTAGTTGAAAAAGTGGCCCCTATGTTTTCTCTGCTTCCAAAGGCGGGTATACAATCCCATAAAAGTAGGATTTCTGAGATCTAGCCTAAAGCTAGATATAACTTTTATCTTTGCCCAGTCTTTCTAGAAGACTCTTTCAATACTTCAATTCTCAAGATGTTAAAAATCTTGTTATGTCTGCCTAAAACAATTTATGACCAGATTAGAGCCATCAATTCTTATTCCAACACTATCCTTCATTTTTAAAATCCTTACTGTCTCCAGAGAAGGGTCCATTGACCTGAACAAATGAGAATCAGTGATTGTTGAAGCTGACCAAGAAAAATGCTGGAAATGCCTCAGTCTGACAACGAAACTTTCTCCTAGATAGATATCCTGAGGATGGACAGATCCTCCATTTCCACCATTATCAGCAAAAGGGAGAGACCAAGTAATGGAAGATTCTAATCTCCTGCTTTGATAAGAGATAAGACCTATTAAGTATAAAACGTCTCTTCGCCTTTTAGTAAGCACACAAATTGACACTTGGAGACTCTGAAGATTATGTCAGTGTGATGTAAAAAATATATTTTGGTGCTGTACCTTGCTGGACTGCTCTGAGCTCCAGAGGAAGAAAAGAGAAGTTAAGACTAACTATGAGATATATTCTAAGTTTTCCTCAAAAAGTTCAGCAGTGTCCATAGATAAACTCGCAAATAACCCATTTGACTAAAAGCAGCCACCAGATTTCTTCCCCCCAATCCTAGAAATTTGGGATATCTAAACTGTTGTTAAGAGGCTTATTTTCGAAATGTCTGGTTGCCCATTTACCCCTTAACTAGCCTTTGCTTGGCATTCATGAAAACAAATGGAATAGAAAAATAAAACAGTCACATTTTGTTGCTAGTTTGGAAAGTCACAGCCAGCCTGTATGAAATGAGGGAGAGAGGAAAGGCAGTCCCTAATGCCCAAAATATATTTTATAATCAGACAATAAATCATCCTTCTTCTGTTTGTAGAAATGCCTTGAGCAGAACAGAACAGTCCTGAAATGGTTCATTACTTGCAAACATTTGATGAAAGTGGATTCAGTTTTTGGTTTATGATCCAACATGCTGGAGGAAGATGAGTTTTCTAGATGAGATACAGGCGGTAAACACAAAACCAAACTGCTTTTTTCTGCTTTTCAGTGCGGTCCAAGGCGCTGGGTTAAAGAAAAACACAGGAGTGGGCTGCTGCCAAAATGAGCCCCACAGTTATCACTTATCCCTGCTAGAGACATTGATCCTTGTACAATTCATCTTCACAGCATTGTGGCAAACAGGAAAAACCTCTGTTACACACATCCTTTATCACTTTTTCTTAAAGTTACTTTAAGTCTTGCAGTGTATTAGTCTTTCCCTCAATTATTACCTATCTCAGCAATCTGCCTTTCAAGCAATGCTCACCAAACCTTCTCAAAGGGCCCTGAAGCCTGCTGATTGAGTTGTCTCACAGAAGCCTTGCTAATCGTATACATTTGGAGTGCTTTTAATCATTTCATGAAGTTAGGAAATTCTCATCTGTTAAACTCCAGCAGACCACAGAGAAATTTTATGGCTTGTCACCAATCGAGATCAGGTGAAAGGAATGCAGAAGGTTGCTTTCAAATTAAATTACAGTTTTTCAGGTTGGACTGGCACAATCTGTCTCCAGCAAAAGAGGAGCCTTTTGTGGAACTTTTAGAGCAAATTCAATCCTCCGATTCACGCTGCTGCTCCCTACATTTTACGCTAAGCTGCACAGTTAAAAAGCTGACTGTGGCATTCTCACACATCCTTCCAGCCCAATGGCCATGTGCTATCTGCCAAAAGCCCATTTCCAGAAGAGCTCCAGCTTAGCACAGACAGGGAGAAACAGTGAAGGAACACGGTTATAATTTGAGGGATTTCACATGCAGATTTACAGAGCCTGATTAAACCGGCTTTAACCTTGCCTTTAACCTTCACCTCCTCTGCCCGGTGCCATGAGGCACTTCCTTGTATCTCATCCAAAAAGGAGAGAGCCACTACAGAGCTGTGCAGTTGTTATGAGCACCCTTGTGTCTGTGAGAGAAAGGAAGTGTTCCCTCATGACCCAGCATGAGACAAGACAGTGGGTTTCCTCTCTTTTCCTCATCTCCTTTAAGATGAGTTTTGCCCAATGCCTGGAGAAGAACAACTTACTGAGCAGCATATAACTTGCTGAATTGTAAAACTAAAACAGAACAAAACAACAACAAAACCCTTTTGGCCATGTTTATATGTGCTCTGAATTTGCATCCTGTGAATGTGCTCTTACCTTCTCCAAACATTCATGGGAAGAGAATTTCAACACCCCTGAGTTTAAATGGCCACAGACAGTGAAGGTGTCCCTTCTTACGGGAAAGATGATTTTCAAGATCCAAACCATTCTGTGATTCTATGATTCTCCTAGAGACCTCTCCAAACATCAAACACACACTTCTATACAACCCTGGAATACAAACACAGGTAATCAAGGCTGAAAGTATACTAAAAAAGAGAATATATGCTGGTGTAAACTGAAATGTAAAGCAACAGAGTTTTGTAAGTGACAAAATATACGTTGAATTCGTTATTCATAAGTTGAACATATCATAAGGAAAACATTTTTTTTTTCCTAAGACTGCAGGTGTAATACTACATGGCTAGTCACAAGTTAGGTATTTATATAATACCTTCTTAAAGACATTACAGAGGATGACAGGATGAGAACTATACAGCTTTTCTGTCAGGTATTTTATAAAGATATTAAATATTTGGTGAATTCTAAAGAGAAAAAAAAAGGTAAAAAACATCATAGACCAAAATACAGGAGAAATGGCTTCTAATCTCTTCCTTCTGGTGACACCAGAATGCTTCATGAGAGGTGGAATAAGAGCAGAAGAGACATTTCAGGAAAAAACCTCACACAAGATGCCTATTCTTCCAGATTACAAAGAACCTTCCTTCCTGTCAAGAACTAGTTGCTAGATTAGGCTAAGTAGAAGGAAAGGGAAAATATTGAATATTCTGTCTCAGCCACAAGAAACATTGTGCCCTATAGCAAAAAAAAAAAAAAAAATTAAAAAAACTCAGAAGCAAAATTCCTTCTCTTCCAGTATCAGAGTTGGCTTCTAGTTCTGTGCCTCATGGCTTTCCTCTTTCTTCTTTCCCTTTTTTGTCCCTTGTCTGTTTCTCATCCTCTTGTTTTTAATCTTGCTCCCAGACTCTGCCTCATTCTTCCCCCCAGAGGCAAATTAAACTGAGGACACTGATTGAAAATTCACACCCAGGCTCTTAATGAGTGCATCATGGCTGTGTCTTCTTTTGGGCAAAGAAGTTGTCTCAGAAAGGTTTTAGCACACTAAAGCTGCCAGACCAGCCCGGACACCACACACACAAGGCAGAGAGTCTTTGAAAAAGGGAAAAAAAGAAACCTTAGAGACAGCAACCACAAATGACTCCATTCTGCCCATTTTCCTTTCCATATTTGCTTCCTTTTTTTTCCTCAGTGGCCTTTCCCACCTCCCAAGTACATGACTTTTGACCCAGACAACCCTTCCATCTATCAAAAGCCTGACATCCATGTTTATACTCCCCCAGGACCAACCTTGTCACTTTACCACATTAGCTCACGTTTCCATTTCTGACAACTCTTGGCATGTTCCCCTCAACCAACCACCGCTTCCTTTTACTTGACACGTAGCACTTCAGCAGCCAAAGCACAACAGTCTGATAACTGCTTATCCAGTATCATGTATCTTCTTATTATCTGCTACATTATCCTTATCTAATTGCATGCACTTTGGCTCAATCTGACATTTTCAAAACTACAGATGCTTATTAGCTGTTCTTAGCTAAAAGAAAAAATGTGCATTATAGTGATTATCAGTTCCTGGCACTGCCTGTGAAACATTGTAATGAGGGAGACCTTTGGCCCACCATAAACAAGCACAATCAGGGCCTGTTTTGGTTATTAGCAATGCTCCCACAAATGTTGCCACTGTCAGAATTAATGACTGCACTACTAATTATTAATAATCTCATGTTTCTGTCTATGGGTTCTTTTTAGCCCAAAGCTTTAGGCCAAAAGCAAAAATTATTTAATTCTGCACCACCACAGGGAAGCCACAAACGAAGTCACGGCCTTGATTCCTTTATGGGGCCCAAGAGATGCAGGTCCTGCCTCACAGGGGTAAATAACTGGCTGAAGGTCATGCAGCAGGTCAGTGGCACACCCAGGAACTGCAAGACTTCCCTAATAGTTATTCCAATGCTGTTCCACTGATCCATGCCCCCTCAAACAGAAGGTGCATAAATGTGCCCAGAAATCAGTGAGAATTACCCACTCCTTGGAGAAGCCTCTTCCAATCACACCGTCCTCAAACACACGGAGTATAAACAAGGCAAGTACAATAGATGAGGCTATTGTGATCCTAAACCCTGGCTATGTCAGTTTTAATTAATTACTCTTGTTTGCAATGACTCACTGTATGTGTTCTGACAAGTGTTTGTGCTGCATTTCATAACAGAACAAAGAAGCTGCTTCAACAGCACACACTTTATCAGAGACACCATTGTGAAGCACTACAATACCTTTGGTGTTTTCTCCATATATCTCCTCTTGTATCTGGGATTACACCCAAATAGAAAAATATTTTAAAAGTAAAAAAAAAGAATGAAAAAGAAGAATTTCATATAGAGCAGGCAGAGGAGCTATATCAGTAAAGTGCTTAGATTCAATGCGCCTAGCAGCAAGAGCAGTAAAAGTGGAAATCTTTGGTTCACTATAAAACATTTATGTGTCTATGGCAACATGGTTGATTTCTACAGCTTCCCTAAGAACAAAGTAATAGAAGTTTGGTCTTTTAAATATTGCTTTTCTTTTCTAGCACCTAGAAGAAATAGAAACAGAAAAACAAGATCAAAACCAAATCATATTTAATACAGGTTATATAGAAACATGAGGAAAGACTTAGCAATAAATTACAAACAAATAAAGATAGGATTCTACAGTCACATGAAACATAATCCCACGATTATGTTTCCCACGATCCCAATCTGTGCAAATCTCAGAGCTGTGTATGCAATAAACTTATCTTGGGACAATCAGTCTCTTATGCAAGAGGTCAAACACTATTTAAAGCAGATCCAAACATCCTCTTTGCCGTCTGCTCAAGTCTCCTTGTGTTCCCCTGAAACACAAGACAACCCAACCTGCCTGTCCTGAGAGCAGGGCAGGGACACAGGCAGGAGCTGAACTTTTCAATGCCAGAGGGAATATCACTGGGAAGTGGCTGGAGTGGAGCCATGTGGGGTTTTGCTGGGATAGCCATCTTTAGGCACCAGCGCACAGAGAGATAAGGTTGCCAGCAGCCACCTGTTAGATAGGGAGGAAAAGCTGGCTCATACTTCCCAGCAGTGCAAACAACCACAGAATTCTTTTCCCATGAGGTAGGGCTGAGGGATGGGAGAGAGGAAGAGATTAGCTGTGCTTGCTGCTTCTATGGCTTATGAGGGATTCAGAAGTCTTGGGAGCAAATGGGAAGAGCCATCCACTCCAGAGCCACCTCCTATACCACCCTACCAGCCAGCAGCAGCAGCTGCAACCAGAATCCTTTTCTGTGACCCTGGTACAAGCATAAGTGTGTGTTTTGCTACTCTTAGCAGGTCATACGTTTTCTTTTGCCAAAGGCTGGCCTTATAAATAAAAGTCTTTTTTAGTCCCCCTTAGCCAGAGGCTCTGCAGGACGCTTGAATTCATCTTCACAGACACAAACTGTGCAAACTGGGCTCTGCAAACCACTGCTTATACCCTTGAGAAGGGACAACAGGCAGAAACAAGCCTCCTGCTGCTGCCCAGATGCTGGACTTCTCCCTCTGCCTCTGCCAGAACAGGAGGAAAGCAGCAGGCACAGGGATACTGTGTAAACCTCCTGCAGGTTCTGCTCACCAAGTCTCTTCAGATCTAGGGCTCAGAGACTGCAGCAACATCTGTAATTGCTCAGTCTGCATGGGTTTCATTTCTCCTCTGACCAAAATACCACAGCTACATTCTTTTATAGAGCGTTCGAGGTTATTTTAATGGAAAATAAGGAACACGAATATACTTTTGTCATAAACACTTTAAAATTAATGATTGTGGTATAACTGGAGCTGAGGTTACCAAGCATTTCCCACTGCTGCATTTCCATTTCATGTAGCTCTGTACATCCAAGAGAGAAAGCCTGGGGAGAAATTTGCATTTGCTTTTGAGCTCTGCCTAGACTGAAATCTGCTTGAAATGCTGGAGCAGATGCTATTGACAAATACAGAAAAGAAATATAAGAAGCCTCAAACCACCCCCTCCCTGAAATATTATAATGAAAGCATTAAGATACTCCTGTCTTCCCTTTTGGATGCTTTAAATCTCCTTTTGCTCAAAGGAAACTCCAAAGCCTTGAAGAGCTAGAGGGAAACATCAGACATTTGAAATGTCACAAGAAAACTGTCAGAAATGAGTGCTAGATACAGCAAAGACTTAAATGTGCCAGACTTCACAATTAGTTTTACACCTGTAAGAATATTCATGGTGATAACTGCAACAATTTTTAGTCTTAAAGCCCCTGGGGCCCAGAACCAGAAATTTCAATAGCTCACAAGGCTGAGCCACAGCAGACCATCGCTGCCATAGAGCTGAGATGAACTGTCCATGTGTCACCTCAGCCTTCAATTTTCCATCTGCAAAGTGAACGTAATAATAAGTGCAGTTTTAAAAGGCACGGAGACTGCAGCTCACGGAAGAATCTATCTAATAGCTGAACTCTACCAACAAGCACTGTTTAAAGTTATTATTGAGTAAAATAATTCACACTACATAAGTGATAAACAATTATTCGGTTTATTATTCAGATAAAATAAGTTTATAATAAAATAATATGGTTTTATCTGAATAATAAATAATTTTTTCCATTTTCCTCAGCAGAGAGTCATAATATTGGCCTTTTTCAAATTACCTCACACACTTCAGTACCTCTGTGTAAACTTAAATGTTTGCAGAGTGAATGAGTACCAGACCCCTCTCTACCTCTCCCCTTGGCTCCACGTTGCAAGTTCCCTGAAGCTTAAAAATGGCATTAATCTTTGCTGTAATCTTTGGGAAGACTTTCAAGTGCTATTCTAACAAAATAAACCATGAAAGATCTCTAAATTAAAGTGCTTTAAAAAATAAGATGTAATCAAAGCTCTGGTTGCACATGGGAAACTTAGGTTCCCAAACACTCTACAGGTGGAAATGTTGTGAAGGATTTGTCTTTCCACTACAGAGAAACCACTGCCCATTCTCCCTTCAGAACACTTTGCTGGACTGTACCACCACACTCTCCCTCTGTTCCCTTCTGCACTGCTCTGTGCTGCAAAACACCCATGAGCCCAATGCTCATTCTTCCTCTCTTTTATAGCTGTGTACTGGCAGTAAAGATTATGGCACAGTGATCTATTTCTATAGATGAATGCACACACTCGAAATATGCTTCAACTCAGTTAACTCGCCCACACTGAATCTTACCAGTACCAAACCCCCACAATTTAATGAATACACATAACATTTTCAAAGGTGAATATATCAGTAAAAAAACTGATCCAAAATAAGTATTTGTGCATCTAACTAGGAAATATATTTCAGTATGTATTTTTGTATTTGGCCACAAATCTTTTGAGACACCTTGAAACTACAAACCTAAATTATCTGTGTGTACTTTTGAAAAGATGCACTGTATCACAACCCACTATGAGTGAAAGAGGCTTCTGGGAAAACACTGGCTTCTTTCTCGCTTTCCTTTGGGAGAAAAGAGAAAAACATTCCCTTAGAGGGAAGGTTTGTTTCTTACCTCCTTCCCTCATGTCTGAATAAAGGGCCACTTAAAACTACTGCTGAACCATTTCTTATGAGCTTTGAAAACAAGTATTTCTCCCTGGAGGTGAAAAAGAGAGCTACAAAACTGCCACCAATTGCATCAGACCTAGAGAAAGCAGTAAGGAACTGCAGAACCCGCACGTGTAGGTGTGAGTATGTAAACAAGGGGGTGGTTGGTGCTTTCCTACAGAAGCAGGGGAAAGCCAAGCTCTCCAAAGGAGCGGTGTGATCACGACACGCTGCCACCCCTTGGTGACGGGATGAAAACGCTCCTACCTCACGGCAGCGTGCCGGGAATCAGCCAGCACATCAGGCAAAAATCCCGGAAACATCAGCCTGCAGCTCATGACTTACAACGGGAGATTTTGCTGCACCGACACAAGCATAAATACATTAGCCCAAAGTAATGTAAAGCTTTTTATTTCAAGGGACAAAAATCTTCTGACTCCCAAAGAGCATTTTTCAAGCTGTGATACACACCCCAAGAGCTGCCTTCAGTCTGGCCTTTCCTGAAAAAAAAATATACGAATGGGTGGAGAACAGCACATATTCACAGATTTTTTTTTTTTTTTCCCCACCTCCAGTGACTTTAAAAACCCCTTGGAAACCAACTTGAGCTGCTCCAACCCTGGGCTCAGTCTCTGCTTTCTGCACTCGAGCTCCCAGCTCAGAAAGAGAAATAACATGAGCTGAGTACTCTACATGAGGTATCCCAACCTATGGCAGAGTTCACTACTATTAGAGAGATGATTCAGCCTCTTCACACAGTTATTCCTGAGTACTTAAAAATACATTTTCTCTGGCAGATTTTTTAGTGTGTGCATCATCACCATGGCTAGTGAAGACTGCAGAAACAGAGGCTGATTTTAAACTGGCAGCAAATATCATAAGCTGGTTTAATTATAGATATAGCCATAAAGCAGAGTATAAAAAGTTTATCACCTGCAGATCGGAGTGTCCAGTATTCAGTAATCACAAAATATATGATAGGCTACTGTGCAAATGTAACCCATGATTTTAGTAAGGTTTATAACTATTCCTTTTGAAGGAAGTAAGCTGCAAATTTTATTTGTTTCAAAAGGTGAGCTTACAGAATATCAGCGGAGTCTAACTACTTCCACTGAAATAAGCATTCCAGCTCTCTGCATCTTAATGGCTGGAGGATAACTGAGTTCAGCATCCAGGAACTCACCAACAAGAGCCAAAACAGAAGATTCTTACAGACTTAAACAATTCTTTTTGCCCATACACACATCTGTACACAGAGTACAGATCTGTAGATAACCTTCTGGTTACAATTCAGCTTGTTACAGCTTGCGACAAAGTTAGGATTTCTGCAGTCCTACAAACCCCTCTATACAATCAATTCATTCATCTCTTTAGGACAAAAACACCCCACTTCTTAAATGCCTGTTGCCTGCAGCTCAGGCCTCAACATTTCTGAAGACTCTGCCCTTGACACAGATTTCTAGGAGGCAATATCTCTTCCTGTTAGACAAATAATGAACTGAAAATTAACACTTTCAATTACATGCAACAGCAAGTCTGACATCCCAAATTACTTTTTTTTTTTACACTGGTGACTTTGATTCTCACTTTCTCAGACTCACTCTATTAACAAAGGATATTTGATTTACTAAATCCTTAATTTATTCAAGCATAAAACATCTTTTTACTGAGGCATCTCAAAATTATCTCTATTTATATCTGAAGGAAAAACTTCTCAAAAGGTAAATCAGTCTGAATAATCAATTGCAGAACTAATAAAGTATAATATATAGCCAAATGTAGTTTTAAGCAAATGCAGAAAAGAAAGAAATATTCAGAATTCAGTTATTGAAAGAATATTCAAAGGAATGAAAGCTTTTGTACTTTAGGACTGGCTTTTTAAATATGCTTAAGTCTCCTATTAAAGCAGTAAGAGTTTTGGCTAAGTAATGAACCTATAAGAATGCAGCAGGCGGCTTTTTATATAAAAAAGTGTTATGATGTTTCACTGGAGGGTTCAATATTTTTAATAGATAACTTATCATACAAGATTCACTTTAAAAAGGACTTCTGTGATCACTGTTTTGCAGTTGGTGCCTTATAAAATGGATCAATATTCCGTGTTACAGAAAAGTGTTGAATTTTTTATGCACCTGATTAATGCATTGTTATCATCCCAGTAATTAAAAGAAGTGGTGTTACACACAATCAGCATGATACATCTTACTCAGCATCTCCTGGCAGTTGCCTGCAAAAATTAAACCCATTAATCACTTTGATGCCAAGAAAGAAGCCTGGAAAAGATGAAGAAGCTCTATTTTATGGGGAAAAAGTTCTCAAGTCAACATGTAGAAGAAAATCCCTTCCACTATACAATGTGCAAAGCATTTATCTCATCAGTCTAGAAGGTAAACCAAAATTACCAATCAAAATTACCATTTAAAAGGTAATCTCATCAATCTAAAGAAGAAAATTATGCTAACAAAATTGTTCATAACCTGCTATACCACCACATTAAACTGAATTAAGAGTTCTTACAGATGTTCTCTCATCTAAATAAATGGAGTAAAAAGCTATTTACAAGGCAAATATGTCATGAGAATTTTGTTTAGAACTGATGCAATAATTAACTTTAATATCAATAATGCCACAGAGCCAACTGGGAAGTGCTTTTCTGGGGTCATTTATACAGAATCTAGTTTCCTTATTACTCCTCCCATAAATAACATGATTGTCTCATCAGATGAACAATTAACATGAAAAATTTGCAAGATTTTATCCAGATTTTGTCCAGTAGTTAGGTCTACTATATATATTATCTCATATGTCTGCCATGAGTTGAATCATAATAAAAACTATTTAAAATTCTAAAGAATGCTGTGACCTCTACTTTGCTATACTTTTATGTTACTAAAACAATGCTCTCAAGTGTGTCTCAATGGTGCCTGTAATTCAGCAGCTGTCATATAAAAACATTACTGGTTTTGATTTGAATTTTGTTAGGGAGTTACTACCTCCTCTTTAACTCTGTATAGGTTTCACATAGTATTTTTCCACCAGTAGTACTTCCAGTGGACAGAATGCTCACTTACAATAATGTGACCTTCAAAGGCAAGATCGTTTCTTTCCCTCTGGTTTGGTCTGCATTGAGGTCTGTGCTGGTGCTTAAAAATACAGTGCTGAATGCAGCACACATATTCCAACAGGAAAAGGAACCCATAAAATACACTCAGTTCTCTGCCTATTATTAATCACATGACAAAGTTCGGAACAGAACAGTCTCATTCTCAGGTTTGTTTTGATATTTCCAACTGTAAGCAGGGACAAAACGTTTTGTTTCTATATGTTTAAGTTCTGGCTTTTTCTACTACATTGATGTCGAAAGGTGGAAGACAATGTGAATGTCCCATTTCTGCAAAACAGAAAAGAGAAGTCTAATCTTAGAGAAGCGTTCCAGTGCTGTCTCCTCAAGCCCTTCCCCATGATGAGCAACAGCACGTACTCCTGGTGCCCTGCACAAACAGACCACTCTCCTTGTACTCCTTCCTTGGCCTTTGCCAGCTCTCTGCCTCACTTTTCCCTTTTCCTCGGGTATCTCATGCCCAGGGCTGCATTTGCTCGTCCTGAGTGAGCCTGACTGCTGCCACTCTGTCTCTGCCAATCTCGCCACGGACAAGGGCGAGAGGTCACTGCCAGCTCACCTCGGTACCGGACCCAGGAGGGTTTGGCAGAGCAAACAGCTCCTTCTGCCCCGGGACAGAAGGGTTAGGCACCGAGGACAGCTCCTTCTGCCCGGGACAGAAGGGGGTTCGGCACCGCGGCCAGCTCCTTCTGCCCCGGAACAGAAGGGTTTGGCACCGCAGACAGCTCCTTCTGCCCCGGGTCCGAGGGGTTCGGCACCGTGGACAGCTCCTTCTGCCCCCGCACAGACGGGTTTGGCACCGCAGACAGCTCCTTCTGCCCCGGGTCCGAGGGGTTCGGCACCGTGGACAGCTCCTTCTGCCCCCGCACAGACGGGTTTGGCACCGCAGACAGCTCCTTCTGCCCCGGGTCCGAGGGGTTCGGCACCGTGGACAGCTCCTTCTGCCCCCGCACAGACGGGTTTGGCACCGCAGACAGCTCCTTCTGCCCCGGGTCCGAGGGGTTCGGCACCGTGGACAGCTCCTTCTGCCCCCGCACAGACGGGTTTGGCACCGCAGACAGCTCCTTCTGCCCCGGGTCCGAGGGGTTCGGCACCGTGGACAGCTCCTTCTGCCCCCGCACAGACGGGTTTGGCACCGCAGACAGCTCCTTCTGCCCCGGGTCCGAAGGGTTCGGCACCGTGGACAGCTCCTTCTGCCCCCAAACAGAAGGGTTTGGCACCGCGGCCAGCTCCTTCTGCCCCGGGACAGAAGGGGTTCGGCACCGCGGACAGCTCCTTCTGCCCCGCGCCAGACGGGTTCGGCANCAGGAGGGTTTGGCAGAGCAACCAGCTCCTTCCGCCCCGGGACAGAAGGGTTAGGCACCGAGGACAGCTCCTTCTGCCCCCGAACAGAAGGGTTCGGCACCGCGGCCAGATCCTTCTGCCCCCGAACAGAAGGGTTCGGCACCGCGGCCAGCTCCTTCTGCCCCGGGACAGAAGGGGTTCGGCACCGCGGCCAGCCCCTTCTGCCCCCGGCCAGAAGGGTTTGGCACCGCGGATAGCTCCTTCTGCCCCGCTCCGCTCCGGTTCAGCACCGCGGACACCTCCAGCGGTCCCGCCCCCTCCTGCCGGAGCCCGGCCCCGCGGGCCGGATCCCCGCTCCCTGAAACACACGGTTTAAAGACCATTTCCACTGGTTCGTCATGGCTTCATCCACCCGACCTGAGCGACCCTCCGCTGGAGACCACCAGCTCAGGTTGCCCAGTCTCTGCTGGACGGGAGCACCAGCCGACCCGGTCCAGGGAACTTTCTCAGACACATTGCCCCCTTTAGAAACCATTCACACAAAGCGTCCATGCACGTTTAGAAGACACCCCAAATCTCTGTTTCTGGCCACACTTTTTGCATTTCGTTGCAGAAGACACCTAGGCAGGCACAGATAGCAGTGTCCCTTAACAGACAGCAGTGCCCAGCAGTATGCTTCACCCACACAAGTCGGGGGGAAGATAAAAGAAAAAAAAAAAAGAAAGATAAAAAATTTTCCTTTTAGAAGTTGAAGAATATTCTAATTAATATTATTTTGGAGCCTGTCAGCAGAAATCACTCGCACATGCTAAACTGCAGGCTTTCCTCTGCTTCCGGACTCAGCGCTTCTGGTGACCAGAGAAGCGGCTCCAGACATCTGCTGTCTCCAAATCCAGGAAAGCAAAATTAAAACCATGAGAATGTGCCTGAGCGCAGCCCTGGAGGTGGCACTCCGCTGGCTCGCAGCGACACCTAGAGCCCAGCACACCGCCGGGAAGGGCCCCGTGTCCTCAGCCACACCGGGAGAGAGTCACGAGTGGGTGCGGGCGCCGGGGAAAGGGGCCCGGTGTCCTCCTGCAGTTGGCCAGGGCCAAGGAGCAGCAGCGCCAAGACCGTTGCGGGTGAGTGGGTCACAGAGAAGAGTCAGTCCAGGTCCCTGTCACTGCTGTCTCCCGGGGATGTCAGCATTCTCTCACCTCAGGGAGAGGTTTAGGTCGATTGAACCCACCGCTGACAGAAGTTCACTTGCTTTATGGACCACAAAAGTCTTTATGAAGGGACGGGAAAATGGACAGGGATTTAAAAGATAATCCAAAGACCTTTCCCTGCATACACAACTCTCTCCTCTGAGTGAAGCAGCCCTGCTGCTGTGGCTTGAAGCTGTGCCTTGCTTGGGAAGGCTCCCAGAGCCAAAGCTAAACCCTACTGCAAAGCTAACGCGTCCCACTCGGGAAGGAAGTATTTTTAACAGTCACAAACATTATTCCCAACTGCAGCCATTTGCTTCCCCTTGTGTGTGCTTCCACAGAGGCAAAACACACTCAAATCCCTCTGCAAACCTAACACCAGCCAGCGATACGGAGCCACATGTTTTGATCTAGCAGTGGCCCTTGTTCTCTTAGTCTTTCTGCTTTCCAAATCCCCTGTCCCCCTCCTCGCCACCCCGAAAGAACTAGGGGCAATCGACCCAGACTAGTTTAACTCCATCGGACACAGCAGGCAGCCAGCGGCCTGGATTAGTCACTCGTTACTAAGGCGATATGCAGATGCACCCTTTGAAGTCGCTGCTCTCGGAAGCAGCGCGGGAGCGGAAGGTGCGCGGCCGAAGTTTGCGGCTTCCCCGCGGGGGCTCGCCCTGGGGGCTCGGGGAGGGAGGGGAGAGAGAGAGACCCAGAAACGGCTGCTCAGGGGTTAAAAAGTTTTCCTGCGGCCAGGTTAGGGGGAGGCTGACAGGAAAGCGAGGAGGAGGGAGGGACAAGGTGAAGACTTCTGCCCCAGGAGAGTGTTAAAGGATAAAACACGGAATACTAATAAAGTAAAAATAAAAAAATTTAAAAGAGGGGTGGGGATCCTTGTCGCGTAGCTTGGAGGCAGCCGGAGGAGCTGGCACTCGGCGTTTCCTAACGTGCTGACCCCGCGCCCCCAGCCCCGTTCCACGGGAGCGGAGAGCCGCGCAAGGAGCCCGGTAACGCGGAGAGCTGCGGGGACAGCGCGGGGGCGGGCGAGTCCTGGCTCGGCTCCACTCCCAGCGGGCTCCGTCCCGTACTATTCCCGGCACTTCAGGGGAAGAAGAGGAGCGCAAAGACCCGCCTGGAAGAGCGGACAAACCGCAAGAAATCGCTGCCAGCTTAGAGGGGCACACAGCCATCCCGCAGGACAGGGGGCGGGGAGGGGGGGGCACCCAAAACCCAACCCAACCCCACACGAGCGACACCGGCGCTTACATCCTCCTCCTCGCAGTCACTTCGCGACTGGTACTGGAAGCGGGGCCGGCTGCCTTCCTGTTGCAATGGACGCGGGGTCTTGCCGGCAGCGCCGTCCTCCTCGCTGCTCTGGGCGCCCAGGAGGTGACTCGCTTCGGGGGGAATGGGGAACGAGCGGGAGGTGTTGATCTTCCCGCTGAACCGCTGGTACAGTGAAGCCATGAAGTCAATCCACGGGAAACGAGGGAGAGGGAGGGAAAGAGAGCCGCTTCTTTTTTTCTTCCCCTCCTCTCTTCCTTTTTGGCTACAGCATGCTACACGCGGGTGAGGATCAGTCCCACATCAGTAGAAGGGAGAGCGAGGGATCCTGCTCCCCGGTCCTCTGCACCGGCACCCAGAGAGAAGCGGGGGGGATCAAGAGAGCAGAGACGGGGGAGTGATGAGAGGAAGAAGAGAGAAGATAGATAAATAAATAATCAAACGCAATCGAGCCGTAACACCACAGGCCCCGGGAATGCTGCACCATCCAGTGTTGGAAAGGAAAAAAAAAATGAAGAGAAAAAAAAAGAACCAAAACACTCCACGAAGACGTACCCCTGATAATGGCGCCTGAGTGGATCAGCATTAAATGTGCTTTGGGGGTGTGCGTGTGTGTTTGCAAAAGCAGAGGAAAAAAAAAAAAAAGGAAGGGGGGCTGGCTCAATCGCTGGCTGTCAGCGGCTCCCCAGGCAGAGGTGGCGGAGCAGTCGCCTCCGAGGTCGCATACCAACAGTGTGCACAAGCGAGAGGCACAGTGACAGAGTGTGTGAGACGGAGTGGAAGAGGCTGGGAAGCCTCATTCAAAGCACGTTGCTCTTCTTGGGAAGGAGGGCTCGTCTACAATCATCTCCTTTTCGGTACCTTCTGGGGTTTTTTTCCTGCTTTTTTTTTTTTTTTTTTCCCGGCGAANAAAAAAAAAAAAAAAAAAAAAAAAAAAAAAGGCAACAGACACCTGATCGCCAGCCAAGAGAGAGAAAAAGAGGTGGGGAGGGGGAAGGCGAGGCGGGGAGGCGGGACCGGCAGCTGGAGGGGCTCTGGGATGCCGCTGTGCTCGGAGTGGCTCGGCCCAGAGGAGGGGGCGAGGGGAGGGAGGGCGAAGCCTCCCCGCTGCCCTGCCCTGCCCCAGCGGGCACGGCTCAGCCCGGCAAGTGGGCACTGCCCGGTCCCATCTCCCCCGCCCGTCGTCCTCCTTCCCCCGTCTCCCCATGGCCGGGGAGAGGAGGGAGAACGGGGGGCTTGCGGGTTTTTTGGAGGTGGTTGTTGTCGTCGCTTTTTAAAGTAATCCGGTAAATCGCGTCTCTTACTATTTTTGTATTAATTCATTTTTGCTGCATTAAAACGTGCTTCAGCGCCCCTCAGCGGAAATCCGCCCGAAGCGGCTCCCGGCGGCTCCGGCCGGGGATAAACAACCGCGGTCCCGGCGCCGGGAAAGGACCCGGGGCCGGGCTGGGCTGGGCTGGGCCGGCCCGGGGCTCGGGCTGGGGTCGGGATCGGGGTCAGGGTTGGATCCGAGGGCGTGACGGGGCTGGGAACCCCCCGCCACGGCCTTTGCTCGGGGCCGCCGGGCCCCGCTCCCCGGGCCGGCAACCGCGGCCGCAGCTCCGCGCTCCGGGCGGGGACACCGGGCACGGCTCGGGCCGGCACCGCGGAGCTGCCGGCGGGGTCCAGCCCCGCCAGCCCAGCACGACAGAGCTCGGGACAATTCCTGTTGCTCCAGCATCAGGCACCAGGGTTTCCATAGCAACAGATGCTTAGGTTTAAAGGAAAGTGGCAGAGTTGCTGTCCCCTCTTCAGCTCTCCAAAATCCTCCCCTTTGACCTCTAAATTTACCAGAGATATTGGGATCACAACACACAAAGCATAAACCAGTGTTTGCCCATTCCCATTGAGAGACTTACTGCTGAAGAGCTCACAAACTTCATTATAATTTAACTAGTAGATTTTAAGGGCTGAAATGTTTCTAAGAACTATTCTTGCTTAAAGTTTTAGCTGTTAAGATAATACCATCTCTGATATATGTAATTTCATCAGTCTTAAAAAAAACCCTATTTCAGTAGATCCTGGACACAATATTCTGAAGTGCAACTATCCCCCCTTCATGATTTCAATAACCGCCTGATCAAAAATCTCTTTGTGTCTGAATAGTTTCATCCACTCCTTTTTATTTGTGTCTTCAAAGTCAGGCATGAAAAGTCTTAACATTTAGATGAAAAGGGAACCTTATCTCATCAAGAGAGAAAACAAAAACAAACGTTCTATCGCCTTCCTGACGGAACTTGAAAGAAGGAATCATTTTGATCTTCACAGCTGAGATCCTGACATTTAATTAAAAAACAAGATGAGCACACAATGCTCTGAAGCAGAGGTCTGGCTTCTAAGTCACAGTGACATACATCATAACAGAGGTAACTTTCCAGAAGCCACTTAGGCCCCTTGTAACTTCTGTTTCAGACACAAATTGACTACCAGAAATCTGGACACAATGCTCAGCTAAATCCCACCTTGAATTGCATTAAGAGTGTCTTTATGATATTTGGACTTTTGACAACTACCACTGGGAAAAAAGGGAACCAGAGAAAGAAATTAAAAGAAATAATACATTTTTAACTTCTAAGGAAAAACTAGGACATAAAAGAATAATCAAAGAAAGCCACAACAAGGCAAGACGAAACCACGAGGCAGGAAAAAACACCGAAGATTAAATGTCTGAGTTAGAAAGTTTCAAAGAAAGTACAGAAAAAGGAAAACATTCAGCATCACAACCCAGTTCAAAACCAAAACAGTCTCTAAGGACCAATTCAGATCCAAATACATTGTTTGTGGTTTTAATTCTTAAGAACCAAGATTTCCCATAATTGAGTTTGCTTAGTCATGCACGTATATATTGTGCATGTATGTGTGTACACAATTCATCGAAAAATTGTATTAAGGGAACACAAAATTGCAATGTCAAATACTTGAAAAGCTCAGTGAAAAACAGCCAAATGGTCCTCATCCACCAAAATATCCTGATCATGCAGCTTTGGGCTGTGATTCATTTGCCCGAAAATAAATAATTACAGCTATTTAAAGGCATTTCTGATTCCAGCTCTCCCCTCCATGACAGAGCGGGGACAGCAGAAACAATCTAATGTCATGTTCTGGGTATCAGGGTGGGTGATGAAAGATGATTTGCACCAGTTGAGAACTGCAAGACACATTTCTGCCACCCTGCTACAGCCAGAGTGACCTTGTGTAGAAGGGCTGGGCATGCAGCTGGAGGCAGAAATATCTTGAATAACCCCCTGCAGTAAGATGCACCAGGATCAGCCTGTCGATGCCATTGCTGAAAGCAGGAGGATTTCTGTGAGTCATAGGGGACCCAGATGATTTCATTAGGGACTCTGGAGAGTGCTCCAGCCTGCCTGTGCACAAGTGATCTCAGGATGTAGCTTGTCCCCTGCAAACATGTGTTGTGGTAGTCCTGCCTGCCTGCTGGGGGGGGACACAGCCCAGTGCTCCTGAGGCACTGCTCAGCGCTGGAAGCACCTCCACCCTCCCCGCGCAACTCTGTGGTTAATTTGCTGCTCATCTGTGCATGACTGGGAGCCCAGAGTCCTCTACAACGTCCTGGTTATACGATCAGATGCTGCCATAAAATGTGCACACCAGCGAGGCGTGGAAAGCACGGAGCCAAAAAAAAAGGAAACACAGGAAACATGGAGATGTGGCAGCAAAATGGCATTTACAAACACCGCATCAGTAACCGGGGTGGCATTGCAGCAAGAGACCTTTCCAGCCCACGGCAAGATTTGAGGAGAAGCGAGCAATTTGCATTACGAAACATGTGTAAAGAGGCAAAATATTCCAAATGTACAAACGTAAGGTCCTTGTCTTTAAACAAACATCTTACATGTAAGAAAAATCCTTTCCCCAAACCCTGCAATGAGATCCCAAGATAAAAATCAAGGCACTTTAAAACAAACAGTGTCCTCCAGCGTCTTTTAGTCGTATATTTAATTCAGTATCCAAAGTTTTGAAGGGAGGTTTGATTCCTAACTAGTGACATTTCCATCAAAATAAAGTGTGTTAGTTAAGACATTTTCCCTGCAGCACCAAAGTATGTTTTACTGACATTTTTAAAGCATTTGGATAAAAATGACACTTTTTTTTGCCCATGTTGTACAAATAAACAATGTCCCCATATTTCACCACTATTAATGTAACATAATCAAAAGCAGGTCAAACTCAAGCCCTACTGCCTTTAAAACTTTACATTAAATATTTGTTTACAGACAAATCAGAATAGCACTGGCAAAGAAACAATCTAGCAATATTACTCCTGGATATTTTTTATTTAGCTATTACTTCTATCTGTCAGGGAATTCAAGCATTGTTATTCACATTCCATTCTTCTGTTCTGACAAAGCAATTTATGAGCTTGCCATCTAAATAATATAGTTTGTTGCAGACAGAGCTAAACTTGTTTCTTGTCTTCAAGTGGTGGTAGTTATTAAGCAGCTGGATAGTGGGGGTTTTTTAACAAAAAAATAATTCTTTAATAGTTTAAGTACATTTTTATTATTTCAACTATTATATTTTCATTTTCCAATTCCAAATTCCTTTTAAAAGAATTTTAGAATTTCCTGGTTATTGTTTTTATATTACTCCCAAAAAAGCCAAGTTAGTATTTTCTATTAAAATGACTGTATTTATGAATATAAAATATCCTGTTCTTTTATAATAGCAACTGTCTAGGCCCTACAGAGACAAAGATACAATATTTTAACTCCTATTACTGTGGTCAGCCAAGATAAAAACATCCAGCTCATGAATCTCTAATGGCCCCAGGCTTATACCTTCTACACATCTGCTGCCTGGTGTCAACTAAAAACCCAACCCAACCAAACCAAAAGAGAAAATCCCTTTCCTGTGTCAAATGCACCAATTCAGCGGTCCCTGAGGATACACTTGATCATGCATTTTGATCTAATGGGTGTGCTGGGGGGAGCACTGCACTGTGCCAAGACAAGTGACAGTAGGGCTGTGGAGGGGCCACATATATTGTGGAATTAGTATGCTGAGCTGCTCACTTTCTTAGCTCATTATTTGTGCTAGCAGCATCTCGGAGCAAGTGATGTAGAAATGCAGCATTGGACAGTGAGTGAGCTTAGGACACAGAGAAGAATATTCCTCTCTGCAATCACACACTATTCAGAAAAATAATCTTGCAGGCCTCATCAGGATTTTAAAAAAAATAGAACAAACAAAAATCCCTAAATAAACAAGATAGCTCTCCAGGCTGGACTAAGAGAAACTTTGGTCAACTTAGTTATCTGGGCACCACAAGAATAATTCAGTCTTCCTCAAGTGGTTGAATGAAGGCTTTTGTGGGGAATAGAAAACACTGATACTCCAGTACTGGGAATAATAGACAATGGTGGCTTTACAGGAGACAAGATTTTGGGGAAAAAAGAAAGTAGGCTGGAATAAACGGCTCTTCAGGAGAAGAGATGGGCCCAGAGGGAGCCAAGAAGAAAAAAATCAAAAGCATATAGAAGAGGCAGGGACACAGTGAAGTATCAGGAGGGCTGAGAGAAAAAGGAGATGAAGACAAGTGAGGTCAAAGAGGCAGAGAAGAAATGGACCAAACTGTCAGAGATGGAAAGCACCAACATGCCTGGGGAGTGGGGAGCTGGGCTGGGGTGGTACAAGGTTAATTGGAGCCACACAATTGGAGCATTTTCAAAACCAGGGAGATCAGCTGCTCCAGAGGGCAATTCCAACACCTGGTGGATAAATGTTCTCTCAGTGGTCAGTAAGAGAGGTGATTGTAACCACTGAGAGTCTCGATACCCACCAAGGCCTAATTAAATGAAATCAAGAGCACATGGCTGAATATCAGCAGGTTCTTCTCAGTAGTGTGAGCAGGACTATTTCCAAAAGAAATGGGTGAAAATCCTAATGCTGAGGGCACTTATAAATAGCCTGTATGAGGCATTAAAAAATGTGCTGTAAGGCATAATCCTGCCAACTGGCAAAACTGTAGATCACATGACCAAGAAGGTCTTTCCCATATGGTTTTTTATGATTTTGCAGTTGGTGCAGAGGTGATGAAAGGCAGGAAAAAAAGAAACCAACACAGGAAAGAGGAGTCAGGAACAATGGTTGTGCAAGTCTGGTGCTAATAAAGGTTATGCAAAGCCTAAGTAAAAGAAAAAACTGATGTGTTTGTACAGCTGCACATCACATCAGGGTCCTGGCTTATCCTTATATCTGGTACTGACATTCACACCAACAGAAATTTGTACTGCAGACTGTCTTTCTTGTCTTAATTAACATTCTGTCTTTGGGAGCTTTATCTGAGAGAAGTTAGGACGAGATCCCAATTCCATGTCTTCAAGAGAAGCCAGGAAGTCAAGCATCACAGATAAATACATTTTTTTTGGATGCCACAAGCTGTTGGCATCCATGTGAGACCTGGCTAACATTGCTGAGCTGGTCTCCCCTACACACATTCCTCTCTGCTTTGTAACCTGCCCGTGTTTGATACTCAAGTCAGATATGCCATGACAGCAGCCAGGTTCCCTGATTAATCTGATCTCTTGAGGGGGTTTTCAGTAAGAAAAGGGAATATATTTGTCTTCAGAAAGACAAAGTAGGCTATTGGAGGTCTATCAGAAAAGCAACCATCTTGCAAAAGCACCCCTCTGTCACCTCAGACAGACTCTGACTCAAGGCAAGAGATACGCTCAGCCCTATATGTGAAAGGGATGCGCGAGGTTCCTGCTCCATTTGTGTGCATGAGCCACATCTGCACATCCTTAATTGCCCAAGTTGGGAGAAGCTGATGCAATTCCTCTCTAATTCACCACTGTAAAATTGGCAGCACGCAGAAGCAAGATACCTTGGAGAAATTCTGAATTTCCACTTGCCAAAAAGAACTTGTGCATGCAGAATCTTGGAGAAACAGAGGGAATTTAATGAGTTAGTATTTCATGCCACAGGATTCAAAGGGAGCAGACAAGACAACATAATTTAATTTAAAGATTTTTTTTTTTAATATATCTAATATAAAGATTTTATTTAAACAGATCTGACTCCTCAAACTAGCTTTCACTAAATTCACAAGTTTTTTGTTGCTTGGAAGAGAAATAAAACTTAAATTTGCTAAAATACTCAGAGGATGTAATGACACAATTTTACGTTTTGGAACCCCCCAGCTGAAAGGAAACCCTAGAGAGAAATATGAATATGCAGGGAAAAAAGTATATTTAGACGAGTGGACATCTCAAAAAGGCTACCTTGGGCTAACCAAATATCCTCCCACTCCTTTGTTCTCTCCTTCTGGCCCTGCCAGACGTGTTTCTTCCTCCAGTTTGGCAGATTCAGCATATTCAAATATTCTTCTCTTGCAGCCTTGTACAGAGAAAGGAGCAATGATGGAGGTTTGTAAAACCCCTCCCTGTGAGAAACCATGCTGGATATTCTCTAGGAATAAATACTGGATCGGGCGATCTTGAAGGCTGTTTCTGTGTCCCATCGGGATTACAGACAGGTGAGGAGCTGTTGTGGGATGTCTCCATGGGTGGTTCTGAATGTACAGAACTGCCACTGGGGGTACTTCAGGGAGTTTTGAGACTGAACAGAAAAGCACCTGATGAGTTCCAGTCATCTGGAGCTAAGTGGGCTGTAAGCAAGGATTTTATGGAGCACAGCTCCAGATTAGCTGTCTGAAGTCCCCTGAAATCACCTAAAAGTTAATAATCCCTGTTTGGATTTGGGACTAATTTAAATTGGTAGCTGTTGGTGCTTCTTCACTCTCGGTAATGGTGCATGTTTTTTCCTGCCTATTTGCCTTCATAAATTGATTAGGGAAAAACCTTGCAGGCCTGCTCATAGTTTTCCAAGTACAAATTTCGCCATTTATGCAATTCACCTGTCTAAGTAACATAAAGTCTAAAATGGCTGAGGATCACGGAAGTTATTTTAAAGGTTTGTAAATGTTTCTGGTCAACTGCCATTATGTAACAACAAATATACAGGATTATAAATGGCTGTCAAAGAGTGCATTCATTTTTTAAAAGGTAGAGACACAAGGACAAGAATTGAATACTGATAGGAGATTAATAAATTACGTCTTTACCAATTTAACACAGGTTTATGACCAAAGATGTTTAGGGTTAATAAACAAGCCAACCAATGAGTAGTTTTCATTTTAAATATCTCTTAGGAGGTACCTGGAATAAACTTAGCAACATACGTGCTTCTTTTCAATTTTACTGCACTCTTTCAATGTATGCCAGAGGCACTAAGCTTTGCAAGGATATTCAGCAACATGAGGTACTGGCATACACACTGGAATTATCAGAATTGGATCAGTGATGGTATAATCAATATGAGCTTCTTCTTCGGAAAATTCCAGGGGATATTCACATGAATCTTGACGTATTCACTGCATGTACCTAAATTAAGGGGCATTTTATCTCTAGCTGCTAGTTAAGCTAGAGATATTATTGGCTTGTTAAGTAGTATCTTTAAAAACAAATAAACCCAATGCTTTGTGAAACAAGCCAGGCACGCACCTAGTCCCTCCTGACTCAGAGATAGATTTACATGTATATTTATTTGCATATGCCAAGGAATCATAAAAGCCTGTCAAGTGAACTGAAGAAAGTATGAACACTAACTTTAGAGATGTTCAATAATTTCACCACAGAGATAAAAGAGATTCAGGACTCTGCTAAGTGAAAAAATACAAGCTGCTTCATCATGATCTGAATAAGAGTGTGACAAAGGCAATCCTGGGAAATTCTGACTGCAACTGATAATTTCAAGCCTTTGAAAAAGGTAAAAAACCTAATTCCCTCCAAGTTATACAAGCACACAGCAGCATTCAGATCCTCCTGTTCCTCTCCACAAAAGCAGGTAAACAGCAACTAGGCAGCTAAAAATGTCACAGCAGGGTCCAAAAACCAGCTGTTGAGTCCATCACTGTTTCTGCAACACAACTTCAGCAGCACAACCAGAGCTGCATTTTGTAAAAGCACCAACACTGGTTGCAGTTGTTGAAAATATGAGGCCATCACCACTTAAGGAAGTAACTTCTGGTGAAACATCACCTTCTGCATTGGCTGATGCCACCTCTCCAGGAGCATTATTGGCAATGGGCAGATGGCACCAGCGCCACCATTTATCTGGAATTTAAGGTTCTTAAACCACTAAATTGTTTCTCAACACTACATCTTCAATGATTTCACGTAAACAACTACAATGTAACCTTCTTCAGCTTTGTGAAGCTGAGTGAATTTTACC
The DNA here is from genome assembly GCA_013398955.1 of Callaeas wilsoni. Taxonomy (NCBI): domain Eukaryota; kingdom Metazoa; phylum Chordata; class Aves; order Passeriformes; family Callaeidae; genus Callaeas; species Callaeas wilsoni. The sequence goes on from VWPU01007092.1 coordinate 261,404, forward strand.
ATTTTTCTGTGGGAATTGTTTATTCTAGCCATTATTCACCAATTTAAATGTCTTTGCCTATCCAGTAACTTGACAAAACAGAATTTGCTACTGATTCTAGGGATGATCATTTTCGTGACAATTTCCTTTACTGAGAAAAGAGTATCCCCATTCAAAGGTGTATATCCTTCTATTGGTGTTGCTTGGTATTTTTGGAAGTGGATGAGGCCTCAAAAGCAATTAGCATGGCCTAGTTGTGTCACCCAGAAACATACGGGTCCTTGAAGACGGAGAACACGTGGTACCGACATTTGCGGCGCATTATGACAAATGCAGGCAACAACTTGTCAGAGGTGGAAACATTTGCTGGATAACAGACGTGACATAATCAGAAAGTAGGACAGTCACCTCCAAAATGGGGCAAAACTGTGTTTTGCAGGAATTTTAATTACCTGGGATTTTCCTACAAAAAACATCTGTCTCATTTTGAAACACACAGAGCTTTCTCGTATTAAAGAATTTGCAAGAAAGTGTTGGAAATTGGCTTGTATCAGGGCACAGGTCTTATAAGGAGTACTTGAAGGAGGTCAGGGCGTTCATCCTGGAGGAAAGGAGGCTCAGAGGAGACCTTACTGTTTTCTACAACTCCCTGAGAGAAGGTTGTAGCCAGGTGGAGACTGGTCTCTTTTCCAAGCAACAGGATGACAGAAAACAGCCTTAAGTTGAGCAGAGGAGACTTAGATTGGATATTACAAAAAATTTCTTCATGAAAAGGGATGTCTAGCACTGGACCAGGTGGTCCAGGGCAGTGGTGGAGTGACTCCCTGGAGGTATTTAAGAGATGTGTAGATGTGGCACCTGGGACATGGTTAAGCGGTGGGTTAGCAGTCGGTATCAGTGATCTTTTCCAAACTAAACAATACTATGATGTCATGATCCTATGGAAAAGGAAAGCGAACACCTGAAAGGGGCTCAAATCTTCGAAATTTCCCAGTCTCTTAAACCTAAAATACGTGTTGCTTTCAAAACACTCACGGAGGCCTATTTCTAAATAAGTGCACTGGCAATCATTTCATCTTTGGCCTGCTTTTTCCAGGGAGCTGCAGAGGAGCCCTGCTTTGTCTGTGATGCACCTGTGCACTGAGCTCACCACCCAGGGCTGAGGGGCTCCCTGTTCTCATGACTGAACCTTGACTGAGATTCTCATACTGAGTTTAGCTCCCCTCTCCACCACAGATGATTCTCTAGCCAGGCAGCCTAGTTTAAGAGGCAGCAGAAGCTGCCTGCCCTGCCACCTTGCAAGCCCCATACATGCCCCAAAATGTCATAAAATAGGTTTGTGGGTCAGCTGCAGTGTGGGCTGCCAGCATGTCCCAGCTTAGTACTGCAGCCATGGTGGGAGAGGCCTGACTGCACCTTTCTGCTTATTTTAGGAGCAGCCTAAGGCAAGTTTACAAAGTAATCTCTCTCTCTCTTTTTTGCTACCAGTAGTGCTTTTCTATAGAAAAAAACAATAAAAAAGATCACACTGTGATTTCTAAGCCGACAGCAGGCCTTTAAGATCAGAGCACAGACATTAAATTAAATATGCTCCATCACACACAGTTTTTGTCTATTATATAGCTCATATCAGAAAATAGTTGTCATTTCTTTATCAGATCCCTTTGGAAACTCACTACTGTTGGACCCTGCCCTCTACTGACATGCTTCTCTGCTGAACAATGCAGTCTCTTATATAGATGGCAACCTAGATGGCACACTTAAAATGAGTCTTTTTTAAAAAGAGAGGCAAAAAAAAAAAGACAGGAGGACAAAGCTTACAATTCTAGTGATTTCTATTTTCTATGTCAAATAGCTGAAAGCGGACAAAAAGAAAAAAAATTAGAATTAAATATTAATAACAATCTGAAGAAAATTTGTTTGGATCAATATAATTTTATAAATAAGAGTCTTGATCACCTTCTACCCTCCAGAAATAAAACCGGGATTTTTATAGTGTTTGTCAAGCCTGTTCTCTGAGTTTGATACAGAAAATATGCCAGACCTGGTAGAAGTCGCAGTGGTAAACAAGCAGCTGAGCCATTCTGCTAACCCACAACATTAGCACGCAGGGCACAAAGCAGCCCTGGAGGTGAGGGAGCACTTCTACTCCCCCGCTCTGTGCACTCTGTCCAGTACATACTGTTCTAAGTGACAAGAGAATAAGCATTCTGGTATCTGTTTTCACTTAAGGCCCTTAAAGTAGAGACAACGCCCATTAAGACTTGCAGAAAATTTCTGAGATGAAACTTCTCGTCGGTGTTTTAGGGATGTGACCAGTGGAGCTGAGTGATTTGCTCATGTAGGTCTGTACTGAGGGCAGGAGGGCACACAGACTTTATCCTGTGGCCTTTTGTTTTACAGGGTAATGACTCTTGTTACTGGGAAGGCTCAGCAGAATTAGAAGGAGATGAAACATCAGGAGAGGTGTCACTTGCTAATTTCAGAAGAAACAAGGCCCCAAACCAGGGCTGTTCATCTGATCTGGTGCCCAGCTGCTTGTTTAAAATAGGCAGCTAATGGAAAAAGAACTACACCACAAAGATAGTAAAAATTCCTTAAGAAATAGCATTCATTCTTCCTAAGTCATTGCCACAGATGTCACTGGGGTCGGTGTGTGTGCTCAAGGATTTGTGTTTCTTATGCCACAGTTGTTCCATGCTTGCAAGATCAGTCTGAGGAAAACCCCAGTGGGCTGGTTTCTCTTTCTACAGGGTTCTCAGGTTATTTATTCTAGCCAAAACCCAGAGTTACTGCAGGCACAGAGAATGCTTTATGCCCTCCATAAAATCATTTGACAATCTAAGGAAACCTTCCCCGAGACTGTTGTGTGATTAATTGTGTTTAGTGGGCACTTTACCTGAGTAAGGACTGCAGGGACTGACAATACCTGAGCAGGCCAGCCCAAAACACTGAAATTATCCATAAGCCTAGAAATAAACATTTGGGAAAAAAACAACTGTAAATACAGATCACCATCACCACTTGAGGGTGCTGCAGTAGTTCTTAAATATTAACTCAAAGATGTGCTGCCAGGCAGGTACTGTACACAGAGCTACACAGCAATAACTCACCTAATTACTTCCATGGAGGCACTCAGAACATTTGGAGCTAAATTAGCACAAAATACTGCTGAACAGGAGAGCTTCTTCTAGAGCAGAGGCTTAAAATCCTAAAAACCTTCCTAACTAACTGCGGTGATAAAACGGGATTCTCCTTAAAAAGAGCTGGGAAAAGGAAAAATTAAGTCAAACATAAGAGGGCCCTCAATTACAAAAGCACATGCATTTCCAACTTCAAGAAATTCATTTTGAGTATAAATTCTCAGCTCTGCACACACATTTCCTTTGACTGTAATACAAGTGAATATTTTTCAAGGCATATCAAATTGATTTTGCTATAAACTATTACGGGATTATAGCCTCTTTGAATAGTCTTCACTACAGGAAATAGACAGAACTGGTCTCTGTGGGAAATATATTGAATAGTCAGTAAAACACAAAGCAATACCAAAATACAATAGAAAATATTTCAAAAAAGCCACAGCAACGTAAATGAAGAGCCTGAGTCAGACATAATCTAGGATTCTCCTATTATGTAGAACTTCCTTTTTATAATTAAAAAAAAAAAGTTATTTACTTGTGAGGATATAAAAATGTGAAAAAAAAGATAAATTATGATAATGATGTTTCTTTTGAAATGTATGAAATCTGTGTATATGTGAAAGCACAGTGACTGAAATGAGCTCTCATTTGTAAAGCTGGTCCAATTCCAGTTTTTTTAATCTGACTTATCAAGTACTCAAGCGAGCTGGTCAGGAACTATTTCATGATACTCTTGGAAAATGCTGACCTATCCAAGTTAAAACCGCTAGTGGTAAAAGAGCTAGTTTAAAAGAAAATTCCCTGTTAAAAGACATTGGTGGAGGGAGATTTATTGCTTAAGTTTAGAAGATATAAATCAGCCACTTTCAGCCTGAATATAACACCAATTTATATCCCAAAATAAAGTGACTTTGAAATTTGGATAAAGAATGGAAAAAAAATTTAAATTAAAATAAATAATTTAAGTTGAACGCAATTAATTTTACTCCTTGCCTTGGCACAGAGCAGACAATCCCAAGACTTATGAGCCATCCCAGCTCACAGCAACAACGTTTTTGAAGCCTTGAAGCCTTAGTTTTTCTCAGCTCTGACCTCCTTGCCGGGTGCCCACTAGAACATAGTATGTTCTAAGGCTTTCTGCAGCTATTGAAAAAGATGATGATTACCTGGACTTTGACCTTGAAGTCAAAGTACTGCAATCAGCTAGAGGAGTAAGAGTGCCCTGGTGCAGGGCTGCATAGAGTCTGTAAGCAGGTAAGCCCTAGGAATAGTCCCCTGCAGTGAGAGGGAAGGAGGCTCGCCCTCTTTCCACGTCCTCCTCCTCAGGGCAGTGTTCAACAGCCGTTGCTGCTGATGTGCATGCCACCCACGATCCACAACGTGCATTGCCCAGGGCTCTCAGAAATAAGGAGCTGGTCCAATTTTTGAAAAGGATTGATTTCACCCCGATGAACATCTTTCTGCAGTGGGTATGCACTGCCCAACATGCCTGAGCCTCTCCTTCCCAGCAAAGATGACAAAGGGAAAGCAGCGAGATGAGGGCGACTGTGTGAAGGTGTGAAGAGCCAGAAATTCATTTTGCAAACTGTGCTTCTTCTCTGGCCTTAGCACTCTAATAGCCTAGAGCCATTTGGCCCCTAGATTGCAATACTCAGCAATAGAAAAAGAGAGGAAAATCTACTATAGGCACTTTACAGAGACAGGAGTAATATTTGAGCCTATGTAGCAAGACATTGTTTTATTAAAGCATCTGAAGTTAGAGCCAATATGTCAATATTCCCTTTCTTTATAAAAAGTGTGTCAGAAATACGCAGACAATCTTGACACTAAGTGGGTTTTCCTACAGCCCTACATTTCCTACATTTCTACATTTCATTGTTCAACCAGTTATTTTTAAATTTTCTTTACTTTGCAGACAGTGCCCTGATTATTCCATTGAGAATGGTATCCTTTTAAATACCTTTACAAGTGCCTTTACACATGATAAACATTAGCCCAAGACCTATCTGCTTTGTTATGCCAAGGTCACGAATACCAGACAAATATTTCCAATGAGGAAAATAAAAATATGTATAATTTTTACAAGTTAACGGACTGCTGTGAGGACTTTTTTGAAAGACAAAAATAGGAAAAGAAGGTAGAGCACCATCTTGGCCTCATTTAAAACATAAATCCATCTCACACAGGTGAGAGCTCCAGCTTAGCCTACACATACAAGAAGGGTCAGCAAACAGGCCAGAACCAAGTGATTTGGCTGTTGGATGCACAGACAGGAACTCATGATTATTGAAATGTAGCTCTACTACATCGGAAATTGTGCCTCCAACAAATTTTACCAAAGCATTTGCCTCCTATTAACTTCAGTCAGAACAGGATTACATTTTGGGCAAGCTTCTCTGATTGTTTCACTTCCCCAGGAATAAGATGTGTGCATAACAACTTCCACCTACCCCGGAGGGGGCTGTGAAGATTAATGGTAGGAAAGCACCTGGATCCCAAGGACAGACATTTGTCCTAGTTATGTCTTCGTATGAAAAATGATCAGACTCCCTTGTCCCTCAGAAAATGGTCATTGTTACTTTAAAAGACATTTTCAAGCTTAGAGTTATGAACTCCAACACCAGAATAGTTGAAATTATTAAGTAATGTGTAACACTGTAAATGTATTTCACTGGGAAAAGGTCAGCATTAGAGATAGGAGACAGCCTTTCATATTAGAATAACTCATATCACCTTCTCTTCATCAGTCATGTATTTCCATAACTGCTTTCTTTCAGTCATCTTATTTAACAAAAAGAATTTATGTTTTGTGGCAAACTGCACTGTGGAAAAGGCATATTTATTAATCTGCCATTGCAAAATCTTTTCTAGTAGATGAGTGTTAGGAGCCCTCAGCTTTTTCAATAAATAATTTTATTGTTTATTGCACAATAAATACTCCTACTTTATATTTTGTTCAGTTTAATTACACCAGTAACATGCTGGGTAACATTTTAAAATTTCCTCCTGTAAATTACTGGTATCACAGCAGACTCCTGTAAGCACTCATTACAGACGAGGAGCACTGACACTCACATTAAACCACTTTGGTTTCCTACACACAAATGTACTTAAAACACTGAAATCTTTGGGCTGAAATATTTCATTCAAAGGAGCATGTGGTTGTTTTGTGTCAATGCACACAGGAGAGACAGACAGCTGTGCAAATACTGAATTACAGCTTACTGCAAAGCTCCCCAAACTTCTCCACAGAAGCATTTCAAAACATTTGCCCTCCTACAAGAAGGTCTTGAGCACTGCATTTTGTGCATAACAGGGTCAAGATCTACCATCCTTTTACTCTATTTGTGTGCAGCCTGCAGAGAAAGGGGACAACAAAGTGATTTCATTATTCCTGCTCCACACTCTTCCTTCATGGCTTCGCTGATGAGCAGGAATACTGCTGCTGTTGAGATAATTAGCACAGGCAGTTAATAAGAGATTGTTAATGTTTTGCTGAAACACAAATAAAAAAAGATAAATAATTCCTCCCTTAAGATCTAAACCAGAAAGAATAATTACCAGCTGGAGGGGAGGGAAAGCAAGAATCTAGAACACACTCCAGAATTCCAATCTGCTACTCAATTTTTGCAGGAAAATATGAGTGTTCCTGCATTATATCATTTACTCAAACATCCATCCTGCATCAACAAAACACCTGCTAAGTTCCCCACTGAGCTCAGTGACAGTAGAATTGCACCTGAAGTTGAAAATGCTTATCCTTGGAAATGGGACATCTTAATAATGTGATCATATGGTAAACTTCCATAAGAAATGTTTTCCAGTCTACATGGAAATCTTTGCAAGATCAGGGCTGCAGCTTTATAGTATGGTCATCTCACAAACCACCATCCTCACCTTTAGCCTGTGAAGAGTTATAATCCTTCTTTCACTCCTTGCTTTCTCCAGCTCTATCATTCTCTTTCCTGTTAAGAAAAAAGCTTCACTACTTCTCAAAACTTCATAACTTCTTTTGCTCCTTGGGGACAGTGAGAAACACACAAAGCAGAATTAAGACACAACAACACTGTGTTTTAATTCAGGACCCCTAGAAAAAACAGCTGTAACTAACTCATCCTACCCCTCATGCTACCCCAGGTAGTGCCCTACCACATTTCTCTCTAGAAGACATTTCTTGCTCCAGAGGGATTTTCCCCATAATTCTCTTCCTAGGCTACAGGCAGCTCTCCCCAAGCTTATCACCACACCACATTTTTTTGCTTCCTAAGCCTCATTAATAGTTGTACTTCTTCATGGCATGAACATACCCTTCTCCTAAACACAGCCCTGGCCAGACACTGCCAGACAGTCAGTTCCTAAGTCTGTGCCACTCTTGCTCCCTCTGAGCTGAAATACAGAGAGGGAGTCACCCACTCTACTGGGACAAGCCACCACTAAATCTGTGCTCTTACAGAGTGATGGTCTACATTAGAATATCCATTCCAAAACCACTGCATTTCAAGGTTGAGCTTTTCAGGTGTTTTGAGTATGTGGTTGGCTGATTCCCATTACAAACTGATGGTGCTGTAGGTAAAAAAAAAAAATACTGCCCATCAGAGTCTGCCACTTATGTGTCCCCTCCAGAGCTCTGCCAAGCTTCAGGGCATAGCAGAGGAAGACACTTGTACTTCCCCCTTACACACAGCAATTCTCATTTACCATGTATCAGTAAAAGTCCCCTTTCTTCTCCTGGGGACTCTGCTTCTTTAGGCAGCAGATGAGCAGCTTTTGTAGCTGACAGCAGGCAACACCCCTCTCTCACTTCCCTTGAACAAGAAGAAACAGAAGTTCTTGCTTCCAGACTGCCTGCACACAGGATGGCCAGAGGGCTCTGCAGTGCAGGGCAGCACACCATGGGAAGGCAGGAGTATAGAAGCAGTGCTGCTATGCCCAGACACTTTCCTGTTTCTGGAATTACTGGTGGGCTGAGGAAGTGTCTAAAGAATCACATCCATTTCTTAAAATCATCAGACTAAATCACTGAGATGTTTTCTGTCTGCAGCACTGAGGAAAGACAGTTCTGGAGGAAAAGGTTTAATAAAAACTGAATGGAAATGCTTCATGTGCTGTTACAACATGTTTGTTTATTTAGATTTAAAAGAATTCACAAATCTGCCCGTCCATGAGTCTTGGTGTTCTAACGTCATTAACTACTCAATAGAATTTCAACAGCTTTAAAGTCATCAGTTTCACAGAAACCCAAGCAGCAAACCACTTTCAAGATATCACTTCAGTGCAGGCAGAAGTCCACTCTGCCTTTTTCAGTGTACTCTGAATCTTTAAACATCAGTTATTTCAGTCCTTTGAACAGAAACACATTCCAGAGGTCTGGAGAACATACTTCTAATTGCCTTAGCTCTTAATGGGCACACAGGTCAGGCACCCTTCTGATCTCAGCTTGATGATGCAAGCTTGAGCCTTGTGCTGGAGAAGCTCCTGGCACAACAGATCGTAGCTGGCATCTTGTGCACCATCCATGGCCTCAAAATGACCACTGGAGATCCTGGGCTGGCCATGCCAAGCCAAATGTTTTCCTCAGAAGGACGAGTCTTGCATCTGGAAATGAGCATGGAAATGTGCATTTCCATAGCTGGCCTGTGGCAGCAAGACCATAATCTGTTCATAATTGACCAGGCACGGACAAGGCAGCTGAAAAGGAAGGTCAACAGGCATTGTACAAAGGAGACCAGATGCAATTCCTGCTTTCTAAGGCACAGATAATACCTGCCTCCTCACCCTACCCTCAAGACCTCCATATTGCTGTAGATGAAGTTTAGGCAGTTCATGAGACATGACTGGAGACAGAAGCTGACTTCCAGCACTCCAGATTCACTTTGAAAATGCTCCCAAATACCTCAGTGCTTGTACAGACATACGCTGGGGCACACAGACAGACAGAAACAAGGCACTGGCATGACAAGTTTTGGAGCCTCAGTCCAGACTGGAGACATGCAGGGATTCCAAACTCTCAGCAGTCTAAAGCTGGAAGTCAGGCCTGCTCCAAAGTCCACTAAGAGTCTTCTCACAGGCTCCAGATGTTAGCCTGTATGTACTGAAAGAAGAACTGAATTCTCTCAAGAGCAGCAAATTAAACCCAAAGAGGTACTGGCTAGGGGAGAATGTTTATGAGATGTTATGTTCATCTCTGGGATTATTTATGTCTAGAGAACCAGGTTTCTTGCTTATTTGTAAAGAAAGTACAGCCGCAGCATGCCGTCTAAATGAGCAGTGTTTCGATCTTTTAGTAAGCTTTTCTATCTATGCCATTGGGCAATATTTCACTCTCCTCCTTCACTCTGAATTTTACCTGTGATGCCCTTGTCTATAGACATCTTTCATGGCTCTGGCAGAAATGAGTACCACAGACATTTCAAAGCACCACCAGTCATTTCACAAGTGTACTACAATGCAGTAAAATATATGGCATATTGCAACTACAAAATACATTTTAATCTTTCCAAAACCTGCTTCTGTTGATGACCCATAAAAGGGAGAAGTTCAAAATACTATTTCATTGCTTATCTTCCCTGCCTAGGCTCTGACATTACAAGCTGAGAAATGTTATAAGTCTGAATGAACTGACCACCTGCAATAACCAAATTTCTTTCCACTATTTGAACAGCAAATATGCACAGGAAATGCAATAACCTTCTATATATGTCAAAAGGGCAGAAGAATCATCAAATTCAGTGGTCTATTCACATAATTGCCAGAGGGCTCTGCAATGCAAGCCAGAAACTTAACAGAAGTGGGCACTGTTCTTTTCAAGTTGGAATAACACTGGTTTCCATTTAGAAAAGCAATGCAAGAAACTAATGCAGCACAAAAAGCGCTGTATGAAAGCAATTTCTGATACCATTCACTTTTGCAATTTCCCTACTGCAGATTTCCTTCCTATTTCTTACCATCTCAAATCAGAGCAGCAATCTTTGCTTTCTTAAATTACCACAATGACTTAATGCAGGCATTTTATATCCACCATCGCCATGATTAATGGAAATAGATTTGTCCCCACTGCTTAATGTTAAACAGCTGAGGTCAGGCTATATGCTAATTTAAACTTCAGATAATCCTCCTGGCATCAGTGGGATCACGTATGGCACAAAACATTGCTCCAGTTGCATTTCTGTCTCCTGAAGCCTTCCACTGCATCTTAACACACATCTTTGGTGGGGTTCTAATGGGTACAGAGCAATGAGAGTCATTCACAGCAGATGGTATTTTGCACTGCTGCTCGCAGATGGCAGTACTGGGATTTGCCAGTCACACACAAAAAAACCCCCCAAAAACCTGGCCTAAAAGCTGACCATAAAATCAAGACATAAAAAAACCCCCAAACATGTATTTTTGTGGAGCAGAAATAGTGAAGCAAACTTTTCCAACTAGACAAAAGTAATGGTTAAATCCTCTAGTGTCTAATGAGGTATCATCTCCAGCTGGAATTTGTCCTGCAGGTGTGCATTTTATAACAGCTCTTCTTTTAGAAGGCCTCTAGTACTTGATAAGACAAAAAATTACATAGCAGTCTCCCTTTAAGGGTCTATGAATTGTGTCTTTTCTTACCAAAATACTTATTTTTAAAGAAAATTGTAGCAATATAGACTTCTACCCTCACACCATTTTTCCAGATCTGGTTATAAAAGTAATGAAATAGGCAAAATCAGGCAGAAACACACCAAACATGACTCTGGGTGCCTCAACTTCTTTGCAAACTTCTTTGGAAAAGAAGCAAACCAGAGAGCATTAGAAAAGTATTACCATCTGAAGTTGGGGATCTTCAGACAATGAAATTAAGCATACTTAAAACTTACAAGCTCTGAAATCCCACTCTGAGAGGGTAACCCCCTCTCCACTGGCTGTAGAGACCCAACTTCCTTTCTTAGATATCTGAACTGACTGCTGAGAATTAATCTCTCAAGTCATCAATTTTGAAGACCAAAAACTCCGTGGATCTAGTGGATCCCCCAAAACATTCCCTGAATGAAGCCAGGGAGTTTCCTTTGTCAAGTTTGAATACCCCCTGGATGTGAGACAGCTTATGAACAGCCCCAGGATGAGTTGAAGCTCATTCTTAAGGACTTGGAGGGAGAGAAGGAACTGCATTGTTTATACTGAAACACAGCTGGCACAAAAGCAAAATTGCAAAGATTCAGAGCTTTTGTGAGACAGTTCTCGTATAGATATGGCACATCCTCTGGGATATTTGTGAATATTGAGATGTGTTGTGATGGTAGCACTGTTTCAGCAAGAGAAAGATGCTGCATTTGGCCAAAAACCCTGCTTCACCTCTCAGTTCAGTGTTGCAAAACTACAACACATTCACAGGAAAGTCTTCACCTACTTCACCTACTGCACCTGTTGCTACTGAAAGGCCATCTGGGACCACTTCTACTTTATTTCTGGTAATGCTCCATCCCAAGCTCAGCTGCAGCCACTGGGGTTCTGTTCTGGCATCTGTAGAATAACTGGGAGGCAAGGACCGTGTGCGCTCCCTGAAATGTCTCAGCGATCTTGTAAAATAACCGAGCACAACTAAGGAAATATCAAAGATGCAGAGTCAGAGTTAGTGAAAGAAAATAGAGTTTTATTATTGATATTCCAGCAGCACACAGGAACCACAACTGGGATCTGAGTCTCAGTGTGCCAGGCAACATATAAATACACGGCGGAAGCCAATTCAGGCTCTGAAGAGCTTATGGTCTTCAGAAGCAAGAGAGGTGGGAGGTGAGAAAAGAAACAGAGAGAACTAATATAAACACATCAAAACCAGTCACAGAGCTAGGAGTAAAACTGTCTCTTTCCAGGCTCCGAAGCCTCTCCTCTGTCCAGTCTGTGACGCTGCCTGCTAATCACAAGTTTGACATCTTTAATATGTTCACTTTCCACAGGATCTCTGCGAGTCAAGCTGTGGGGGGCTCCAAGCAGAAAGCAGGCTGAATCACATCTCCAGAAACAAAAATGATCAGTTTGTTCTGCTGCTCTGCTGCTCATGAATCCACACTATGTTATTGCTCCTTTGTCCTTTACTTCTCTTTTACCTTCTTTTTTTTTTTTCCTAAGTAGGTCACCTCATCTCCTGGAGTATGAAGCTGTAAGACTATGAAAACATAAAGGAGATTTATTTCTCTTTGTGTGCATGATCTTCTCTACTGAAAGAAGTATGGGAATGACTATAAGGTTCATCATCGACTTCCAAGAATAGACAAATGCCTTTGTTAGGCTTCTGTGGCATATCTCAAACACAGGCAGGATGAAACCCTCAGTGAAGGAAGAAGAGCTCTTGCCATTAAGTTGTTCACTAAAACACTTGAGCATGGTCCAAGGGTGATAAAAGGTCAAAGAATAATTTCATTTGACAATTTTAATTTGCTAGATTTAACATAAGGCCATTAATACGGGTTTTTTTAACCTCCCTGTCTCAGACCTCTCTGCTCCTAGATACACATTTATATTAAATTTATTATTTACAAGCATCATGATAGACTGCCCTTTGCTAGCCTCTTAGAGGGCTCTCAGTCACAATGATTCTTCACATATGATGCTTAAATACATTTTAATAAGTTGATCTTGAGAAAATAAAATCCCCAAAAACTTAAACCTTGGACATGTCTAATACATGAGGTTTTTGTGGAATAAAACCAAGCATTTTTTTTTTCCCCTCCGTACTCTTATTTTGCATCTTTTTTAAACTGATTTCTGTTTGTACTGATTCTAGAGGTCTCAGTTCACACCACCAAAAAACAATGTTACCAACAACAGGTGCTTGTTCTTGGGAAATGCCTCCACATGAAACAAGGCAAGATTGAAGAAACCCACAGAGTAGAGTGGAGCCTGCATCCAGGCTGTCTGTAGTGAAGGAAAACCTTGTGGCTCTTTTATTAAGAGGTGGATGCCAATGCTCTAATTCCAGAGCTATTTATGAATGTACCAGACAGCACACACAAGTGCAGATAAACACAGAGTCATGAAGGACCTTGATTCACCAGTGGCCATTTAAACAAACACACTGAAATGCTGGCATTACAATCCTTTGGATATATGTCCTTAAAAATTTAATTATATAACCCCACATTCCAAGCTTCTCTGCAACAGGCAGACTCTTTTTGTTATATAAGAAATAAAATTACATGGAATAGGAAAATCTCTTTAGAAGATTAAAACAGAAAAGAGAGCATTAAGAATCTCCATATTTAAGGTGTTCCTATCTCAAATTTTCACTTACATTTAAAGCTTACTTTCTTCCCTCAGGATCGACAACTCTTAAGATAAGATACCTTTCTCAGGAACTAACCACAAGTCCATGGACCCTGCCATCACCAGAAATACCATCCACATTCTTCTGCATCTACCCACTCACTTCGTGTGGATACATTTTTCAACTAAAAGCACCCCCTTCTTTCTGGGCATCCTTTTGGCTCTTCCTTACTTTTGACAAAGCAGAGAACACAACGTTCAAAGCAAGAAGGCTGCTGTGTGCAAATAAATCAATGAAGTTCACAAGAGGAATTAGGTATCTAGCTATGCTGATATCTGATTCCAATGGAATCAAAGGCAACTATACTAATGTAGTGTCTGCTGACCTAGAGCTTTCATTAGATTCACAGGAAAATTTAAGATCTTAAAAACACTTGTTAATAATGCCAGATTACAGTTATGCAATTATCTGGTCCATTAGTTCTGCAGTTTACAACCACTCACAAGCGGCTTTCCCACACTCTGAAAACTTTGATGAAAGACCCTATTTACAACGGAATAGCTGATAACACAGTGCTGATACCTGAAACTCTTCTCAAGCCCCTACTCCAGCTGAATCCAGGGCTGGAATAGAGATCTCTTCTGAAGATTAGGAGAAAAGTGTATGTGAGAGCTCCTAATGCCTCTGGTGACTGTCAGTTCAGGTTCTTCATGTGTGCAGAGTCTTTGAAGCCACGATATTTGAAAAATCAGAGTTCTCACACGACTTAGTTGTTACAACTTGCTCCAGGAAAACTGTGAGCAGAATCACTAAGAAAGGAAACACCGAGCAACTACTAAATTCTGAGACTTCATCTGACCTACAAGAGCAGTGAGCTTGATAGTGCTCCATCCATTAGTATTACTGGCCAAGGCTGCTCAATAAAGGCTTTACGATGAAAGCATAACAACCACAGCAGGCATAATTCTCAGTGTTCCTGTGGACAATGGCTAAATCAATACTGAGCACCAGCCTCAGAGTTTCCAGATAGCAACACGGTAAGTCTTCCTTCTTCATATAACTTCACTAACAGCATGCAGTAAACCATTCAGCAGGCACAAAAAAATGCCTGCATTTCAACACAACAGCATAAATTTTCCCCTTCTAGGTTGTCCTCTGCTGTGGGAACAGGACAGCTAGGCCAGTGTGATGTGTGCTACCTGGACATGCATTCACTCCTATGGATTTGCTCCTGCACAGTGAAACTTCTCCTTTGTGATATTTAGATGAACACAGCTATTATCTCCAATGCATTACCCATTTTCAACCTGCATCCTCAATTACATCTGCAAGGTCACACGGCTAAAATCCAACAGTGACAGAAAAGGATCTGAAGCCAACACTGTCCAGCTTTCCTTAGAAACAAAGCATGGAGTCCACAGTTAACTCACTGTTTTCTAATCATCGGAGCTGTTGGTCATGCTGTACCCTCACTGTACCAGCTGAGCTTTATTTCACACCTTTAACCTCCTACAATTTAAATATTTATAGCTAAGCTCATTACATAAGCTTCCTTTATAAGTAATAACCACTGGAGGTCAGGAGTAATTTGATCTATTTCAGCACCTATTTCACAGAGATGAGTTCTGTGCAAGCCTTGCTAAGAGCACTCACTGGATCTCCACAAATTTCAGTAGGAAACTGGGATGACCAGCTGAGATGCAATATTTCCACCCCTCATATGTCTACATTCTGTCAGGAATCCTGAATCAGTCATGAATTAATCCTGTCCTGTGCCTGTCAGTCTCCTAAGTGGGCTGTAACACTGATCTCACATAAAAATACTGTGAAGAAAAAGCCCTTAAAGGCTGATCCATGTGGCTACTGAGGCAGCGTGGCCAGAGAAGGTCAAGATAGAGCTGAGACTGAGCAGCCCTCAATAGTCACACGTTCTGACACCTCCTTGGGGAGAATTTACCTAAGTAAGGGGAGATTTCCAGCCTTAAGACACAGCAAAAGAAACACCACAGCTACTAAACAAGGGATATGCTTGGGGTCTAATCCAAATTGAATCTATCCAGTACTCTCTGTGAAACATTTCTATGTTTATTAAATAATTTTCAAGTATGCCAAAATCAAAATAAACCAAGTATGGTTTCTTAATTGCATATATAATCACTTCTGTAGTATATATGTAAAAGCCATAAATAAAGGCACTGAAACACTTAAGAACATGAACAAATATACATTTCAAATGTCTGCAAAACCTCAAGCTACTTAGGATACCTGGTCTCAGTTCCACATCTGACTTGAGAGCATGAATGCCTTTGATTTTCAACCATTAACTCTTTTCTGACACTGGGATGTGCAGGTCAATTAACTTGAGGGTGGCAAAAGCTGCAAAGATCCCTAAAGAATAATCTGACTTTATTTATGTGTGAAGTCACTCATCAGTGAATGCAAAAGGAAAACCAAACAGAGCCGACCACAGCCACAGAGGTGAGGGAGAGGACAAGGTAATACCACCATCAACTTCTTTCACAGGAAGAGAACTGTTTTCTAGTTAAATCCTCTTTCACAGAGGATTAAGCTACTATGAAAAAAAATAAAAAAAGAACAGTGTCTGCATAACAATTCCAAAACAGCACCATCTGTAGACAAGCATCAGAGTACTTAAAATCCCACTGGCAGACCACTGAAAAACCAGTTTGGCAGTGTCTGCTATACTCAGAATCAAGCGTAAGGAGAAGCCAAGACTAAATCTATAGAGATACTCAGATGTGGAGTCTCTCTTCTGTCAAATGTGGATATATCCCCATGCATCACAGCCCAGTGAAAGAGAAGAACCATGCAGCCAGGCTGCAGCTGGAGAGCACACATCCTGTGGGGTCCCAGCACAGGGGAGGAACCACGTGTGTTTCAAATGCAAGATGCACAAGCCAAGGCACTAGAGGCTGTGAGGTGGAAGCCAAATGTGTGATCTTATCCTTCGTGCATGAGACTCATCAGATCTGCCTACAGCCTTACAAAAACACTCACAAACCAATTTCAGCCAGCTGGTTTGTATTTTCATTGTATTTCCTAGGGGCAGAAAACAGAGTCTGCCCACAAACTGCATTCGTATTCTCCTCGTGTAAATTTTACTTTTCAGCACAGCTATGATGGGTTTAATTTCACCTTGATTTCTTTGGAGGGTAAAAGCATTACAGAAAAAATAAATTTCTTCTGCTTTGCCTTCAGCCAGAGAATGACAGCAACATTCTCCCTGTGAAGAAACAGGTAATGCTGCAGTGATTTTTATCACTAGCACTTGTATCTCCTGGATATTAATAGATGTTTGGAAAATGCTGTAGTATCTCTTTATTTGTAAAATATAACTGGGTATAATTCTGATGCAAGGTGACAAATTCAGCTGTATCAGGAGCTGAGCAGATTGCTTGTCTTAACTCTGCAGTTTACATTAATGGACAGCTAAGATTTGGCTTGGAAAGGGGATCATAACATACCAGATCAGACAAACCTACGTTGTGCAATCAGCATCTACTTTGTCATGGCAAGGGCACAACTGCACTCCCCCCTCCTGCTGCAAAGTCAACAAATGTGGGTGCACGACCTGTAAATGCATCCAGATCATTACAGGGAGCAGGTGTGTCTGATTTTGGAAAAAGGTGGCCAACACATTATAGTATTAGTCAACATCAGGCTATCAAAATTCAGACAGATTTTAAGCTGGAGAAACAAAAATAATAATACAGTAAGGGCAAGAAACTGCATTTTAATGAGAATAATGAGGTACACGAATAAGGATTGGGGAATTTACAGATAGATGAAAGTTCTGAGGGAAAGGACCTTGTACTAAAACAATTCTACAAACTTGGTGTGAGACCATAACACCACACTTTTGGGAAGTGCAAATACTATGATGCAGCCAGTGAAAGAGGGAAAAGCTTTAAATACCCTTCCAGTAAGATTTTTACTAAATTTAGCATTTAGGGTTCTGTGTCCGTTTTGAGACACAAGATGCTGATCAGTTTGGAGAGAGTATGGAGAAAAACAAGGAGGAACATGGAGAAAGAAAAGTACCTGAGAGGGCAAGGAAAAACCCCAACAACTTTGTAACAGCTGGTTATAAAGGAAGAGGCAAAAATTGCCGTGTCTGTGGTGGACAGAACAGATAGCACAAGAAGATAAGAGAGGGAAAAGGTTTCTAAGGATGCTGTAGCATCACCCAGGAAGAGTGTGAAACCTACTCCATTAGAATTTTTGAAACATTAAAAAGACACATCCCAAAAGTGACTAAGGCAGCATCATCCTGGATTGCAGCTGAGCCATGAACTAAGCAAAACCTTGTATT
This sequence comes from Callaeas wilsoni, assembly GCA_013398955.1. Lineage (NCBI taxonomy): Eukaryota > Metazoa > Chordata > Aves > Passeriformes > Callaeidae > Callaeas > Callaeas wilsoni. Next base: position 279,093 of record VWPU01007092.1, read on the forward strand.
TCCCTTTAGCTTTAGATTTCCTTTTCTCATGTCAGTGTTGGTGAGTTTTGTTTCTTGGCAGAATGTCCACAGCCTGGCTTTCAGATCCTGGCAGGAGATTGTAGAGTGTAAGCTTACAGAAAAAAATCTTTCTATTCTGTGGAAATTATGCACACTCAAAATGATAAAATTCCACAAAAAAAAAAAGTTTCAGAGCCTTCAAACCATCATGTGTCAGAGTAGGTATTTGAAAGATGATTTTCATTATACTACCTATTTCTCACTTGATTAAAATCTGATTCTATTCTCACTTTAATAGACATCGCTTTTACTGAATTCAACAGCATTTTTCCTCCTGTTTTCACACCATTACACTAAATGAAGGCAGACCCAGACCTAAATGAGTAAAAGGGATTTAGCATTAGGCAATTTCAACATTCTGGGTATTTTTTGCCATTTACTACTGTCCTCCAGGTTTCCTTTATATCTATAAATTGTCTCTTGGATGGCAGTGGCAGGGATGTATTTGTGTAACACAGTGTTTGCTTCCATAAGCACAGGAAGACAGATGAACCCCTGCAGAACCCTGCAGCTGGGGCTAGATTGATCTGTAACTCAATCCAGCAGTTTTTAAATACAGGTAACATGAAAAGCTCTCCAGCAAGCTGCTGAATGCAGCAGTCTGTTTAAAAACAATACAAGAAGTGACTGAGCAGATTCATCTCATTGTAACAAAATTCTCACTGAATAAGACGAGCTTCCTCAAAAGGCTGGGTTTTCCACTCACTTTCTGTGACTTCAGCCCCTGGTAAGCTGCACTTCTGAGTTCATGAATGCAGCAGCATGAAGTAAGGAATATTGAGAATCTGGTGCTCTTTCTAGATCTCAGTCCACCTCTAGACAAAAGCCCTAATAATGTTCAAGACTTTACACATCGGCTGGACCTGAGGAAATGCTCATAGAATTACCACAACAATAAGTCTAACAACCTGAAAGTTAAACTAAACTGGAAATACTCTGAAACTCCATTCTACCAAGTGTTCTAAAACTACATTCAATATCAAAGCTCTGGTGATCTCCAGCAGTGCCACATCATTGCTCCAGTGGGCATTTCCACACACAAATTTCATTTTTTCAGACATAAAGTTTCTCCAGCTTCACAATGTTGAACTGGAACTTGTAAGATCTGAACAGCAAACTAATAAATGAGAACTTGCCTCTTTTTATCTTGGAGTACTCCCTGAAGGAGTGTATACCAAAAAAAGAGACATACCAATTCAATATCAAGAACGCTGGACTGGCAAAGGTAGTGAGAGAGATTATCTTTCCTGCAGGTCCTCCAAGAGTAAATAGTCCTTACATCCAAGAAGATACTTAACCTCTAAAGGCTCTAGGAAAGTCACAGTAGGTAACTATTAGTCTGTTATTCTCAAAACAGAGTTGTCTTTTAAAGACTCGAAAGGGTAAAGTGTCCAAATCTCATTCAAGTAAAATCTAGTTTAGGGCCCCTTCCAACATCTGTTTTATCCAGGAAGATAACTAGCAAACTGTAGGTTTTTAGGGAGCCAGGAGACATAAAGTTATCTCATGATCCCTTTTTATTTGCTAAACTCTTCCATGAAAGTTGAACCTGAGGAAATCCAGAGATGATAATCACCAAAATTATATTCCCTTGCAAGTAAAAATAGATAAAGTAGAAGAGTTTTTCAGGTGGAAAAGAGTTTCATTACTTTCACAGCAAATAAATTCTGCCTACCTAACCACACTGCTAACACCTTTCTCATAAGAGAAGTCTTTATGGTGACTTTTGTAAAGGACAATTTCTGATTTCTGTATATAATATAAGCAGAAGATCCTACAATCCTGGATAAGATGTAAAAAGAAAGTGCCTAAGATGGAGGCAAGCCCATAAAACCCAGCACTTGGAAATGTCGAATCCAGGGCTGAGGTTAACTGAGGATGCCTTGAACATTGTGTGGATCATCAATCAAGACAAGCACTCCAAAGGAAATGCTCCGCCTCTGCTCCCTATGAAAGAGCTCCCGCTGCTCCTCACGCAGAGCTCCATTGCTGGGAAGGCATTTCAGGAGAGAGCTGTTCCCTTGATTGTGCAGACTGCCAACAGCTCAGAGGATCTCTAACAAGCCACTCACAGAAGAAATTCTGAGCATTGTCCTGTCTCAATCTATGGTAGTTCTCCAGGTCAGGGGTCAAGTCCTTTGGCAATTAGCAGAATAAATTAGTTTGTTAATCACCTTGGAGAAACAAGTACCTAATCAATAGGGAGGTGCTGTGATCTGTGACTAAAGCTATTCACACAATCACATAGCTAGAATGTCCTGGTTTTGAATGACATTTCCTACCCAAAATAGCCTGAAGGAAGAGAAGCGCTGTTGACAAATGGGAGCTGAGTGAAGCTGTTTGGGAATGCAGGAATGGTGTGTTGCCTTAAGCAGTTTAAGTGAATCTGTGTGTATTGCAAAACTACATCTCTGAAACTATTTCAAAGTTGGAGTTGCAAGAAACTATTCAGGAAATAATGCAAAAAACAGGTCTGGTGGCATCAATCAGAAATTCACAACATTTCCGCTGCATGGCAAATCGGGAAAAACTGCACAGAACTGAAACAAGGAGAGCAAAGCCATGGAGAAATCAACTGACAAAATAAAACTGCCCACTGGCTATGCCTGGGAACTAGAGTTCCCCTTAGTATCACTGCATGCTTTACTTTGGTAGGCATTCACCATTTACTAGCACTAATAAAACTGTGTCCTGAGTGCAGCAATCAGGGTATGCTCAAAATTTTCCAAACAGCAGACCTGGAGTTTGCTTCTATTTTAAGATGAAAGGTCACAATTCATAGAGCTTTTCATCCAGATCCTGCTCTGACAGAACCTTTAGTAACTCTGTTGCCATCCAGAAGGACCTTGACAGGATTGAGGAGTGGGCCTGTGCAGACCTCATGAAGTTTGACAAGGGCAAGTGCTAGGTCCTGCACACAGATTGTGATTGGATTGAGACTGACATGAAAAGTTGGACGTGACCCAGTAATGTGTGCTCACAGCCCAGAAATCCAACCATATCCTGGGCTGCATGACAAGAAGCAGAGTCAGCAGGTCGAGGGAGGGGATTCTCCCCCTCTGTTGTGCTCCAGTGAGATGGCACCTGGAGCACCATGGAGTCAGATCCGTTAAAGTCTGGGGTCAGACCTGTAGAGTGGGTCCAGAGGAGAGGTCAGAGGGGGGAAACACCTCTCCTGTAAAGAAAGGCTGAAAGAGTTGCTCACCCTGGAGAAGAGGAAGCTCCAGGGAGACTTTCCTGAAGCCTTTCAGTACTTAAAGAGAAGGGCTTATGAGAAAGCAAAACTTTTAACCAAAGTCTATAGTAACAAAACAAGGGAGGGGCAATGGTTTCAAACTAAAAGAGGGTAGGTTTAGATTGGACATTGGGAACAAATCTTTCACAGTGAGAGTGGTGAGACACAGGAACTGGTTGCCCAGAGAAGCTGGGATGCCCCATCCCTCGAAGTGTTCAAGGTCAGGTTGGATGGGGCTCTGAGCAACCTGATCCTGTGAAAGATAGCCCTGCCTATGGAATGGCGTTTGGGCTAGGTGATCTTTATAGGTTCCTGCCAACCCAAACCATTCCATGAGTCTATGAACTTTCTGTGCTTCCCAAGCAGGCCTAATTGCATTCAGTTCTGGGCAATTTTCCTTTAAGAGCCAAAAAAACCCCACAATGACCCTAGACAGCTTCTGTGAAGCAATAGCAAACAGTTTATGCGAGGGAACTATGGACTATCACACAAGATGGATTACATATACTCTCTCTTACCAAGAGCTTTTAAGAGAGCCCAATGTCTTCTTCTAAAGTGCCCCAATTACAAACCCCAAGGTTTTCCATTTGGTTTTTGTTTCCCCTCCCTATCAAGACTGTTCTTTCTACCATTTCCAAATTACTTATCAAACTTTTAAAATAAGGAACGTCAGTCCAAACCCCAAGCCCCTGTTTCATCCAATCTGCAATTTGATAAGATTTCAAGATCTTTATCTGTATTGTTTATTTGTCTTAGGCTTCTCTAGGATATTGACTTGACTTCCTGTAGGAGGTCAAAATAACTCTCTGGCATAATGAACAAGCAGGAACAAGCTTGTGCAAAAATAAAAGGAAAAACCTTCCATATTTCTCCTTCCTCACCAGCTTATTTGAGCCACTGTCATATGCTAGGGCCCAGTACAATCACAGAGCAGAAAAATGCTCAGGAAGCATTCCAGTCTTATGTAAGGTAAGAGGCAATACATTCTGGAGGTAAAATTTGCCAGCGAAACTAGCACAGAAGCTCCACCAGGTCCCCTGTGGACTTGTGTTGCATAGAAGCTCTGATTAGATTATCATAATGATCCGATTTAGGCCACGAAATCTATTGTTCTGAACCAGCACATTATCAGGGATAATTTTGTAAACTGATGTCAACATTAGAGAAACTCAGATTACTATTCGATCAATACTTGGAACATTAAAATAAATTCCTTAGAGTCCTTATGTGTATCTAGTGCATCAGTAACAGACTGTAGTATTTGCAGAACTCAGGGCAAGTATCAAGTCTATTTGCTTAGTCAAACAAGAGTCCTCTGAATTTCTGTGAAGTTTCTCTAGTCTAACTAAGACATTAGCTAACAGTTGCTCTTAAAAATCTTACTGCTTTTAGTAATAAATCCAAGGAAAAAACTCTAGGATGTATTGACGGGACCAACCTTCCCTAACCTCCTCCTGCACAGGAGTAGATTTTTCAATAGCTTTTCAAAGAACTAGAGAGTCTGCTTTGGAAACAAATCAGTAAACTTCCCAGCTGGCAAGACATCAGCTTTCCCTGACACTTTCCCTGATGCATTTTTATTATCAGCTAATTTCATGATGTAATTCCATCTTCCTCTGGGTTTCATTCTTAGAGATCCTAAATGTACAAATTTAGGACCCTTACCATGGACACACACCTTAGATAATCTCACTTTAGATAATCTCTTGAATCATTCCATCGCATCAGGCTCGGAATTGAAGCGAGGGTGAGGCACATCCTGCACAGCTCTGGCTTTTTGGCCAAAGCATCCATCAATTAAAGAGTCAGGAAAGAAGAGCCACCTACTGAAAAGCAAACATATACTAGAGCAAAAAGGGAAGCTAAAGCTCCTTCCCCTTCTCATCAGCACACAGGAGTAGTAAAAATTGGGCAATTAGTCACGGTCTAACCGCCTGCTCTCAGCACATTCCCTGGCACAGCATCTGGACACCCCTCCCAGCCCGGCACGAGCTGCAGAGCCCAGCCCCAGCAGCTCTTCACTGCAAAAGGACAAAGGCCAACAGGCACAGGGCAGCAAGCACTGCTTTCAAACAAGCCATTGAACCAACCTCAGTTTCCAAAATAACCCATATTGCTCTGGATACTTCTGGCTAAGTGAATTATCTGGGGAAGACAAAAAAAATCCAGAAACTCTTCTGATTGTCTTGCCCAAAAATATATAGCCTGAAACATGTAAGATTATTGCAAAATGAGTTCCTAATTCTGAACTGGTATCTTCAGCTCCTCAGCCACAGTAAACATCTCACAGCTAGGCTGATTCTTCTCAACAGACATGGTTAACTCTCTCACTGATGGGTATATTGGAGGAAAATGTTCTGCAAAAAAATTACAGCATTTAAAATGGTTTAATACACACCAATTTTCAAGCCCAAAACATCAAAGAGGTTTAGTTTTTTGAGATTTTACCATCAAAAAGAACAAGACTGTAAAATTGGGGCTGTTCAGCCTAGAGAAGGGAAAGTTGCATTGAGACCTCATCACAACCTTCCAGTATTCGAAGACTGTGCAATTGTATCCAAAGAGATGAAACTTCTTTTGTCCCTAAGCAAAGTGACCAAAATTTATGGAGGTGTTCTTTAAGGACATAGATACTTAAATTTCCTTTACTTTTTTCATTGATTGGCTACAGAACACAGGTTTATGAAGCAATCTGATGCAGGCATCAGTTTTAAGGTGACTTGGGAGCCAAATTAGGAATATCTCCTTAAAATTGTATCTTTGTTGAGCAATAGCAATTGGTATGATGGATACAGCCAACAGAAGGCAACAGACACACAGCTGCTGCATTTAAAGTCAGGTATTGTGTCAGACAATAGTCTAGTAGTTCCTAAAATAAGTCTCAGAGCACACAGCATAGCACTAGCCTCCTGCAATGGAAATTCTGTCAAATCCCTTCAAACCTAACAAATTATAAGTGAAAGAAGTGACGCATTACTCATTTTTGGTTTTCTAGGTTGTATACTCACTGAAAATCTAATTTTTATCTGTGTATATGTACATATACACTTATATTCCTGAGAAAAGCCGGTGGTGAGCTCGATATTACAAATTTTGAGATTACTGCATGCTGTTAATATGTCCCATAATGTATTTTCTAAAGTCATATCAGCATCTTTTTAAAAGTCCGTAATATGGGGTAGACTGCTTAAAGCCAGCCGTATAATCCAATCCAGATATGCCATAAAAGTGTTAATTCAGCAGCCTTAGGAAGGATGGGGGAAAAATATAATTTAACACTGTCATAGTACTTGGATGTCCCAGTGTCAAATCACAAGTAGCAAAGAAATGTGGTGTTGTAAAGGTCTGGCTGATTGAGGCTGGACCACTCTATTTTCTGTCAAAAAGAAAGCAGGTTGCTTTTTAAAACCAAATGGAAAGGAGAAGCTGCAGCTCTGAGAGATCTCCAAAGCAAATCAGGTAGGAGTTATTTAGCTGGCTTACTTGGAACAGATAAGGAAAATCCCTGCAGGTAGGCATAACGTTAGGAACATGTTTTGGTACTGTCTCTCTTGCTTTTTTATTTCTAGGAAACACATTTTTATATTTTTTTTAATCATTTTTTACCTTCTATGTAACTTATTTTACGAAAATTATCAGCCAGATTTATCAAAGTAAATCTGAAATTTTCCTGGCAGTTTTTAGTAGAACTTGTTTTATTAAAATTCCTGTTGCAACAAACCTTGCCCTCTATTTACAAGCAGANTTTGTTTTATTAAAATTCCTGTAGCAACAAAACCTGCACAGGTGTGTCCTTGCCCTCTATTTACAAGCAGAGCTAAGCAGTCAAGAAATTCTAACCCTCACATTTCTTTGCTCAGACCATAGCCCAATAATACAGAAAACCTGTCTGTAAGGCTCACAGCACCGGATCAAAAATTTTCTAGCTACATGACACAGAAGACTGTCCAGCAGAAGCTCATTCTGCTGGTCTAAATCCATTACAGAAGTATGGACGAGTTGAAGTTGTAGCAGCAGACTTTTGGTGAAATCAGGTATAGTTGTGCCTTCCACAGCAGCCTAGGAAGCCAAAGGAGCTGACAGAAATATGGGCATGTGCCAGACCCCAAATTAGATCCAGCTCATCTTGCTGCATGGTCCACTAGTCCAGAGATGAGTACAGATGATTTTGAAGCCATCGCTTCTGTCTTCTCCAGAGAACACAGATAGGCCTGTCTATTCCCACAGACCTCTACTGGCCTCAAACTTTAATTGAGTTTGAAAAGCTTAAACAACAGCAGTACAGGGCAAGAGGCAGTCTGGACCACAGCACAGAATGGCAAAAATGGCTTTGTTTACAGTGTTTCAGCAATTGTGGGCAGTTCAATTCTAACAAAAGCTCAGAAATACGATCAAAAGAAGAGAGTTAGAAATAATACCCACATTACTCTTTCAGAGGCTTTCAAGTGACTGAGCTGTTTGTTAGCTTTGAGAGTCCCTGGGTGTCTAAAAAGTGTTAGAATTCAGACTAAAACCACCTCTTTATGGTGAGGGTAATACCTGTGAAAAAGTCTCATTTTCCAATGAGGCAAAAAAACTGTTCTCACTCTGCACACGCAAGCTTTTTAAGAATGATGAGTTTTGCAATTGAAAAATCATATTATTTCTTGACAGTATGTAAAAAAATACTGGTGCAAGATAGAAATGGCTGCATGCAGTCTGAAAGCAGGCCTCTTCTGGAGGGCAGGCCCAGCAGAAACTCGTGACCAGGACAGCAATGAGAGTTGGTTTGGACCACTTCTGTTCACACCTGCAAGATGCTCTGAGAGTGTATGAAATACAGTGTGTTTTTAAAAAAAAATCACTGGGATTCAATACAGACTGAAACTGAGCTCTCCATAGTGTGAAGCAAATCAGAATGTTCAAATATTTCTACCTCATCAATGATGCATAGCATTAAATGTTGGTTGGCTGCACTCATTTTTTGAGGGGAAATAAAATATTTAAAACAAAAGCATAATAAACTATTTAATAACTCAGTCATCAGCAGAAGTTGCACAGACAGACACTATAAAACAATCACATTTACATCATTGTGTGGTAATAAAAATGTCCTTAACCTGACATGATTTGTTATCAGGATGGTGTTTTTGTCCTACAGTATTCTCACAAGCAGGAGACCAAGGAGTGTTTGTAGCTCTTTACTCTGTTTTAAGGGGTTTAGATATCTGAAATGACATTCTGCACTATCTGAACTTTGGCAGTTAACTAGAATTAAAATTGATCCTCAGCCCTATATAAAAAACCACATCTCACTAACACAAGCAGACAGCCAGGCACTCCACCCATTATGAAGTACTTTTGAAATACTATTTCTTATGACAGTGGTAGCTTTTAAAATGAGTTGCAAATGAGAGTGTATGTTAAGAGGCTAAAATAAAACATCAATTGACATTTGACAACCAGGGAGATGTGGGAGAAAAATAACACCTGTTAAAGATGGTTGTGATGTAGAAGAAGATCCCTCAGTATTTTCAGCATCTCCATCAAGGCTCATTCGTGAACAAAAGAATCTATTTGAGTGCAAGGATTTTCCCATACATGTGGTTATCCCAGCAGAGAAGGCCATCACTGTATGTACTTCCTAGAGCACCTGGATTAGAACTTTGTGCAGGTTTTGCATAGCACCAGACAAAGTCACAGCTCTGGTTTTTAAACTGGGCTCATAGGTACTACTCAATCTGAATTAGTATCTTTTTATGCTGGGTGAACATTTCCTTGTAAATATGGGAAAATATAGATAAACTATCACTCTCTGCCTAACTGCACTTTTTAAAATTCTGCTAATGCTGTGCCACGTGTCTAGTGCAGTATGTAATAACCTGGAATTAACGAGAAGGTATTTGAGGATCTATTATCTCTTTGGTAGCACCTGCTGCAGTCAAGTTTCAGATCTCCACTGAAGATTTACTATGTTTTCACAAAGTGTGTTTTCATATGGGGAATTTGATACTGGAGAAAAACATTTAAATTATACACCAGTGTTTCCTTCCATCTGCGTGTGCATAGAATCCTAGAACCATAGAATGTTAAGGGGTTGGAATGGACCCTAAAGGTTCTCTAGTCCCAACTCCCCCTGTCAAGGGAAGGAACAACTCCCACTAGACCAGGTTGTTTGAGGCCTTATCCAATCTGGCCTTGAACACTGCCAAGGATGGGGCATCCAAAACCTGCTTGGACAACCTATTCCAGTGTCTCACCAACCTCCTGGTAAAGAATTCCTTCCTAGAACCTAACCTAAATTCCCCCTCTTTCAATTCGTACTTATTACTCCTTGTCCTATCATTTGTATAGGACATGCTTGTATATTTTTATAGTTTTCCCAATTTATCAAGCTATTATTGTTCATTAAATCAATAAGATAAATATTTAAATAATTATCTTCTAAATACAAGGTAACATTTTAAGATCTGATGTTTGCAAACGGAGAAGGGCTCCCGGGAGAGCAGCTGGTCACTAATGGTGTCCACCAGGGCTCAGGATTTGGGCCAGTTCTGTTTAATATCTTTACCAATGATCTGGATGAGGGGATCAAGCACGTCCTCAGTCAGTTTACAGATGACACTACGCTGGGTGGGAGTGTTTATCTGCTGGAGGGCAGGAAGGCTCTGGACAGGGGATCTGCCAATGGCATCCTGCTTTATACCAAAATCAGTGTCACCTGCAGGACCAGGGAAAGGGTTGTCCCTGTGTACTCAGCTCTGGTCAGGTTGTACCTCGAGTGCTGTGTCCTGTTCTGGGCCTCTCACTGCAAAAAGACATTGAGGTGCTGGAGAATGTCCAGAGAAGGGCAAAGAAGCTGGTGAAGGGTCTAGAGAGTGAGTGCTATGAGGAGCAGCTGAAGGTGCTTAGTGGTGGTTTAGTCTGGAGAAGAGGATGTAGCAAGGAGAGTGTTGGTCTCTTCTCACCAGCAACAAGCGACAGGACAAGAGGAAATGGCCTTAAGCTGCACCAGAGAAAATTCACACTGGACATCAGGAAGACTTTCTTGACTGAAAGGGTTTTCAAGCTTTGGAATGGACTGTCTAGGGAGGTGGTGGATTCATCATCCCTGGAAATATTCAAGAAATGACTGGATGTGGCACTTGGTGTTTTGGTTTAGTTGATGTAGTGGTGTTCAGTCAAAGGTTGGACTCAATCTTGGAAATCTTTTCCAACCTTAGTGATTTTATAATTATATTTCCAAGTATTACCCAAAGGTGTCACTGAACACATAATAAAATCATACACCAGAAAGTCAGGACTGCAGGTTATCAGCAGTTATGAATTAATTACAGTGCTGAACTTCCTTAAATAATGCAAGAAGTCTAAAAATTGTGAGATCTAATAATTATTTACTCCTAGTTCTTTTATTTGCCATTTGCTTTTCAAATGACTGAGATTTCCATTTGCAAGTTCCTTCATAAGCATCATGCACAACAACTGCCTTTATAAATACTGTAATTGAATATTAGATTTTCCATTAAACATATGACTGCAAGGCTGTAAGATGGGAGCCAGTTCACTATATACTGACATGCTCTCAAAGACATAAAAACTGTTAATACAAAGGCTATTATTGCCTTGATGTGCATGGGATTATAATAGCCAAATATAACAAAGATAGGAGAGAAACATAATAACAACTAATAACAAGACCATGGTATAAACAGAAAATGCATTTGCATTGAAATAAATGTTAATTACTTCTTAATCCAGAATGTGCACATCTAAGCATAAACCCCACCCCAGAACTAGTAACAGAACAAGTAACTGCAGACGAGTGAAGTATCTCATTATGTTACTCCGTACATCTCAACACATTTTACAAAAGATATTCTTTCTGTTTTACACGTAGCAAGAGACACACAAAGCCTCCAGGAGTAGCCCAAGGTCACTGAAGTCAGTGCCAGTGTAGTCAAATCAAAGCACCTCACTGGAGGTTATTTGCTGTGTTTATACAATGCTGCATTTGTGATTTCTCTCCAATTTCTATTTGCTACACACTCAAGTGACAAAGACCTGATTAAGGATTCTTAAATCGGGTGTGAAGAGAATACTTTCTAAAGGTATGTTGTGGATAAAGGTTAAACAATGGGGAATTTTAGGGAGCCATTGACAAGACTAAATTTTTTCTGCACACGTTTCTCCTGTGCTCATTTTTCTCCTGGACAAAACTCCTCTTGAAACAGAGGTGCTGATTTTTTTAAGTGCTTCTATTGCTGCAAAAATAGCAAGGTAAACTGAGAATTTTTCTGGCCTAAGGGATATTTACATTTATTTAGTTTTTGATCTGACAGATACAGCTTATAACCTGGCTTTCTAGGACAGGTATGCTACTTAAAAATACAATGAAACAAGCAGTGTCAGTCTGAATTACAATAATGGGTTAATTCAAAATGCATAAACAGGCCTAGGATCATGAATGAGAACTCAAGATTCCCCAGTCAAAAATAAGTAGTTTTATCAGCTGGCCAGTGGGTTTTGTGGTATCCTCTGCCCCATGAATCCCAAATTGCATTCAATTTAGAATTTTAAAAGATAAAGGGAAAAGGCTCTTCTACATCCAGGAAGGGACATATGGGCTTGAGCCACTTAGTCAGAGGAAAGATCTCATGTTTTATGTAGGTGAAAACTCTAACCACGAGGTTTTATAGAAAAAAAATGTAAACTGAAGCAGCAGTTGTGTGTTTTCCTCAGTAAGGGCTGATGAATGCCTGTAAAGGATAGCAGCACCTACTGGAACAGTCTTGCTGGGATCTGGATAATTTCTCCTGACCTTACACAGGCAGAAGATTATTCCATTGTGAAAAGGAGACAAATCTCAGCATACAAAAACAGGCCGTGCAGGTACTTGGCAGACTAAGATTAAAAGGAAGATATTAAGCTCTTGTATGTATCCTGAATTTCAGGCTATAGATGATCCAAGAGTTCCAGGACTATAATTCTTAATTTACATGACTGAATTCTTGACAGCTTCAGCTTTAATCAGCTGAATGCTGGTTTTTGATTAAGTTCTCGTTCCCTACAATAAACATGTCTGTACCATCACTTTACCCCTAGTCTGTGTAAAAATTAAGACTGGTGTGGACTGAAGAGAACTGAAGTCTGGACTGAAGAGGTCCAGACTACAAAATTATTACTCTAGCCATGTACGAAAAAACCCAGCAACATTAAAGGAGTGAAAACTTGTGAGATATCAATTGCAAAAGGCTAGAAAGATGAGTACCCAGAAAACACAGATATTTAATGACGGATGACAATTTTAATGAATTAATTTTCACTCCAGAAATTGAATAAAGCTTTCCATTGCCTCATATATCACTGAATCTTTTGTTTACCACACTAGCCAAACACCGTGGAAGCAGAAGAGAATAAAGCAGATCTTGAAAAGTGAAGATATAAGACAATCAATACATTTTCACATAGCTTTCATATAACGTATTATATTTTTGCAAGCACTTCCCTGAATAAAAGTGAGTTCAGTTTTAAAAATGGGAATTCTTATGACCTAAAAATTGATAAAAATAACACAGAAATGTAGCAAAGAACAGTGAAAGTAACAGGATAGAGCATCATCTACTAAAGCAGCCAGATGGAGAATCTCGCTGGCAAATGGAAGAAAGTGGTTTTCTACACAAAACCTTTGCACAAACTCAGAGACAATGAAAGGAAGAACAACTTGTATTAACAGCTGTCATGAACAATGATGAGAACTTTTACAACATATTTGTGAAAAAAAATGAAAAGCCTATGAGACAGACTTGCCAGGAATAATGCCTCAAATCCAATAACAGCTAATGAGAGTGTTTAGTAACATTCAAGAGGAAAAGAAAAGAAAGAAAAGGGAAAAAACCAGACAGAAATACCTTTCTTCATATAGCAAGAACCATGAAATGGAACAGAGTGGCTGGTTATTGCTGAGCAATGAGGGGCTGGAAGGTCACGTCTTGTAGTAAGTGGGGCCTTTCTACAATTAGCAAGTAACTCTATTGCCATCAGAGATTCTTAGTCAGAGAAATGTTTGGGACATTTGATTTTAACATGTAGGAATAAGGCTTGAATTGCATCTGATCTTAGAGAAGTGGTGGCAAACACAAAGGTAAGTGATCTGACAGGGAAAAATCTAAACCAGAAAGAGTCAGAATAAGTACTGAAGCCCAAGGTTAAAGGAAATCAAGAAACAGAACCGATACAGAGGCATTCGGGTCCAGGACACACAGAGGGAGTGGGGTGCAGGAGGCTAAAGAAAGACAGGCATGTCACGTGCTGAAAATCACTATCTTCTGATTTTGAAAAACACAACCATTTAGAGAAGAAAGAAGGCAATGTATGCAGTTATTGAAGACATAGAGATTTCCAACTAAACAGAGCTACACAAAGTGACTCCAGCAAATCCAAGGACCATCAATGTGTAGACACTACAGGAAAGAACTGCCAACAATTCAATCACCACGTTGGCAGCTATGCTGTTAGGTCGATGACCAATTCTGTTCCAGCAGGATTGAATAGCCAGCTGCAATGTTATCCCTACAGCTCTGACAAGGCACTAGCAGCAGACCATAATACTTGTGAGCGAGAGCTGCCCATAGACAATAAAGCCATGTTGAGGCCAATGGGCAAAAGCAAGGTTTCAAAAGGAGACTCACAAAAAACCAAGAGCAAGAGCTGCATGAAGTTCACATCAGCTGAGATACAGAACAGAACAGGTCTGGGAAGCACAGCATATGGATTTAATCACAGTAAAACATTAGGAAAACTTGAAGTGATGCAGGCAAAAAAAGTGTCACAACAGGGTTTATGCTGAATTACATTAAAATTTTTTTAAAAAAGTATTTTCAGGCAATGGAGTAGAAATAACATGTCATATATCCCAGGAAGAGAGTGAAATACAGAATTAATGGAAGCCATTGAAAACTATAATGGAATTAAGATTGCCAGTGGCAAACAAGATGCTTATAAAAATTGAGGACTTTGACTTAAATGCACTTTCTACAGCACTGCATGGGGAAGTGTCTGCTCACAGGCTACTGCTGCAGTTTCTCTAAGCTGAGAGGTCTGGAGATGTTCAAGCATGGACTGTTGACACAAGAAAAGTTTATCATAAGTAGCACATCTTTTGTGTTGAGTTCAGACACAAGACAAAAGTAGACACAATGAGAATGTGGTGAAACAGAGAAGTGTTGTGGTGCCAGTTCTTCCCATCCAAGGAGGAAGACAGAAGTGCCTAAGTGAACAAGAGACTAAACAGCAAAGGCAAGAGGGGAAAATATGTGTTCCCTGCTCAAAAACGTTGAAACACTGCAGTTGTCACCTTCCAGCAGACAGAAATTCAGGATTCTGCTTGGTCTCTTCAGAACAGGCAATTGCAGCCTAGGAGAAAAGTGACCATCAAGCCAAGAAAACAGCTGAAAGAAGCTCAGACCAGGGAGGCATCCTACTGAAGCAAAGAAGCCAAGAACACAAAGCCATTGCAAACAAAAAATCTGGGCTGCTTCCAGCTCTGAAACAGCCACACAAAGGAAATGGGCTAAATGCAGTAGGACACACAGCATCCTCCACAGCTTGGGGGCTTGGGGAAGTGGGGTGGGAACAGAACAGTGGAGAAGGTAACTATGGAGTAAATACCCAAAAAATGCATCAAAAGAGGTGATCAGAGCAAGCAAAGAGACTTCTGCTTGTGTTATGTTGAACGAACAGAACTTGAGCTTAAGGATCACTACAGTGTCAGTCAGGAGCAAAGTCCTCTACAACATCAGTAATAACAGGAAATGACTGACCAGTGTTCACCAAAGGGCTTGCTATTAACAGGAAAATCCAAAAATTTACTGCAGATTGGCAACCACAAGAACTACACAGGACACTGCATAGCACTTGCATGGTGCTGCACAGGTAGCAGGAGGAAAGCATTAGAGGAGCAGCAGAAATTTTGTCTGTTCCTGGACTACATGGAGTGAATATCAGTCCAAATTATCACATCAGGTAAAAAAGGTCCCTTAACCTATGGCCATTTTACTGTCAGGACTCCCAAATCCTCTCAGGCTATTTCCCAGCAAGCAAAATTATTTCCACTCATGCAAAGGGAGAGTAAATCACAACAATTCTTATGTGGCAGAGGGCTATTCCTCCTTGCTCAGGCTGTTAATGACTGCCTCAAGCACAAGGCATTAGAGAGGCAGGCTGGAAATGATAACATGTCAAGAAATCAGCCAAACATGAACCAATTGCACTGAAATAGCATATTTTGATAGAGGTATACATTAATAAATATTAATATAAATTCTTGCTATTTGAAATTCTATCAATTTGTTTTGCATGCATTGATTTTTTCACAAATCTGCAAATATCAGCAAGGTTCAGCTGGCAAGTTCCTTCTTGGGACTTTGTAACTGTGTGCCCATCTCCCAGGCAAGAGCTGGCATTTTCAGCAATATCGCCAGAAATTTATTTTATTTTATTTTATTTTATTTTACTTTTATTTTAATATTTAATTTCAAGTATGATGTCACATTCAAAATGAGTTTTTCTTGCCTAGAATGAAATTACTTCCCATGTCTTCATATCAGCCAGACACTGCGAGTTTAAATGCCTTTTCCTCTGCAGGTCTGGTGCCCTGGAACTGCTTTTTACACACTGCTATATCCTTGTGCTTTCTCACACCACCCAAACTCCCTCAGGAGCCATTACGGGACATCTTGCACTCCTGACTGCTGCCAAATGCCTGTAACCTCCACAGAGATACATTACTCTTACACCTATTCTCCTAAAAACATAACTGGGCATATTTCTGTTGCATCATGCCCTTCCCCATCTCTGTGTTTCATCCACTTTTTTTGCCTCTTGTTGTCCATCAGGAACATCCTGCAGAACCTGTGTCTGCCACACCTGGCCCTTCTTCCACGAGCAAAGACCGCAGGTGCTCCTAGAGTATAAATAAGCACATAATCCACCAATTCTCAAAACTAACCAGGACACATTATTCTGCTCTTGCCTGCAGCTCTTAATTTGCCTCTGTCTTTGCCATTACTTATGATTAAAAGCCCTGACTCTGTTATTTAACTCCGTGAAGCATGCAGCTTATATGAGATGGCGCACAACGCGGGATCTTACAACTTGAAACACTTCATTATATTAAGAAGAAAAAAGAGGCTTATGATTAACTTTGATTTCAAGCCACCAAATGAAACAGTTTAAAGCCATTTTAAATATGCTTCTCACAGTAGGAAACAGAATAAACCAACAAAATAAACTAAACATTATAATCAACCCAATTATTACCTTCTATTAGCCAAGGACTTAAGGGATGAAAAACATCAGCATTTTAACCCAAGTGAAGCATTACAGAGACAATTTCCTGGGGAAGGGTTTCCAGGCTATTTTCAGGTTAATCCTCAAAAAAAATATGCCTTTCCTTTAAAGGAATTCAGGTGATTAGTCTTATAGGTGTGAGGGTGAGAAATTAAATCTTAGGACTAACTTTATATTCCACTGTCTTCTCATATCTCATGGATGAGCATCAGCAAGAAATATGTGGGATGGTGTATAATATTTTAATAATAAAAACCCACTCACATACACTAATTAAAAAAATTACAAAATCTGGCATCAGCATCAGAAGGATGAAGGGGTGTGGCATCCACGAGGATCCATTAAGCAAAGAAAACCAGCTGACCTCACATCATCCCTGAGTGTTTGGCATTGTGCACAGCTCCAGATCACTGTCGGGAAATAAAACTGACTCCCCCTCCTCCCTGGGATTTAGAGGAGCACACTGGGTGAGATTTAAGCCTTTTTTCTCTCAGTGAAAGGCACAGGAGGTGCCCTTCTGGGCAAGATGAGGGGCCCAGGAGGCCTCAGCTGAACCACTGCTTCCCACCATGCCGTGCCCATGAGCGGCACTGGCCCCTCTCTGTCAGCGTGGGGAACACAGGGAGGCTCAGTTGAACACCAGAAGGGACTTGCCCTCATCACTGGGGTTTTCCCTCCCTCTTCCCACTCCCTTCTCTGCTCCCCACCCTTTTCTCACTGCTTTCTCAGCTCTGCTTTCCTAGGGCCAGGAGCTCGGGAGCTGGGGGATGGGACACTACTGAGAAATACAATTTCCATAGTAATTTGTAGGCTGCTGAAACACCGAAACTGCATCGTGGAGATGAATTTATCCTTCTGTTTTACAGCACGCGCTCTCGCCGCTGTATTTAAAAGGCCGACATAACTCACCCCCTCCCCAGCTCCCCGAGGCAGCTGCTCACAGCAAGCGGCCTCAGCTGCCCTGGCACTCGGATGGAGCTGGAGGGGGAAAAGCTGTTCCATAGGCAAAGCCCTGGGAGGTTTTTCTCACAGAGGGCAAACCAGTGGGAGGTTGGACATGCCCAGCCCCGGGAGGGCTGCAGAGAGCTGGGGCGAGCAGCCAGGGAAGTTCACGGCTGGGGTGTGAGGGCAGGGCATCTGCCAGCTCACTGAGAGGTGTGGAGGCCATGGAGGACGTGCTGGTCACTCGCTCAGCTGAAATCATCACTGATGTTGTGGCCAAACCAGTGAGAAACGGAAGTAAAATCCTCCTCCTCAGTCAGGTCAAGGCTCACCCTGCTCCAGGCCCCTTCTAGAGCTGAAGATGCTGATGGATCTTGTCCCTGCACCCTGGAGTCTCCTCATCAGTTTTCTCATCAGCCTCCCATCACCTTCCTCAGGGCTCAAATCAATCGTCAAAATGAAAAACACCATTATTCTTGGGGCTGTCCTGTGCAGGGCCAGGAGCTGGACTTTGATGATCTCTGTTGGTCCCTTTCAGCTCAGAATATTCTGTGATTATCCCCATTCTAGGAAACCATCCTCCTTTCTCCATCTGCGTGTGGCAGTGAGCAGGGCTGATCCTGTCTAAGCCCTGTTAAGGTATGGCTGCTCCAAACCCTCATCCCAACCAGTGCAGCAACAGTGCTCAGCTCTTATTCCTCCTCTCCATTCTTTGGGACAACCCTTCTTCCATGAGCCCAAAATGGTTTACCATTTGGTTGTGATAATGAATTTATTATATTTATGCTGGTGCTAAGCCTACCATAAACTACAGCAGCTCCTTGGAAAATAGTTCATTTGGCTTAGCCAAGTAAGCCATTTTATTTATGTCCCACTTAAACACCTGAATGTTGAACGCTGTATATAAGTAGGATGACAAATCAATACTCAATAGGGGATGCACGTGAGCAGGGGAAGCCCAAATCTCTCTAGCTTTGCTCCCAAAACATAAATTTGGAGAAGCAGGAGGAAAAGATGCCCATGAGACTGAATAAAACTCATCTGAGCACATTCACCACAATCCTTACATCTAGAAAACAATTACTATTACAGATTCAATTAATTCATGCTGTGTGTTAAAATTAATAAAATGGAAGGAGAGAATGATGGAACAGATGATTTTTGATCAAATTTGAATGTACTTGTTTGATTTGGGAACAAAAGTCTGATTTAAGCTGCTCCATTTTCAAAATCTAACATTATCTACAGGAATTTATGGTAAATTGATAGTTATTGATTGTCAAAGGTTTGGATAATGGGACTTGTTTCTCCATACCCAAGAGATATAGAATAGTTTAAAAGAGACCTATGATATGTCAGATCAAATTCCACTCTTTCTTTGAAGTAATGAACAAGTTGTTTCCCAGTTTTCAAAGGATCATCATAGAACGGTTTGGCTTGGAAGCGACATTAAAGACCATCCTGCCATGAGCAGGGACACCTTTCACTAGAACAGGTTACTCAAAGCCCCATCCAGCCTGGCCTTGAACGCTTCCAGGGATGGGACATCCACAGGTTCTCTGGAAAACCTGTTCCAGTACCTCACCACCCTCACAGTAAAGAATTTCTTTCCAATATCCAATTTAACCCTGCCCTTCTCATTTTGAAGCTGTTAAATCTTGTTCTATCACGGCATGTCCCTGTCCAAAGTCCTTCTCCAGCTCTCTTGTAGCCCCTTTAGGTACTGGAAGGTGCTCTAAGGTCTCCCCAGAACGTGCTCTTGTCTAAGACGAACAACCCCAACTCTCTCAGCCTGTCTTCACAGTAGAGGTGCTCCAGTGCCTGGACCATCTTCATGACCCTCCTCTGGACCTCCAACAACTCCGTGTCCTTCTTATGTTGGGGGCCCCAGAGACGGATGCAGCACTGCAGGTGGGGTCTCACAAGAGTGGAATAGAAGGGCAGAATCACCTCCCTTGGCCTGCTCCCCATGCTGCTTGTGATGCAGCCCAGGACACAGTTGCTGGGCTGCCAGAGCACATGGCCGGGTCATGCCATGCTTCTCATGAAACAACCCTCCCACCAAAAGCCCAACATAACAATACAGCACGATTCGTAATGTCAAAGTCCTTCATGCTCACCAAGGGCCCGTGGCAGCCTGCTATGCACAGGATCACAGAGTTACAAGAGCCTTTCAGGAACAGATTTACAGAGGACATGGAAAGCATCAAGAATGTTCACCCCTACTGAACTTTGATTTCTTACCTCTGAAGAAGCACTGCTGATCAATAACAAGCGTTCACAACAGGACCAAGAGGACACTTTTATGGTTTTGATTGATTGTAGGGGTTTACTGCCAAAGTGTGTTAAAAATATTTTCACTGAGTAGATTTCTGTTTTGTACTAAGGCCATATATCAGTAAAGGAGCTCTCAGAATAAACTTTTGATGCTGGAAGATTAATTCTCCATGAATAAATTAGCTCAAATTTATGGCCCTGGCATCACATGTGAGATTAGGCATCCACACAGTGTTGACAGGCTCATCAGAATTGCCCTGACAGTTTAAGTAACATCTTTTGTCAAACTTTGCACCTTTGCTCCTAACCCTGTTTCCCTGAAGTCAGCAGGAAATTCCTATCATGAATGCAAACATTTTGCTTTGCTAGGGATTTTTCTGTGACTTTTTTTTTAAAATTATTTCTATTTGCTTTCATCTATAATTGCTGATTTTGTTTTTATTTTACAATTCAATTTTTCTTCCTAGAATTAGTTTGTCCCAGTTACAAAATAGCACAAAGTTGAGTAATTCTTTTTTTTTTTCCACAGTCAATATTTAATTATTTTTTGCCTCAGATATTTACTTTATAATGACAGTCTAGAAAAGAAGCCTGTAAAAACTCCATCAAGTGTATCCTTTTTTTTTTTTTATTTTCCCATAATCATTACAAATATGAGGAACCCACCCCATAGTCAACACCAAAAACTCCAACAGACTATCAAGGCATTGTGATCTCGTCCCCTCTGGCATTTAATCTACCCAGGGATGTCACCCCAATCCTGCCTAGGAAAAGCTAAGTGTTACCCAGGTTTCAAGAAAGCAACCTCACAGCTTTTTAAGTCTGTTCCAAACTTCCTGACAGTTTTTCTACTAGTATTACAATATACAGTATCAGAGATGTTACATTCCTCTGAGAACAGTGGAAGTGTAAAGTCTGGCATGGAGCTTCTCAGGCCTTACTGAAAGCAATTCCTGGATATACTTTTAATAAGTTAAATATATATATGATTTTACCAGATATAGTTTATTGAATTTCTTATCTGTTCTAGGAGGTCAGTTTTTTAAAAGCACATTGTTTATGACTTGTGTCACCCCTCCATAACTTCTTTATGTAGACTCATAATTTAGGTACCAACGTGTGCTATCAACAACCATTTCTTGAACATCCCTTGCTTTTTCTCTGCCACACTGGTTTGTTTTCCTTTCCCTTACAGACAGAAGTGAAGAAGAGTAGCTTATTGCTCATGCTAGAGGGAGATTTCGGTCAAGAGATCTCAAAATGCCCAAGTATCAATTTATTCCTGCTGTCTTATTTGTTAGTCTGTGCAATTTACAATAAGTCTGTTGTTTTACAGTCACAAGTGTAAGTTGCTGTCAAGCTGCAGTCTCTCATCTTGTTAATCAATGCAACTCATGCTGACTCTTCACGGGAGTCCACCATTACTAGAAAGTGGATTATTATCCATCAACAAAGTTTCAGCTCTGGATTGCTGACCTAATTATTCCATTCAGCACATGTAACTCTGAGGGACAGAATAATGTTGTAGAATTTTTGAATTCCACAAGTTCAATCCATTTTTGTTGTAATACTGCAGGGGTGACAGACCAAGGTGTCTGTGTGTTAAAAATTGCACTCTGTTACAGGAACCTTTGCACAATTTTACCCTGATGATCTGCTTATATCACGTAGGAGATAAATTAATATTTCTTTATAAAAAGTTCTGATTGGGGGTGTATATAGCCCCATTTCCCAACTTGCTTAAGAAAATTCATGGAGTCAGGATTTTCCCTGATTTTTCATTGGCACAATTATTTTATAATTGTAGAGGTAAAACAAAGGCAATCCTAATTTAGACAATATGTATTGATTAAAAACAAAATCAGCATTAAAGATGAAGAATCACTTTTTGAGCAGACTCCTCAGCACAGACTCTTTCTAAGCATGTTCTTGGAGTAAAATATAGATGTAAAATAAGTTACATATTCCATTACAATTCCTTGAAATTACCACCTAATGTTTATCCAAAACCCAAACTCCATCACTAACAATAACTTTACATGTTCATTGTCCCTGAGTTTGTCTAGAGAAATAAGATACTTCAGTAAGAGATTTTAAGGTAGTGTTTCAAGTGTGTTAATCAAATGTTTGCTTCTTTCTCAATATACTCTTCTAAAAGATAGCCTTCACAATAGAAAAAAGGTTTATCACTAAGAGATCCAACCATTAAAAGACTATGTGATCATTGCTTTCTTTTTCAGATGTTCCTTCTCATATAAAAATGCTGAAATCCAGCCCCAGACCAACGCACTTCAGAAAGGCATCTGTGCAGAGTAACACTGAACACCTCCTCCACGTCATATTCTCCAGAAAATACAAAAGCCTTGCACTAGATTCCTGTCAGAAGCTGCTGTTGACAGTGAGCTGACATCTAAGTAGTGGTATTATCTATTGGTTCCCTGGGTTGCAATAGGGAGGGAGAATTAAAGCTCACATCAGTTAAGGTTTGCCTCCCATCTGAAAGATTTAAAGTGATATTTGCAGTTTTCTTTATTGCTAAAGGATCTATTATTTGGAAATAGTATCACCAAAAGAGATGAATCCTTTGTGGTGACAGTCACTGGCACAGAACAACTTTGCTCTTAAGATACCAAAGGAACCCTGCTCAATTAAGAACAGCCCTAATTGTTAACGTTTATAATTTTTACTACAGCCATACATATGAGGTCTCACTAACCTCATGATTTCATTGACATTTTATAGAAAAGAATGAGGAACCATCCCTTCTCCCACAATAGAGTTTTCTTATGCACAGCTGTATGTGGGCCAATATCGATATGCATTTTATTATCTGCATTGGAGTCCTGAGGCAATAAATACTACTGCAATACACCTGTCTAAAAACCTCCACTTTTATTCCTCTGCCATTGCGTGGGAACAGGGATATACAGGTTAAAGATGATGTCTTGGGTTTTTTTTCCTGAGGAGATGATTGAAACTGGAGTGAAGCAACCAACATTTTCGGGGCTGGTGTCTAAATGCCACACCTAAGACACCCTCCCTTTCAGTAAAAGTGTCTTATTCAGAGCTGCCAGCAGTAAGAGCTGTGACCCACCCAGGGATAGGCGGCAATGTGTGGCCTTTGGGAGTCACACGCTGCCCTAGAAGGAAGCAAATGTGGCAGGTCGGGAATTACCCTTCAGGTCACTGGGAATAGCTGTCAGAACTGGGACTCAGGCTTAGTATTTCTTGCTTTGCAATCTCATCCTAGAATCAGCTCTGATCCTGCTGCACGTTTCACGGCACGTGTTGCCAGCAGGACTGCAGAAGGTGTCATGACAGTCTGAATTAAAACAGAATGCTGTCATTTTTGATTGGGACACCTCAGTGATTGCCTTCATTTCACTTAACACCTACAGGTCTATTTTTCAATTTCCTTCTTTTGTCTGCTAGCCCTATGGAGAGGATGCTCCCCATGAAATTAGATGCAATTAGTATTGTCAACATTAGCAACATCTTTACATCTTTACATGAAACCCTGGCAACACATAGTGAAAGCTAAAACAATAGAAATACTGCTACAGAGAACAAGGAGAAAACGCCTGTATTACCAGAAAACCAGTAGCAATTCTACTTAAGAGTTTCTTTATATTACCAAATGGGGAGGTGGATCAGAGATGGGGAAAGCAGTGGGATATCCAGTGATGATAGCTTCTCTCTCCTCTGATCTTTAAACTGAGCAGAGGCTTGTTTATCTGCTGTGCAGTCCTCCCAGTGTCTCCACTCCAGCAACGAGCACCAGGAAAAGCTGCAGAGAGTCTTTCAGACACCTCAGAACATAGAAACAATTGTGGAAGCAAATACATGAGGATCCTTTGACCACTCACAGAAACGCCTGCACTGCTGCTTGGATTTCCACCACTGTGTACTAATACCCTATGTACTCGAGCTCTCTCCACCTCTGCCTCTCATCTTCTGCCCCCAGGCTTCGCTTCACACCTGCTTTATTGCTTTGCTTTTAGCTGAGTCCCAGCTGAACAAGCAGAACTACAGTAAAATGTCCCAGAAGCTCTTACGAAAGTGCACTGCCCTGCTCTGTGCACAAAGACTGTCTTTGTGCTTGTGTGAAGTCTGAAACGTGGACTCCTGACCTTTTCCCCACTAAGCTACCTCACACAGACCACACACTTTTAGGGTAAGAGCTGCCTATTCTCTGTGTCTGCAGTGCCTGAGATACCAGGGAGCTCTCCTTGGTTACTGGGCAATAAATGCAACTTTATTACTTGCTAACAAATGAAACAGATAATAATGAAGCTCTTCCCCAGAGACAAAATATCTGTTAAATCTCTGAGGAAAAAAAAATGAACAGCCTCATTTTAATATCTTTGTAAATAGAAAGACCTCCTTAATCAGCAGTAAGCTTAAATGAGGTGCTTGCTTAGCAGGAACACCTACACAGGAACTGATTTTCAGCAAATTGTCTGAGATGGCCCTCTACTCTGGATAATTCTCAAAGTGATTACTCCATCATGCCGGAGGCTGAGGAGTAGGACATTACAGGTACTAACAGGAACCGGTGTCCTCTATATTAGAAGCTGTGACATTCAGATCAATTTTCACAATGTATCACATCTCACAGCTGCATTTGGGCTTCAAAACTGACCCCTTTCAGTACTCAGCTGCATGGAAAAATTAACTGCTATGGCTATAAAGCAGAAAAAAATGCATGGCTATGGATAAATTGATGCTGCATGCACTCTAATCTTAAATAAAATCATTTTTATTCTGAAATAATATTTACTATGAAATTAAGACCTACATAGCAATGGAAGTACAATTAGTCTTTTATAGTTCTATTGCTTTTCATAGTGGAAAATGAAAATTCTTGCAGCATTGATTATTACCCTGCATTGCTACAGTGATCGATTAACCATTGATGTGTGTGTCAGCACCCCCCTTGGCTGATGCCAAGGTAGCCACACTGCTCATTCATTTGGCAGCTTCTGCTTTTTACAACATTTTATTTTCAGCCTTCCTCCACGTAAGATTTCAATCTTAAGGGCCTTGGCTATGTGGTCACTGTCCACAAAGGAAAACTAGGACACTGCAACAAAGCACTCCAGAAAATGAAATTTTTATTAAGGATGAAAATTATTTGATCAAATGTAGATGCCTCTATCTGACTTCTGAGCTGGCCATCCCCATCTTTTTCATAGACAACAGCCCTTATGTGAGGCTGGATTCCTCTCTTCCTAATGTAGATACCTAAAACAGATCAGAGTAGTTGTACCCTAAACATACCAATTTCTCTCCACTCACTATCAAGGAAGTCCAGAATAAGCAGCAGAAATAGAGACATTCACACTGTAGAGGACTTATGTGTATGTGTCTTGCTCATACCACCTGTCTGTTGGTTTAGTTTCACTACTGAATAACTGGCATGAAGTTATTTATTCTCCTTTGAAAAGCAAGTTTTATCTCTGTGGACAAGAAGTATCACAGAAGTTAAACTCTTTTAAGAAATTTTCTTTTCTCTTTTACTAAATGGGCTAAAACTATTTGTATCTAGTTAAAAGAAATTAATTTATTGAAATCTCAACTGAATTCCTTGCAGGAATGATTTAAATGATATTCATAAATTGTTAATTTGGTGATCCTTTGCCCACAGCACATTTAAGTTGTTTCTCACATATAATCACCATAATGTAAGAACTGAGTAACACTTGTTGAAGTGGAACAAAGTTCAAAACAATAGCTGAATTGCCGAAATCACAAATGAAAGTTTGATGACCTTCTAGTCACTTCTGATGTAAAAAGAAAATCCATGTTTATGTTTCTGCCCTAAACTCTGCAGTTTGTAATGAAAAAGAGTACCAGGTTTGAGAAGTCTTGTTCATAAAGAATACAGAAATAAGTTGTCACTCATCCTGCTGGGGACAGGTTTTTATTAGATAAAGACAGTGTCACACCCCCAGGAGACCTCTGCCAGAGAGCCCCAGGAATATTCCTTTAATTTATATTTGAGATGACAGGCTGGTATTTCTGTACCACACTGAGCAGAACCACCTGCTTCAACCACGTTGGGATCAGTCATTGCCTCTCTGTGCTCCTCCATCTTCCAGCACTCTTAACAAGAGTAACTGCATTTGACATCTCTACGCTCTTCCAAGGAATATCTGAAAAGCCAGTTGATTAAAGTGGCTCTAGAACTTCAGTACAAAGCATTATTTAATCAGCCCCCCAAAAGGAAAAAAAAACACATAGAGCAAAAGAGGACAGTTGTAAAAAAACCTGTCTTTTATTCACCTTGTTTAGTCTTTTTTAAGACGTTCCCCTCAGTTTAGGTAAATAATTTCAGGTTGAAATAGCAGACTGCCCTGCTTCCAAAACACCCTCTCTTCATCATTCTTACGAATTTGCTTGTCATTTTTCACTCAAATCCATCCCAGCCTCTCCTAGGTCAGAGGATCTTGACACTAATCCCTAAAAACCACACAATTACTGTTCGGTTATGGAACAGGTCTGACACACAGAGAATCACTACATAATATTGAGTAAGGTTTATATCTACCCCTGTGGAAACTCTGCAGTAAGTCCTCTCTGCAAACAAGCTCTGTGTTTTCTCCTTCACTGCCAGTTCTCAGCACTGTCTATGCAGCTGTGGCAGTCCAGGACCGGGCCCAAGAAATCTGTCCTGAGCTTCGGAATTGGTTACTTTGTTCAAGGTGTCTCCTTTATTCCAGTCTCCTTCACAAGTTACCCCACCTCAATTTATACATTCAGGAAGTTAGGAAGCAATAGTAGTGACATTTCCTGGTTAGAAGAGACATCTCCAAAGCTAGTGCTGGTTTGCTGGAATTTATTTTTCTGGAACAATCAGATCGTCAACTCCTTCTTTCTCGATAAGGCTGCAAGCATCTTTAGAGGACCTTGATTGCAGCACTGAATAAACTTAATACCTGAACTATAAACAAAGCCCTTGAGCCCAAAGAAAGAAAAACTAAACCTCTGATAGTCCTAAAAATCACAATGAGAGAACACCACTTAACCTTTAGTTTTGACTACACCTGGGAAATTCCATCACCTCCGGGCCATTACAGCTGTGCCGATTAGACCTGATCTCAGCAGGGTTACTCAGGATGAAGGATTAAAACACTGGTGTCAGCTGATAGTTCATCACTTGTAGATGAACAAGTGGGACACTTTTAGATTTCCCAGTGGAGGATAGGCCCTTAAGGCTGCTTTGTGCCTTATCAGGAAGGAAGGGGAAAGAAAAACCTAAAAGCACTTTGCTTTGACATCTACCTTCAGTGATACAGCACTTTACTCCCCAGCAGGAGGCTCAGCCTTGTAAAACAGATTGCACTGTAAAAAATTCAACTGTCACTTGAAAATGCTGAAAATTAGACATTAATGCTGTGTTAGAGAAATTATGGATTTCTTTAGCATTGTATGTACATCAAACTTAAGTTAATCTCATCAGTCAGCTGACTGAGAAATGAAAAGCTGGTTTTGAAATACTGAAATGGCTTCATTTGGAGATGGTTTTTAATGGACCAAAAAAGAATCCATGTACACACACCACAAGAAATCAATATTTAAACTTTTCAGGAGAAAAGAAAGTAATTCTCAATATTTTCCATTTATGAAAGCAGATCTTGATACTAATAAACCAAATGTAGGTAGTTATTACTCATTTTGGTAACAGGCAGAATGACATGATTATTTTTTGAACTTTAAAGATTTTTTGAGAAGTTTTAGTCTGGGAGAAAACTTCTTAAAAGAAAAAAAGTATTTTCAACAAGTTAGGACCAGACATGAGGAGTACTTAATCAACCATTGTATTAATGAAACACACTTTAGAAAAATAATTTGCATCTAGATTACTACTTTCAGGCTGGTAGATTTCTTGTTAGACCCAAATTTGCTCAGTTCTTATCTGCCTTCATATTGATGATTTCCCATGTCCTTTTGAATTCTTTATATGACACCATAATCATTTTGGAGACTTATTTCTGCTACAAGTTGGATTGTAAATCTTAAATTAGGGGGCTTTTTGGGGCCAATTACTGTAGTTCCATTCTGCTCTGAGCACAATGGGAGTCTTGCTGTGTAACTTAGGCCTCACAGGCATTAAAGTCTGACTCGGTCATTCATAATTAAGGGTAATGATTATATCATGTCCCAAATCTCACAGTATCTTTGCTTTAGATGTTCAGTCAGGCTCACCAGTTAAGAGAATTTTCTTGCACTCAAAACAAGAGCTCTCCCAGAAGATTCCAACTCACTGGGCAGATCCTAAGATTCTGCAGCTCTGGCACTTTGTGCTTTGTGGTGGAGAATATCTTTCACTGTCATGCTGGGAAACATGCCAATCCCTCCAGAGCAAGCAGTGGAAATGAGTAAGGTCAAAGAATGGAACAATTCCCACAATCAAAACACAAAAGGGGCAAGTGGGGAACTAGATGGACTCAAGACCTGTATCCATAATCCTAGGGACATATTGAAGGTAATAGATAAAGGAATTCTTATGGATAGACATCAAAGAATAAAGATTCCAGGGGAATTGGACTTGGGAATAATGAGAAATTACTTTGTAACATTCAGTCCCATTTTCCCAGAAAACAATTAAATCCAGACTTGTTTTTGTCTTAACAAAAGTAGGATGTGGTTCTTGGGATAAATTAAACAAGGACAGATTAATTCTTCATTCCCAAGGAACCCTTTTGCAATCTTCATCCTTAAACATTGTTGAGTGGCTCTCCTTATCCCACTCCTCTCCCCTGGAAAAGCCTTCAATAAAAGAGAAACTGCCAACATGTAAATTTAAACCAACCTCACATCCCTTCCATCAGAAATAGTTCTGAACCTAAAAAGCTTGATGGTAATTTATAATGTTGCGTAACATTGAAAAACCTGCTCTATCAATGTTTTTTTTTCTTTTACTTGTTACTCTTTGAAAATTAATTATTTTTAAAACACTGTGAATATGTGAACGTGTACTTCAGCTGGCCCCTTCTTTCTCTCTCAGAAGATGTGACAGCAGGAAGAAGGTGATGGCAGTACCTCTTGGCATGGGACACATGAGGACCTCACTTAGTTCCGTGTTTTACTGTGCTGGATGTTCTACAAACCATTGTCAAACTCGTAAACAACTGCCAACATGAACAAACACTTACTTTGACCCTTTGGGGACGCTTAGCACTAGTCAAGCAATGGGATATCACAGCATATACCTATTTTACCTCCTCACGGATGCAGGTTATGGAAACTTGGCAGAAAATAAACTTCTTAGGCTGTCAGTGTAGATTCATGAAGGGATTACATGACATTGTGGTCTACCAAGTGTTCAGATGGTCTTTCCTTAGAAGCAAATTAACCAATTGCTAAGTCAGGGAGGAGGGGGTGTTGTTTGTTTTTGGTTTTTTTCGAAGTACACACAGCTAACAGAACCAGCTGCCTTTCTGTCCCAAAGCTCACACTCCACAGAACTCTGGCATTGCTTTCCTGTGAAATGCTTCCTAGCATGGAAGTCAAATCAGTGTATCAGAGTGATAAGACCTAACACCAGCGAAAAAGCTTCTGCAGTGATCTTATAAACCTGTCCTGTGGGCAAACTCTGCTCTACTTTCAGAAGTCTATCATAACAGTACTGAATGTGGGAATCTGGAAATAAACCACAAGACTTGTGCCCTTATTTGCATGTTAATCCCTTCAATGATTTTCCACGTCACAGCTATTTCACAGCTTGCAGATATTAGTGTCAACCCTGACTTCAAAGTGAAAGTTCAAGGCTTTTGCTTAAGCGTGCACTGGACTCAACGTAGTGAATGACACTGGTTTTTTCCCCACAGTTAAGTTCTTTGGCTACACACTTAGTAGTACAGTGCCAAAAAAAGGCACTGGTTGCAGATCTCTGACAAATCACACTAAATTCTGTCATGGTGAAATAAAATAAATCAAAAGTATTTTTCTCTGAACAGGACAAAAATAATGCTCAAAGCTCAAAAATGAACATGAAATCACATTTACTATTAGCCTCATTATGACAGGCAAAAATCAGGAATCTTTTGTTACATAACCTACTGGAAGAGGTTCAAACACTTTGCTTGTTCTTCCTTGAAGAACTCGAGTAAGCAGGCAATAACTATGGGGGAAATGACGAGGTGCTGTGCTTCCCTTCTGCTCTTTCTCTCACCTCTTACTTGCTCTGGGAAACCTGGCTTGGCTATCTCAAGGGCCCTGGCCTCTCACTCATAGTAGCAGCTCCAGAACCTTAGGTGAGGATGATGCTGCGCCTTAATAACCTCAGAGGGCAGCACTCTTCTGTTTTTCAATTCCCCAGGGTTTCATTAGAGGATCTGCTAAATCAGGCTTGAATAGTCTGTCATTAACTGCAGAATTTAATTATGCTGATTTGCATTTAGGAAAGACTGAAGCTTGCTGGGTTGTTGCTGCTATCATGCTGTGTTTATCTTTTACTCTGTTTTCTAAGGGGTTTTTTTACAGTGCATAAAGGTCAGGGAGACAAACATTCTCAGTGCAAAGCCACTCCTGAGGACGTGGTGACACTGGGGACTTGGATAAATGCTTACTGGTAAGGGAACAGACTCAGTAGCAATGCTGGAGTGTACCTACCCCACACATCAGAACAGCCAACATCGGCCTGGTATAATCAAAAGAAATTATGAGAAGAGCAAGATGATCCATTGAGACTCTGAAATGCACCCACGGGACATACATTTGCAAACTGCTTATTTAAAACATATGCACTCCCCATACACATAACGTCATTGAGAAAATGCCTGCTGACTTCAACAAGAGCTCTGCTAAGCTTGACACTTTTGGTAATAACGTCTGTGTCACTGAACTGCTGATCAAGCTTTTTGCTCTCTTTTAACTACATCATCCTGGATGAAGAATTGATAAAAAACATCCCAGATTGTTCTCTCACTGTTGGAGTTTCAGTGATCTTGCCTGCAGTACTAATATGGTTTATGCTCTGAATATTGACAAAAAGAAGTAATTTCCTTCAGAGTTTTTGCGGAGTGGAGAATAGGAACTGTGCTGCTGTGGCTGAAAGTCTCTTTTCCCATCTTGCAGGGTCTCTACCGCACTGAGTTCCTACTTCAGGTCTCTGTACAGCACCACAGGTCTAAGAAGCCCTGTGAAAAGCTCTTTCTATTCTCATTCTAAACACAGCCAAACACAATCACTCTGTGCCAAAAGACTGCAGCTGGTAAGGAAATTAAATTTACTCCAGATCATCCAGTAATGCATTATAACATAAATGATGGAGAGATAACAATCAAGACATGCATAAAAGTGTATCAGAGAGCACTTTAAAAGTTTAAGGCTTTATCTAAAAGAGCAAAAACCCACCTAGTAACCATGTCTTTTTTTTCTTTTTGACTGGTGGATGGATTAATAATAAAAACAATATATTAACAGAGCTAATATGACATTCACTCTGTACTATTCATTTATCTCACAAGTCTTTTGAATCCCAGTAAATGCCACAGATTTTTCCTTTTTTTCTTTTTTTAATGGAAGATTGTAATTCCCAAACTCAAGACATTCAAGACAGATTACAAATTTTTCTCCAGTGCAACCCATCCCTTACTGGGCCTTGTTGCCCAAAAATGCAGAGATCTTTCACCAAGAATCTTTAATGTGTCTTCTCAAGCACTGGAAAAATGAAAGCTTCCTAGAGAAATTAGTCCTATAATTCTTGCTTTCACACCATCAGAGTTTAAAAGATTGTATATTAGAACATAAAAATAATTATGCCTCATATATTTTTTAACATTTGAGTATATTTTTCATTATAATTTCTCAACAGAACCTGCACTAAAAAGCTCAAACAAAAATCAAAAAAAATCTAAATTTCTTCACTATCTTTGCACTCATGCTAAACCCATGCTCAAAAACACTTCAATGTTTCCCATTAACAGGATTTGAGGTCTACAGCAGAACGGACAAGAAATTTTAAGAAATCAAGAATTTGTGGAAATTTTTTCACTCTCTCTGAAATTGCTTTCAAGCACCTGAATGCATTGCTAAGCACTATACAGAAGTGATGCTGGTTAGACTATTAGATTTCAATTTCCATCACAGAAAAACGCATTTGTGAAGTATTTATACACACAAAGAAGCATAACATTAACTGCACAGTGGAGATGTTATCACTTACAGCCACTGAGTGCCTCAACTACAAATTAGAGGATAATTAATTTAAAATAGTCCTGTACTAAAACACAGAATAGAGTAGTTAAAGGAAAAAGCTGTAATAGTTCTTTATAGAAAGGACATGAATGTTACATCAATTTGCTTAACAATGAAAGTTTGGAACACGTTGTAGGGTAGGGTTTACCTTACACAATAAAGGGCCTTAAGCAAGATTTAGAGGCACAGCTTGACATTAATCCCAAATTTGTCTCAGCCCACCCTGAGGTCCTGTTTAACCAGATCTCTGTTGACTGGATTCCTGACACACAATAGTGAAGCCTGTAGCTCGTTTTTTACAGGGCTAAAAGCAATCAAAAGTTATTTGATATCTAGGGCAAACACAAGCAGTTGTGGGAGACCCACAATCCCTGAAGCTGGAAAAGGGCAGGGTTGGACCAGTGCAGCTCCCAGAATTCACTGCATCACTGTTGTGTAAGACCTGGCCCGCAAACACTCGCCCACATGAGCATCCCCCTCATGACACAGTCCCCAGGGAGCTCTAAGTACAAAACATGGATGCAAGTTGCTCGTGCACTTAAAAATTTACAGGTTCAAAGCCTTGACTTCCACCTAGGCCTCAGATGAGGGAAATTATGGGTGCTCAAGGCCAAACTGTTTCAATTGCGTATTTAACTTTCCAGCAAGCATATTTTTTCTTATGGAATACACATTTTTTTACATGCATATAATGCATTTTTCCTTTCTAAGTTTTTCTTTATACATCTGTGTAGAAATCCATAGAGAAGCTGGCAATTACAATGAAGAGATAACCTTTTACAAGGAGAGAATTTAATTCTTCTCAAGCACTTAGGAAGACACACGTGGTTTTGTGATGTCTTTTCCTCCCACCCCGTTTACTGAGATATTAACATAAATTTATTGTAGGTTTTTTACTTCAGGTTGTCAGATATTTTTCAGCATATTCAAGTATGTCTGTAACCTCAGTCTACACACTTGGAAAAATGAATGTATGTAAGAGCAGTGAATAATATACATGCATTAAACAACATTCTTCCTTCTTGAGGTATATTTTGTGTTTCCTAAAGCCAAGCTGGCAGAACCCTCACATATCAGGTAATTGTGGTCTTTGCATCTGCTTTCCATTATTCTGCAGGAGTTCAGAGACAACAAACAAGATTTTTTCTGTGCTATTTCAATGACACTCAAGAGAAACAGTAATTCATATTGGACATTTTCAAATGCCTAGGTAAATTCTTATAGTTATTAAGTTATTTTTCAAGTTTCAAAACATTATTTTAAATGTAAAAAATGTTAATTTTGATTTTAAAACTAATAAGAGGATTAGTGGTGGAGGATTTCTTTACAATGGCAAAACACTACGAATTTCATAGCAATCACTAAGTACTGCATGATTTCCCACAGTCTTCTCCAAAGATTCCTTTTGTTTCTTTATTTCCCCAGAAAACAGCAACCCATGGCTGCAATAAAGTGAATCAACCCCTCTGCATTACTTCACAATAGTGTTGCTGTTAATGCTTTTCACCTTCTAATGAAGAGAGACTTTCTGTAGTAAAAACTGTGCATAAAACACAAAATGGTTTGTGTTAGAAGGATCCTAAATATCATCTTGTTCCAACCCCCCTGCCACAGGCAGGGACACCTTCCACTAAACCAGCTTGCTCAGAGATCCATCCAACCTGGCACTGAGCACTTCCAGGGATGAGGCATCCACAGATTCTCTGGGCAACCAGTTCCACTGCCTCACCACCCCCACAGTAAAGAATTTCTTTCCAATATCCCATCTAAACCTGTGCTTTTTCAGTTTAAATCCATTACCTCTTTTCTCATCACTGCATGTCCTTGTCAAAATTCCCTCTCTAGGTGTCACATAGCCCTGGTACTGGAAGGATCTCCAAGGTCTGCCCAGAGCCTTCTCTTCTCCAATATGAACAACCCCAACTCTCTCAGCCTGTCTTCTCAGGAGTGGTACTCCAGCCCTCTGAGCATCTCTGCGGCTTCCTCTGAACGCACTCTAACAGCTGCACGTCTCTCTTCTGCTGAGGACCCTATCTGAATGCAGTACTCCAGGTGAGGCCTCAAAAATACAGACTGCTGGAAAGCAGACCACTGTTTTCCCAGGAAACCAAAAAATAGTTTTAAAATGGCTTTAATAAAAGACAAGCAACTTCAACTGAAAAAAAAAAGAGTTTACAGTCTGCTTCTACTGCCTGTAATAAAGCTGCTATCTGTATGCTACTTCCTGCAAACAAGTCCTTACAGAGCCAGGACTCAAATTTGCAGAATGATTGTATGACCCAGACTGATATTAATTCTGAAGAAAAATCAGGAGTCTTGAATTATTAAGGAAGACTGTCATTGAAGTTTTCATTGAACATCCATATCCTGAAGCTATATAAATGTCACAAAAAGCCACAGCACTTTGGCTCTGATTCAGGGCAATTGTTAACCAGTCAATCAAAATACCTCTGTATTTAAAGCTAAGCATGTGCACAGTATTTCCTGCTCTATCAGGCCTCAGATTCCCACATCACTTAATGAATCTCTGACTATTGTGTTTCTAAGCAGAACTGAGGGTCTTAAACTCCACAGAAAATACTTATAGACCTCAATAAAACCTGTTTTGTCTATACAGAGGGAAAACTACTACATATCAAACTAGGATTTCATACTCCATTTGCTGTACCATGTCAATTCCCTCAATGAAAAGTTAGTGCCCTTGTTTGTTATAAGTTTAAACACTTTCAAAGTATATTATTAAACAGCAAATCAAGGTTTGCTTGATAAAGGCTAAAGACCTGTTTACCCTGAGATTCTTGGAATGCTACATGTAAATTTACTTTGTAGATGGACAAGTTACACCACATTAAGTATCTGCAAAGGTAGTCCCTTGTGGAATTAAATGCCTTTAATTTAATTTAGCCTAATCCACTTCATGAGTAAAATAAACAAAATGATATGGAGAGTACTTTTATTCTGAATGAGAGCTCTGTGTAGCTTAAATAACCAACTGACAACTTTTTAGTTAATTCATAGAATCACAGAGTGGCTTGGGTTGGAAGGGACCTTAAAGATCATCTCATTCCGATTTTCCTGCTATGTGCAGGGACACTTTGCACTAGACCAGATTGCTCCGAGATCCGTCCAACCTTCTCTTGAACACTTCCAGGGATAGAGAATCCACAACTTCTCAGACAAACTTCACTGAATATCCCCAAGTAGATGGTCTCTGACAGTGGCCAAACAGAAATTAGAAGAGGCAGGTGGTCTTGTATAAAGGTCCCTCCTCGTTTGCAACACGCTGATAAGTAAAAAAGCAGAGGACAGCAGTGTCACGTTTTCATCCTGGCTCCTGCATGGCTAATTGTGGCCATATTTTAAGAAGATGCCGTTCTCATGGTACTTTAGGAGCAAGCCTCCGAACAGTTCTTTGCACACAGGATTCCGTTATAATCAAATGAATCAGTGTCAAATGAATAGCCATGTAGTGGCTCTCTCAAGAAGAGGGCTGAGGTCTGTGGGCTGCAAACCAGGAGGGGGGCAGGCGCTGGCCCAGCGATGAGCTGAGCACGCACTCAGCCTTCCTCAGCGCCGGTGGCGGGCAGTGCTCAGCGCCGCGGACAGCGCTCAGGGCAGCGCTCAGCACCGCGGGCAGCGCTCAGGACAGCGCTCAGCGCCGCGGACAGTGCTCAGGGCAGCGGTCAGCACCGCGGGCAGCGCTCGGGGCAGCGCTCAGCACCGCGGCCAGCGCACAGCACCGCGGACAGCGCGCAGGACAGCGCTCCGCACCACGGACAGCGCTCAGGACAGCGCCCAGCACAGCGGACAGCGCTCAGGGCAGCGCACAGCGCCGCGGACAGCGCTCAGGACAGCGCCCAGCACAGCGGACAGCGCTCAGGGCAGCGCACAGCGCCGCGGACAGCGCTCAGGACAGCGCCCAGCACAGCGGACAGCGCTCAGGGCAGCGCACAGCGCCGCGGACAGCGCTCAGGACAGCGCCCAGCACAGCGGACAGCGCTCAGGGCAGCGCACAGCGCCGCGGACAGCGCTCAGGACAGCGCCCAGCACAGCGGACAGCGCTCAGGGCAGCGCACAGCGCCGCGGACAGCGCTCAGGACAGCGCCCAGCACAGCGGACAGCGCTCAGGGCAGCGCCCAGGACAGCGGACAGCTCCCGATCTCGCACGCACCCATTCCCTCCCATAGGATTTTAAGTCTTGCCAAAAGCCCATCCAAAGAAACGCCTTTGAATTCAGATCCAGCAGAAAAGGTAGCACAGCACAGGTCGTTCTGAAAGCGCAGTGTTCAGGCTGGGCTTTTCCAGGCCACTTGGAGGATTATTCTATTTCCGGAGAACCAGGCATTCAAATCTCATCAAGGCTTTTGGAAAACGTTCGACTAAGCAGCAACTGTTATCCTTTAAAAAGGATGCTCATCCTTCAAAGCTCATCACTCAAAGCTCACTTAAGTAATGAGTTGATTCTGTGATTCCAAATTTCCAAGGCCTGAAGGGAACTGCAATTACCCTACAGCTCTGGGTTTCTTCCTTGCTTCTGTAAGTAAAGACTGAGGAGGAATTCTTGTAATATTCAACCTGGATGTAGAAGCACCTTCTTGGTGTGCCCTACTGTCAGTCAAATATACTCAGGATTAGGTGGCTTTATTCTTAATTTCTAAAGGCATTGTTTGTGCATGCATGGTGAATACAAATATTACTTCTCAAAAAAAAAACCAGTCAGCAAACCTGCTTTTATACAGGAGCAGAGTGCTGACATCTTGGTGTAAGTGCTGAGCTGGACTTAAAATGAGCAAGAAGAGGAGTGAAATTGTGCAAAGAATAAGTATTTTTTATAGTGTCTGTCATTCAAGGATCTCTAAATGCTTTTTAAGTTACTCCTCAGCAAGCCGAAGAATACTCCCATGTGACAGACAAACGTTAAGTTGCCCACTTTACAAATGGCTGAATACAGATACAATGAGGCCCAATTAGAGAAAATTTGCAGAAATAAAGATTTTTTTTTTCACACCAAAGTAGCTGCAAATCCCTGCCACAAATATGTTACAAAGGACCAATACACCTTATTCTTCAGAGCAGGACCATACTGCATCAGCACCCAGCTGCAGACTGAACCAAGAGACCCACATCTACCCTCAGTGTTGGTCCAGAATACCCTCATCTCCAAAATAGGAAAAATAGATACCCCCTCCACACTTGTCTGACAGACAAGCAGTCAGCTTTGATATATATGAAAAGGAGAAAGGACATGGTATTGTCATCTCAGAGGTAGATAGAAAATTCTGATCCAGAAAGACATGCTAAGATGAAAAAAGTAATAGAAAACTCCATATTGCCTTCCACTACTTTTGCTGTCTCACAAAATCAAGACACTACATTAATTTTGTTCAAGTTTGCAAGTCTATAACAGTAATGCCTGTAGTAGCTGTTTTGGCACAAGTATTAATACTTCACCTTTAGGCAGGTTTGAAAAATCAATATACTGTGAGTTTCCACTAGAGGCGGTAATTAAAAAAACCAAACCAATACTGAAACCTTCAAATGAAGTGATTCTTTTATATAATCTGCCCAATGACTGTCTGAAGTTTAATTGCTCTAACTTTTAGCAGTGAATAATAGCCACCTGTACAACAATCTGATTAGAGAGCACAGATTCCATTTGTTATAATTAAAAATCTCGTTCAATGCCTTTCACTTCATTGGTAATTTGGTTGAAAAATTCAGAGTCATTTATGAAAGTGATAATCAGGGTCATTTATAGATCACACCACCATACTCATAGCCCCATGAGTCTCTGCTGTGCAGTGCTGGGGCAGATTAAATCTAAAGGAAACAAAAACCTTCTCTGCACCAAACCATCCTTTAGTCTGTTGGAGTCAGTCCGCTAACAGCCAGGAATTTTTGTCATTGCAACAGAGAAGACTGCAGACACCATGGCTAGAAATACAAGATCCTTATGCACTGCAGCTTTGCGATGAAATATCAGTTCTGATTTTTAAAAAAGCCACATCACCTCATTCTAAATAGCAGTTGTCATCCAAACTTTATGATAGAGTGTACAGAAACATGCATCTACATTGCCAACAGCGAAATCCAGTGCTTGGGATTCAATATTTATCAGTTGCATTTTGCAAAAATATGTACTGAAGTGCTACTGGCCACATTGCTGAGTGAAAAAAAAGCAGCCAGAAATAGGAACACCATGGTATGACATCCAAATTTTCTCCTGGTGAAGTTCAGAAGACTGTCTGCCTCTCCCAGGAAAATAAACCCATGACCTACACAGGACTGTAATGGTACAGAGAGATAAACCATGAGGAGGGCATAAGTTTCATCCCACAGTACATTTGTGATTACAGAAAAGGCCAGAAGAAAGGATAGTGTGGAAGCTAGATCTTCCATGCTGGGGAGAAAAACAACCAGGTTAGGACTATAGCTAAAACCTTTGTTACTGATGCTTTCCTAGAGTTATATGTTAGACAAT
Organism: Callaeas wilsoni; assembly: GCA_013398955.1. Taxonomy (NCBI): domain Eukaryota; kingdom Metazoa; phylum Chordata; class Aves; order Passeriformes; family Callaeidae; genus Callaeas; species Callaeas wilsoni. Next base: position 317,618 of record VWPU01007092.1, read on the forward strand.
GATTCAGAAGCACACAGTCCATGTAAGGAGCAAAAACATTGCAAGAACTGAAACAGTATTTAAACCACTAATCCTTTGCATATTAGCTCCAAAGGTCTGATTGAGTGCTATGCTTCAGTATTTTTATTTTCTTTTACTGCCTTCTAAAGGAGCTCACATGACATACAGCATAAAATTTGAGGGGTCTTCTTTATGAAAAAATAGCAGATCTCCAGGCCAGCTTTTGTGCACAACTATTTTTTGGGTCAGTTGGCACCATTCTGGTAGGTTGCTGACGGCTGCTCTGGGACACTGGGATCTCTCACCACAAACACACATCACACCCCACCACCCAGGCAAATCTGCTATGGAATAAGGATTACCCTAAGAGATAGCATTTCTCTAGGAGCTGTTTGTCTAAAGCCAACACATACATCTCAGCAGATTTAACAAGGCAAACAAGGACAGAATAAACTGTATTTAGAACAAGTGAACAGAGTGGGGACTGTGATCAAGGTCAAGTTTAAATGTAGTCAGGGCGTGACTGCAGCTCTGGTAGATCTATCCAAGCAGGTCTGGGATGATAATAGATTAGTCATAGGAACATGGTGCTCAGAGCAGCTGCCTGACCCAGATTCACTGCCAGTGACTGGCTACTTGAAAACGGGATGAAGAGTGCCTTTATGTGCTGTGGTTTCACCTTGGGCATCATTTCCCTCCCTGTGCTCATCTTGAAAGACACAACTGTATACGATATGCACGGAGAACCAAGATCTAAACGGGTGGTATCCTACCAGAATGATTACCCCAGATGGACCTGGATCCATCCAGGCACGTTAGGAAGTTATGTTCATTTGGAGATCTTGGAGATCATGGAATGTTCAGCTTGAAACCAACCCGTGGTATATGCCAAGGACTTTAGGGAAGCCTGAAGTACTCATCAGTGCATTCTTGGTAATGAGTGACTTTGAGAGCACATTTTTTAAAGGAATATTCATGGTTGCAAAGGAGCTATCACATTCTTATTGTAAAAGCTGTGATGACTCTCTGGGGTCTCAACACAAAGAAAGCTATGCACACCCATTACAGATCTCAAACAGCAGCTCTCTTTCTGATGAAGACAGAGAAACAAGACACCACTCATAACATTCTATCCTGTAGAGAGTTCTAGTCTAAATCCTGCTCATTTTATCCCTAACAACAACCTGAAAGGAGTCAAATCAGGCTAGAAACACCACGTTGAATATTAAAGAGGTTGTGAATGCAGTTTGTGGTCTTGCATAAGCAAAGGATGAATTAAGAACAGACTAACAGCTTGTGTCTAAATATGCTTTTTTCAGTCCCTTCAATTTACAATACATTTTTAATGGTATTGACGAGCTGTAGATGGATGGGAAAATTATGTGCTAAAAAGCAAATCTGAGGTGAGAAAAGGGAATTAAATCTCCATTTAGCAGAAAAATTATTTCAATACTTGTTTTCCTTCCAAAGCAAGATGATAACAAGGACTGTTGAAACTTCCCAGTAAACAAAATTTCAGTTCCCATCAATCAAACTCTAATTTTATTAAAACTGAAATAATTAATTTTCCACATATTATTTATATAACATAAAAGCAAACAACCATCAAGGATTACATTTCAAAGTTTTTTTCAGATATCAGATTTTGACAGAGTACTCTAATTCATCTTTTTCTAAACACGGCATTATCAAAATCATAATGTTCCTAAATGAAGTTAATGGCAAAAATACAGAAAGAAATATTCAATCTGAAAATTTTATACTAGATTCCACTATCAGCCAGAATTTTCTCATCAACTGAAATATTATCAGATGTAGGATGTTGTCTGATTCAGTAAAAAAAGTTAGTTTCTGTGCACTGTGACAAATTCTGCTTAGATTCACAATAAAACCCTGACTCAGCCCCAAACATGGACATGAATAGAAGACATTATCCTCGGTTTTCTTTGTAATTTGGCATAAACCTGTTCTACAAGTGTAGCCTAACCAGTATTGTATGGAGTTACAGATTCCTGTCATCCCTTATTGAAAACTGGATATCCAACAGATCAATGACATTTGTATCATTTAATGTAATTCTAATTATAGACAACCACTTAAATTTAGCACAAAAAGACAAAGTTTATGTACTAAATGAATACAGATGGGTATTATGGGAGTTTAAATTCCAGTCAAAACTTAGAAAGAAAGGAAATGGAAGGAATTATCATTCTTTACAAATGGGAAAGGAAGGTAAAGCCCAGTGAGAAGCTCCAGGCAGGATGTGGTTCCCACAGAAGGAGGAGGTAGAGCTGCCCTACAGGGACACAGTTATCCTGTGTATGGCAGCAGCATGAGATTTGTCCAAGGTCACACAGGAAATCAGTATCATATTCCCTCTAAACTCAAATTTGTTGTGTGCCAATCCAAGTGTATTCATTGCAGGACACTGCTTCTCCTCAGAAACCATGAGATGTCTCAGAGCCTGTGTGATGGAGGTAAGCTGAGGATACCGCAGTGGCCCCTGCTCAGCACAGAGCATTGCACCTCTGGGCATTTAAACACAGGGTTTCCCTTAAATTTTACTTTTTGTGACTAGATCAAATGCAATGCCCACTGGTTAAATATCTCCCCTTCTCAATCCCATGCAAAGGCCCTACAGTTCAACAAATTGTCTTGCACATCCTGGAGCCTCCAGTAGCCAGGAAACTTTTAAAGCCATGTGACTCCATGCAGCTTGGGCAGACAAACAAAGTGGGCACAGTGAAATGTTACCACACTCTGCAATCCCAATGGACATCAAGGGCAACATACACTGGGAGAAGAAAACTGTGTAGACTATGGGGCTCAAGTGACACATTCATATAAAAGATTTACTGTTCAGATTAACATGCTGAATTTTGATCAGACACTTTGCATTTCATTACCATAGGTTAGTCCTTGTTCTCATTTATAGTCAAATCTCTAGACTTACTTTTCTCCCCATGGCAGGTCACATTTACATTAACAACTTCTTAAGTTGCTCCGTATCATAGCAATGTGGCACAGGCTTTTCAGTCAGACTGCATGACATACACTACTACTCCAGCACAGCACACACAGAACTCAATCAAATATTGTTTTGCTTCTCACCCCAGTCTGTCCTTGCTGTAGCTAATTGTTAATGCCTTTCTTCTCGCCATGAAGTTGTTTCTCTACAGAAACACTGATACTATTTTTGCCTCTCCTCACACCTTCAGCATACATTCCTACTGCTTGCAAACAAAGTGTGTAACAAACAGTATCGTTGTTTAGGACTTTCGCTAATAACAATTCTCTCTGCCTCACACTCTGTCCTCTCACGGATGCACGCGCTCCATTTTACTGATGCTGCGGATTCTCAAATGGACTTTCTTGCTGATGGTGCTCCGTATCACCTCATCTCATAAAGAGTCTCCCTGCATCTCCTCTTCACCCTTGCTGGTTTTACTCTCTTGATTTACAGTATTTACAACCAGCCTTTCCAAAATTAATGCCCTATTTACCCAGAGAAATGATATGGCTTGCTTAGTCTCTCTTTACAAGGACTGTCTAAGAATGGAAAAGTAGTAAAGCTGAAATGGGAGTCAATCAATAAAGAATTAAAGGATAACAGTATAATTAACATTAGTCTATACAGATTTCTGGAAAATAGGTCCTGTCAAAAAAATCCAATTTCACTTCTTGATGAAATTACAGATTTGATTGATAAAGGTAATGGTGTAGGCATGACAGACTCAGACATTTGGAAACGCACTTGGCTTCATTATTTGAACGGATTCCATCATTAGATTTGAACATAACCCAACTGCCCTGCTCTCACCTTTTCCAGTCACGTCTTTCAGAGGCACGAGTGCCATCACATGGCTGGGGAGGTCAGGAGATGTGACCTTCCATTCCCATATTGTGTATGACCTATCACAACGTACAGATCCTCGTTGTTAGCACACAGCAAACTTCAGACATCTATTCCTGAGCGCATGTGAAATGAGTGTAACAAGCCCCAGTGCAACACCATATGGAAGAAAATTGTATTTATTAGCAAAATTTGAGTATGCTGAGTTTATCCACTCACTCATTCTCACTCTCTCTCACAGTTCATCACACTGTCAAGTGCACCAAGATGTGTGTTCAAGTCGTCTGGTTGAAATTACTCACATGTGTCACAGAGGACAAGGGGTATTAAGTATTAAGTTCTCATCACAACACTTGTTTTTTTCTTGACTGGTAATGACAAGTTAATTTTTTGGCAGATCTTTTATAATTTTTATGAGTCAACAGTTGAGAACAGGTGGTCCTTTGCTTCCAAGTCTTGCCAACTTAGGCATTCCTAAGTATTAGTGAGATCGCAGCTCAGTAGCTGATTTTGTTTATATGGAGTATGTCTGAAAAATAAACATTTGTTCAACTGGTGTGGCTCCCTGGTGGCATAACAGGGAATGAACTGTGATCACACACACAATGTGCTAGTACCTTGTGGACTTTTAGTGTTCTTAGAAAGTGAGGTCCTGTGCTGGAGAGATGCCTGTACTTTGACTTTTTGGGCTTGACAGTACAGCACATTGCTCAGTTTTATTGCTGGGAACAATGCTCTCTGTTATCAGCACATGTCATAATTCTCACTTATTTTCACTGTTTTTTCCAGTGTTTACATAGACATATTTGCATCTGTATTTCATTCATAGCAATGTTAGTATTTCTGCTACAAGTCTCTACATGTTTAGTTACCTGAGAGGAAAACCAGCTTGCTACAACAATCTCCAAAAGGAGAAAGCACAAGATACAGAATCCAGCAGAGTGGATGTGCCAGTCTGACACATTTACAAGGCACAAGAGAAATAAATGAATTTACTTTTCAAATAGTAAATGTGTTTACTGGGCTTAGCTTGTGTGATCCAATGGACTCTCCTAGCCTCAAGCAGAATTTCTCCAGTGTACACCAATAAAAAAGACATTGCCCTATGGTTACTTTAGGCAGCTGGGAACTAGACTTTGTATCCTCCAATCCAACACATCCTACGAGTTGCAAATTCTTCATGTGCCTGTGCATGAATCCACCAGCTGCAACATTCCTTGACATACAGACTCTACCCACAAGTGGAGACTGCATGTGTCCTGACTACAAATTTAACTCGCTGTTTATTTCACTCCAGGAACCAGGATTTTAGCATCTGTGTTTCACACGTGGCAATTCCACTTCCAAGCTGTTTCCCAAGCAATGCTGGAAGCTCCCTGCAAAAGGCACAGTTCACAAAGACAGCCCATTCCAGAGCCTATCCCACAGAGATGGTGCACACTTAGGACAAATCTTTTCTCCTTCCTTCTCTGCTCTAGCCTTGTCTCAGGCAGCCTTGTAGCCTCAACCCCTGCATGCAACAAACACATGTTCACTCATCACATAAAATCATCTTTCAGGACTGCATCCTGTTCTTCAAGCCGAAAAAAATACCCCATGGAAATTATTTCAGTTCCAGGAACAATGAAGCCATTTGGGGAGAAGGAACATTCCTGCCAAGTGATGTGCAACGTGGACACATCAGTCACCTCCAGAGAGTGCCTGAGTGGTCACAAGGTGTTTCACAGCAATTCCTTATGCAGCTGGGGCTCTGTTCCTCCCCCAGCACTCAAAAATGAGCGAGCAGGCAACGAATGTTAGCAGACATCAATAACTATCAGTTTAGGATGGATTCAAACTGTGACTGGAGATTGAAAGCTTCCCCTTACACAAACGCAAAGTGCCCAGTGCCTCCCAGTCTTTCCACTGTTCTGCCTTTCTGCAGTCACAGCTATTCATAACGTGTCTTCCTCACTCCAGCAGGAAGCAGAGAGCTCAGGAGAGCACTATGGCCATTTGCCACCTTTCTGCAGATCAGCCCACTTTGTCTCAATGTTTTCGGTGATGGCACTGTTAATATGCAATGTTTCACTGTCATATAACTTTAAAAACTTGAGGGGTTAGGCTAAACCCAAACAAACAACATATCTGAATGTGAAAATTAAAGACTAGGGAACTCTCTAGAAACCAGAAATTCAAACATGCTAGAACTGTATAAATGGTGAAAATAAGGGAAACTTTAGAGGAAACCAAGGCAGCCTCTCTCTGAAAATACTGGAAAGTTAATTTTTTTCCCACTGACTTCAGGTAAAATTATTATACTCCTCCTCATCTATTTAATATCTCCCTAAAAGTGTGTGCTTTTTCTCCTCATTTTAATCCATTAGAAGACCAGAATAGATAATGTGATGCTCAGTGCTACATTTTTATACTTTGGCAAGTTGCTTCTAGGCATTCTGTAGGGTCATTTTCTTTTCTTCATTTGGTAAATAATAACTCCCTTATTTCTACAATAACCCCCTTATTTTTCCATACATGGATTTCCATGCCTCCATCTCATCTTGCTTGCTTTATTGAATAGATGAATAGATCACCTTTGACTTCAGATAATTTTGCCTTTTCTTGCAAGACACTTGAGCATCAAGCTGTCTTTTTTCTCCTGTACTGAATTAGAATTCCTTTGATTCCAATTTTTTTTTATTGTAGACACCGACACAACGGATTTTAATATTGCAAAGAAACGTGTAAGGACTTTATATTTTATGAAAAATATCTGCAACTTTTACTCACAGTCAGCTTCAAATCTTAAACACTCCACATCACAGCCAGGTGAGGTTTAAGGACAAACACATGCATAATTCATGAAAGCATAACCATTATTGGTAGCTCTGTAGAATAAATAGTCCTTGGTAGACACTGTGCATTTGAAGGATGCACCATATTCATGCTAGCAGTATAGAGCCAAATTTGTATTTATGGTGTACTTGCAATCCATTCAATTCTGTTTCCATTTGAACACACTGGTGAAATACACTGCAATATTCTGTTTCAGTTACCAGCACAAGATGCACAGCTCAAAGCAGAGCTCCCAATAGCCAGCAAGCACAGAAGAGCTGATGACTGCACAGAGTCCACCAGGGATCTTGTTATGCCAATCTAATTAACCTGGAAAATGCTCAGCTAGCACCATGCTCTGGGCTCGCACACAGATGGAAAATGGGCTGTTCAACTATTGTGTGTGCAAGGCAGGCTTCTCATAACTCCCAAGTCAGCAGAAACATTTAAGCATATGCTTACCATTAATGTTAAACAGGTGCTTAAGTACGCTGCTGAACAGGGAACGTAACAAGGAGCACGCCTCTGGAGGATGTGATTTTTGCTTTAATTGCTGTTGCACAGGATTTATTTGCTACCCTTAGATATTACCAACAGCCTCCTTTCCCTACCAAGACTGCAATTCTGTTAAAATTTGAGTAGGAAAATAGCAAGAAATGCTGTCTTTGTAGAAAAAAAATCACAAAAACAAGAAACAGAACAAGGTGTATCTGTAAAACCCAAGATACTGGAACAAAGAGGAGCAAATTTTGTTTTTCAAATTCCTAGAATCTTTTCTAGATTTAAATTCCTAAAAGAATGGCCAAATCCAACCAAACAGGACCTTCCTTAACAATGTTTTTAACACATTACATATGTAGATGTACATGGTTAATGCGAATGAAATAAAACGCACAGAGAATAACACAACATCAACAGAGAATAAAACATAAACTTCTCTTCCCTGAGAAAAATTCTAAATAGTGAGATCAGGAAAGGCTCAGTCATACTGATATGAACTACAATTAATTTCTGAATTACTGCTCTACCCACAGCATTTTATACATCCTTCATGTAGACCACAGATCTAGTTTTTAATAGAGTCAATAAACTCAGAGCTCATGAATAGTCATACTCCTGCATTACAATCACTTGCTTTACAAACTAGATCTTCATAAGTGGTACTTTCAGCCCCCTCACAGCCAGATGAGAAGGCATTATTATGAGCATATTTTTTACATCCTTATAATTAGGCACTAGAAAAAAAGCAATACAAGCTTATTTCTAGGTTACTTTGGTTGTATCATAGGCTGCAGAAGAACTATTCAGTATTTACAGAAAACATGCCAAGCTATAATTTCAATTTTTCTCTGCATTTTTAATAATATCAGTCCCAAATGATAAACAAATAAAAATGTTTCATTTTCAGCATGTTTTCCAGTTTAACATCATCAGTGAAAACAAACATAAGCAGAAGTGCAGGCATGAAGCATGCTCTGAGGAACAGCTGATGGAGGAGCTCTTGGGGCTCTCCATGGAGGACAAATTATAAAATGAGATGAAGTAAAAAATACAGAGTGCTTGTCTTAACCATCTCACCCTGATTTTCTTCTGCTTGTTTTCTTACCATTAAGTTAACTTTTTTTTTTTTTTCTTGTCAACTGCAGTGTATTTCACTGTTGTTATCTTTTAAAAAGCCCTGGTGACACAGAACATGGTAGGGTTATGTGTTGAGACTCAGATCTGAAAGCACCTGAGCCTCAGACAAAATTCTTACTCATTTCAGCAGGAGTAGTAAACCCATTAAGTTTGGCAAAAGTTTTGCTTGAGTAAGTGCTGAATAATGACTACAGAATGAGGCTATGCAATATGTGACTGGAATGCATGCCAAGTCTGTCTACACATGCCTGAGTTGACAAAATCTTCTGGCCAGTATTCCCTGTAACTTGAGAGGGATTTTCCACAGCATTGACCTGTCTGTTTACTATCCAGTTCTTGACCTGGGCATGCAATGTTCACCACTGCAGCTCATCCCACTGTCTTGAATTGATTGTTTTCTCATACTTGCTTTGATTGGACATTTGTGTGCATCTCAGGATAAGCCCTTAAATCATCATTCCATAGTAATTAGGGATGAGATGGAGGGAATACTTCATAGAAACAGAGACACACGATGAAAAAGGCCTTGTCACAAAAAAATCCTGAATTAGTTGCTGGAGATGCAGCATTTGCACTTCTATTGTGCCTTGCAAGTGTGCAGCTTGGGAACCACCTATTTACAACTGAGGGTTGGCCTCAGATCCAGTTACACACATAATAATTATCTCCCTGATCAAGATATGACAGGCAATTCCACTGCTTCTGTTCCCACTCTAAACTTCTATAGCAATGAAGAGGCTATTGGGCATACAGAACCGACAGGGAAAACCTTGTGCTCAGAAACCACCATCAAGGCACACACTTCTTCCCAGAGCACAGCATAAACACTACAACATGGCTGCTCCAGGAATTCCCAGGACCTCACCAATATCTCCACAGATGCACAAAGTCAGTTTTTGCAAAAGCAGTATTTTGACATAATCTTGATAATCCACTCCAAGGGCAACAGGACACTACAAAGGCAAAGTTTGTGTGCTACAACACAAGGTCTGTTTGCTACGGCGTCCTTAAGAGGATAGAAAATCCATGCAATGTACAGGTGAATGCATGCTATAGCTGGGTCCCAGCTCTCTGTGTATTGTAAGCATTCAGGCTCTAATGGTTTAGACTTATTTTTAAAATTGCATTCTCAAATGCAGCCTTTTAAAAAGGACTAAATACTATGGGAACTTGCTAAATGCAATGCTCTATTGGGAAAGAATGTCAAGCTTCCTAAGTGACAGCATTATGCATTAGTGGATTACATGAGATTTAGAGTACATAAAACAATTTAATAAATGGGCTTTGCTTGTTAATCTCACGTGAGTCACTGTGTAGTACAATACTGTACAGACAGCACATATGCAAACACAGACCTAGAAGAATAAATCCTCATATTGCACTTGTGATGACATTAAACCATTTGGATTAAATCGTTTTAAAGCCAAGGGTGCATTACAATGTTCTAGGGCAGCTCAGTGTGTACATACAAAGCACGGACCAAGAGATCTCTGCTACAAGATGGCATCTTGCTGAGATGGAGCTCCTCTCCTGCTACGGCTGGGCTGTGCTTCTGGGAGACTGGATCTGCTTCTGCAGAAGCATGCAGGGACCTAGGCAGAGCAAAGCTCCAAATGTGGAGCTCATCTATCTTCACATGCCACTGCAGATGTAGTTGACAAACTCTGGGCAGAAGTGCAGAGCAGCTTTTGTCTGATGTAACAGTAGAGACTGGAAAAGGTTCTTAGTCTCACTTAAGATGCTCTGCAATATCTATGACTATGTTTAAGCAACAGACAGACTCACCACTTAGATATCTGCAGGGTAGATGTTTATGGTTCAGCCGTACCCCATAATTCCTTGAGTCAATGGAGAGAAGTTGGCATTTAAGAGTGCAGGTACTCTGGCCCGTTTTACACATCTACATGAAGATTGGATGAATCATGTCCCAGACTCCACTGACTAATTTGTAGAGAGAGCCCAGGCTGACTAACTTAGATATAAATGTCTATACTGAAGAAGCCAGTGTTTAGTCAGAGGAATCCTATGCCCATCTTGTTCTAATGAAGAATTACCACACTCCCACAGAGACCGTTCCAGCAGTTCATCACCTTCACTGTAAAAACCGGGCACTTTATCTTCTAGTTTGGAATGCTCTGACTCCCAGATTCCAGCTTTGAATCTTGTTTTGTCTTTGTCAGCTGCATTAAAAAGCCTGCTGGTACTAAGGGTTGTGTACCAACCAGAGGTGCTCTTGGGGCATGATTCTCTATTGCCTTCCCTTTACATAGTCAGGCAGGCCAACACTGAGAGAGTGCAAAGCTCTGCCAAGAATTGAGACCTCTGAGATATACAAGAGTGACACTTGAAACGTGCTGTGTAGCATCTGCTGGCAGTTGAAAGACTCATTCCACAGCACAGAAAGAGAAACTCTCCTCATCAAATAAAGCCTCAGGCCACCAACATCTACAAAACTTAAACTTACATTTTAGGTAAAAATCTTAACAAGCAAATCCAGACTTCATTAATGAATAAACATAACCCCTCAAATAAAATGAATGCAATGCTGTCTTCCCAGCTGCACAGACAGCTCTGTGGCTCTCTTGCTTCTCAGGGCTCTACAGCCACCCACTCAGCTGTCATTCACTAAAATCATAACAGTCCCTTCTACTTCTCCTTTTACTGCTTGGGAAAGCAGTGAAAAGATTCAGAAAGAGAGGGAAGGGATAGACTATCCTGTGAACAGTCAGACAAATCAGAGGAGGAAGAGAGGAATTAACACAAAGGGCACTTTTTCCTTGCAAGCAAGAGGAACCAAAGAAGCTGTTGAAGAATACTGAAGAAAAAGATGCAGGTGTGAGGAGCACCATCAGATTCAAGATTTTGAACCCTTCTGACAGTGAAAATTAAAGTTAGATCACATGCCCTCCTTCAATCTCACAGTGCTAAATGGCAAGCCAGAATAGAAGAGTGCTTCCCACAGCTCCTGAAGTTATTCTGAGACAGCCTGGCACCATGTATTTTACACGGGTCCTGCAACTTTAGTGGATCCTTTATAAATCCAGGCTTTGAATTTCTCTATCCCCTACATAAGGATGTATCTAAAAGGACACTACATTACATGGACAATATTAGGATCCTACAAAGCTTGTGGAGCTCTCTGCCATCGTACCTTAAATGTAAAAAGACTTCTAATTTCCACCAACTAGCAACATGACATCAGAACAGTTTCAGCATATCTTTCAGCTTTCCCACAATGCAGCAATTCCAACACCTTCTGTGGATTGTACGCCTGCCGCACATATTATCCTAACGAAGGGGAACCCTTGTTCCCCTCTATGCCTGACCCAGAAACTATACCAGAATGTTACAGTCCTCAAAACATAACTTGCCTTTCACTAAGCAGCCACAGTCCCAAAGAATTTTTTGCTGCAATTCTTGCTGTAGTATCAGGAATTTAATTCCTGCCTGGCTTTAAACTTCAGCTGGACTCATGATAGCTCACCTGGAAACTGCTACCACAGTTACCTTGCTTTCGGTTCTGGAGCTCTCTGTGTTTCAGCTGAGGCAGTAGACAGCTAAGGAATAGTACACAAAATCTGGATTGCATTTGGCTTCTAAGTCAAGCTGAATATAAGACAGAGGGAAGCCTAAAGTAGCAGGGAGCTGCACTGGATGAGAAACTCCACCACTTCAGTGTGAGAGTTTCAAAAAAAATTAATCTTTACACAGCTTCTTTAGCCCTTGTTAGGACAACTGCATTCTTGGCTGAGAAGAATTTCAACCTGTTTCTTGAACACATCAAGAAACACACTTGCAGGTAAATTATGGCAACTAAGGGAAATCACAATGGAACACCAAGGTCTTATTTATTTCAGTAAGAATTTATTGCTCCTGAAAGGCACCAGAGTTGTGTTTCTCAAGGAAGAGCAAGAGTACTCCTGGGATGACAGAGTAGCTTAGTCTTCAGTTGTACCCTTGAGGTCTCTGAGGCCTCAGAGGTGCTAGCAGGCTTCTGAGGGCGTAAGAGTTGCCACTGGGCTTATTTTTATTTGAGTTTTTTATATTTACATCAAAACTTCAGCTATCTGAGCTGGAACTTAAATGGTCAAACTGAAAATCTAAATCTTCAGATTCTCCTACAAGTCCTCTCAATGAACCCAAACTCTTTTGCCCTACTCATACATTTTTCATCAGAGTGAAGCAGGAACATGACACATCCACCACAGCTTCTCTTGGCAGTTTCCAAACATTAGAGCAACTGCAGGTTAGAGTGAAATCCAGAACAAGAATTTTGCAGCAACATCCCCCTAATACAGATAGAGCAGGGTGCTCACTGCTTTCACTGACCACTAAGTGTGCCAAAGTAACAGCCTGCTCACACACAGCACATTAATTTGCCTTCAAGACCCCTCTGCACTCCCCCAAACCCATTGTTCCCACTCACCTAATTGTCTACAACCAAAAGTAGTAGGTCCTTATTACCCTTGTTGCAATTGTACCTCTAAAAAATTGGGATTCGCTGAGTGCTTGTAAGAGAAGAATCTGGCACTACAGTAAAGGTCCTCTTCCAAACAGCTCTTTTGGATACATTTGTTTGCAAATCCATCAAAAACAAAAAGCCTGTGGACATGATAGATGAGTCCCTGGGGAGACACAGGAAAGTGTAGAGTAAAACACGTAGTTGGCACTATTGTCCTTGACCTGACAACTGGATGTGTAAGGAAAAAGACTGGAGTATTTTAATGAAATAAATTATATAGCCATATCTAAAGTTAGGATAAAAGGCAAGTGCATTAAATTTACCTCCAAAAGTGATAAACATTTATCTCCATACTGTATTGCTGCATATTAACTTCAAATACACTGTGGAAAACTCAAGGGTATGTCAGTTCTTACTGGGAGAAACCAATGTGTATTAATCACTCCCTACAGCTTTTATGTAGAATTAAGAGAAATCCCATTGTAAGAGCCTGAGCTATTTCTGTAAGTTGCATTCCCCTGGCTCAAATGATGAATGGGAAATACAGCAGTAAAATAAAAATAGGCACCTTTCCAGGTAAATGCTGTTGTTTTAAAGAAAAAAAAAACAAAGCCCTGGTAAAATACTGCCACAGGGATAAAAACATTTATCTCAGTGTCACAAGAATGGCTTCATTTTTTGCTGGTCTAATTAGGTAATAAAGAAATCACAGGTGTAGTGACTCCATGAGCTATTACCATACTTAAAAAGGGTCCACTGCATGGCCAGGGACCACTGTGTCAGTATTATCACTTGCTGTCACATCATTTTAGGAATGAAATAGCTCAATTTAACAAAGATTTTTAAAGAGAAGAAAAATCAATACATAGTTAGAAGCTTGTCAGGATTCTAAGCAACAGCAAAACTGCCAGAAAACAAACAAACAAAAAAATAAAGTCATGGTGGGCTTTGAATTTTCAATGACTTTTTGAATTCTGCTGAGGCACTTAATGCAGGGCACACTGTAATGCACCTCCTGGGATTCCACACACCCTAACCCTGTATTCTCAATCACTGCCAGGTGTGTGAGCAAGGACATCCACAGCACAGGATTTGACATGTGTAGTTCAGGATTCTAATTTTAATTGTAACAAAAGTGATATAAAAGCAAAAATACTATTTTTAAACAGATTAAGGAAAAGGATAAAGTACTAGGCTTAACTTGTTGGAACTTCCATCAAAAGTACTTCAGTTTTCAGGATTAGATCTACTAAATACTGTCTTGAAGAAATATAAAATCTATTCAAATATCTTAAAGCAAAAATATTCACCTAAACTTAATTCTTGCTTAAATAAACTGCAGATCCAGCTGCAACCACAAATCAGATTAACACAGAAACCAGGTGTGTGTGGTTTAGGTGGCCCATAAAAACAGTCGTTATCTAAATAAATCACCTGTCCCAAAGTAACAGTTTGCTTGTCTTTAAATTTGATTCCCAGGGTCTCAAAAATGAGGTCTCCAAAGAAAAACCTTGCATGCAAGTCCGGGGAGACTGCCCCAAGTGACAGAAGTAACTGTGACTTAGCAGCCTGAGGGGCCAGATCCTGCTCCTGTCTGAGCCAGAGGCAGAAACTATTGTCTGGCTGAAGGCTGGGGTTGTGGACAGCCCCTGCTACAGAGCCGTGAGTGCAGATCGATCACCCAGCCTTTGCTCATCCCGCAGAGCTGTGGATATGCGGATCCATTTTGCCACGCTCGAAAGCACCAGGCAGAAATCCCAGCAGAAGCTCCAACCCTGTGCTGAGTGGCAGTGGGGGAATCCTCTCCTGCTCCTCATTCCCCGACTTCAGAGACTAGCAAGGAAAATGTGCAAGAGGTTTTTGTTAATTCTGTGATTTTACATATTCTCTGTGTGTGAATTACACTCACCCTGTACTTGAATCAAATAATGTCATCTCAGCTGGTTGATTATTTTTTCTTACTGATAGAGAACATCCTAACCAAAGGCTATCACGACCACTAGGATGAGTAGCTTATGCAGATAATAGTCTAAATTTTCCCACGTTAAAAAAGTTCCAGCACTAGATATTTCCCAGGCAGTTAAAAAGCACAATGAAAGGAGCATGGTGCAATCACACAGGCTGTGCAATTCTCCTGGAAAAAAAATGTTTGTAGAAGTTCCTGTTCAGTTCCCTTACTTGAATTCACAGGTCACATAGCATTGCACCTTCCTCTTAAACACTACCGCTGGAAAAAAGCAGTATTATTGGAGTTGGAAAAGGAGGCACTTCCTTAAAAAGCCAGCAAAGCATTTTACTACAGAACTTGATTAAAGAATGGCAAATACTTTGACTGCTTTTTGAACACGTTAACCGAAGGTATGAGAGAAACAGATACAACCTTTTTATTAAATATTAGCATTTCCCCGCACAGAGGAGGCAAAACACAGACAGGAGTGCTCTGCCTGAGCAGAGAGGGGACAGGAGACCAACAGGTACCTTTTACGAGCTTCAGGTTATTCGAAATAAGTTGGTTTTAAGGCGAAGCGCCCTGAAGCGTCTCCCAGCCTGCGGTGCACCCCCGCCCCACCGCAGCGAGTTCCTCCCGGCTGCGGAGCCACCGCATGCGGGGCCCCGCGTACCCCCGGCCCCGCCGCCCCCAGCGGGTCAAGCCAGCAGGCAAAACACGCCAATATATTTCCATCAGCACAAGATGGCAACCAGCACTTCTTCCGGCAGAGCAGCTGGATGCTTTTATTTTTCCCTTAAGGGAGGAGGGGGATTATTGGAAAGGCATCCCGAGTAGTTTGGTTTGGTTTTTTTTTTTTTGAATGGCATCTAGACAAATGCTTCCAGTAGTAACGCCGGAGGAAAGGCGAGGCAGCCCCCAGAGCCCCCAGCTCACGCACACACATCGTGGTCATCAACTCGGCGAAGTTGGCCGTGCCGGGGCGCGGTGCCCCAGCGAGCCCCGCGCCCCCCGCCCGCGCTGCGCCCCACTCCCCCGGCAAGGGGGGACGCCCCAGCACCCCCAAATCCCCCGCGACCCCCTTCAGCGGGGGGACAGACACCAAGCGGGGCACGGACACCGAGCAAAGCCCCCTCTCCTGTCTCCCCGGCCAGCCCAGCCCCAGCAGCGGGGGCTCCGCACCGACCGTGCGGGCGGTGAGCGGGGTCTGGCAGCGCCGAGCCGAGAGGGAGCCCCGACACTTACTTACAGTCACTGGAGGCGCCAGCAGCAGCCACTTACCATCATGTTTCCTTGCATTTTAGCCGTTTGAAACATTGCCTTTTCCTTCATTTTTGCCGTGTGTGTGCGTGCGTGTGCTGTTCCCCGAGAGTTACTTAATCCAGCGGCTGGATCACTTTAGTGAAGAACTGGCGTGCACTTGCGATGGCTCTTTTTGGTGTGGAGTGGAGGGGACTACGAGCAGCAGAGGGGGAGGGTGCCTGCTTTCTATCTTTTCCTTCCCCACCCTTTCAATATATATTTTTCCTTTTGACCCAAAGGGAAAAAAAAAAAAGGCAATAAAAATAAAGCAGCCCCTTGCCAGACGAGAGGCAGGCGGGAGCAGCGGGGGCACCCAGCTCTGTCACCACCCGGATCCAGGTTTTGCCCTGCGGGAGCCGGCGAGGCGGGGTGGGCAGGAGGGAGCCGCACGCACGCCCCCCGCCCCGGCCATGCCCGGCCGCCGCCCCGGGCCCGGGCGGTCCCGCCGAGCCGAGCCCAACCCGCAGAGCAGTTGCAGAAAAAGGGAGGGTGGGGGGCAATAAATAAAAAAGAGGGGAGCTGTAGTAGGCGGAGGGGCGGTCGCCCCCTCCGCTGGCCGTGTCCGGCTCGCCGCTCTCCCGGGGGTTACACGCGCTTTGTACAACAGGAACCGGGGAGGGTGTGGGGAGAGGAGCCGCCTCTCCGGCGTTAACTGTTCACCGGCTGAGCCGACGCGGCCCCGGCCAGGCCACGGCTGGTGCAGGGAGGGTGGGGAATAGCACGGCGCTGCCGCGGGGAGCGGGGGATGCTCGGCGCGTTACCATGGCTGCGCCCCGGCCCGCCCGCCCGCAGCCCCCCGGACCCTCCGCTCTCAGCCCGCAGCATGTGCGGGGCGCTGGCGGGGGATGGGGCGCTTCCAGGCACTTGTCCCAACGCCAGGGTTTGGGATCCGAGGCGAGCAAGCCGCAGGAACGGGCAGGGGGATGTCGGAGCTCGGCTCCCACACGGAAAAATGCAAAGCCAAGGGCATTGCCCTCGCCGGGCTGCAGCGGAACCCGGCCGTGGCCTCTGTGCCTTTCCAGCGGTGCCCACACTTGTGAGAGGTTTCCCATCGCTGCCACTGCAGTCCCTCAGCTGCGCTGCCCCACAGGTGGCTGGAGCAGCTGCTGGAAGACGGTGCTATCCTGCTGCGCTTGCGAGAACGTGGTCCCTCCTCGCCTTGGTGCAGCTTTCCAGGGACAGAGCCTTGCCACCCATTCCAGAGGTTTACACTTCAGCTTGAACACGGAAAAAAATCCTTGCGGAGTGTGGTCTCTTTTGTCTTTCCTTGATGCACCAGAAGTAATTACATTTCACGAGAATTAGGTGCCCATGGATTTCACTTGGCAGGAACAGGGCTGCTTTGCATGTTGCTCACTCAAAAGGAGAGAAGAAACTGAGAAGTGATTTGCTTAATATCTGGGAAGGGAAAACAAGAAAAAGCAGGAACTCTTCTTGTCATCCAAGGTTCAACCAAGCCAATGGCTAAACCAAAAGCTCTCTCTTTTCTTTTTTTTTTTTTTCCTCAGAGTGGAAACTGCAGACGTGTCCATGCATCCTTTTTTTATGCCCATCTGTAGCACTTTGAACTCTGGTCCTTCACAGTTTGCAGCATCTTCACTTCATAGGCAATGGGTGTTCAGTAGAAATAGGGCACAACATGTGCAATCTCATGGTGTTGCTCACACTCTAGTTTTCTCTAAGCCACCCAGCTGTTGAAAGATATTTAAATACAAAATCTCACCCAAGACATTAAGCAGATAACTTGGAAATGATGGTAATGGGAAAAGTGAGACTGCAAGATGCTTGTGGGAAGTGCCAATGGCAGGTGATGCTGACATCTTTGAGGATTACCTGTGAGAGCTTTTGTTTTACAAAAATGCCACCCGTCACTTGAAGATTTTGATTACTCTCTCCTTGGTCTTTATTTGGGAATTGCTTATACCTTATACAAGGTGCATTTTGAGCAGGAAGCTCTTCATTATATTCCTCAAACTCTGGTCTCGATTTCTTTACTTTGATTTTGGTGTTTTATCAGGCAGTTCCTGTTCCATCTCAGTTTTTACCCTTAGGTGTTTTAATTAAGTTCTAATGCAAAACATACCTGTACTTCACTGTTTGTAGTTCCATTTGCCTCCCGCATTACTTCACACACCAACAGAGATACTTACCATACATTGAACTCTGGCACTAGTGGGGGTTTGGATATTTTTACCTCAGCTTTGTCATAATGCAGTTCCAGTGTTTATCTCTTATTTTTATTTCATATTTAATTTATGCACTATTGGCATAAAAGTAGCAATTATCTTGATTAAAACAGCTTTGTTTAAAGTTGAGATTACTGGCAAAATGCTTAGTTTCACCATTGACAGTATCCAGGGCTTTTTCTTTTATTAAACACTGACCAGGGTCCATTTGGCTGGAACTTGTACATTACTGTGTTTCCACTTCTGCCATTGAAGTCTGACCCTATAATCCAGAGACTTCCAGAAACAGGAAAAGAAAGTATTTTGCAGTGTTGTGCAAAATGACACCGATGATGTTGTGGCAAAAATGCGAAGCACATTATGAGCGAGAATTCTTGTTTACAGCTTTTAATTCTTATTTTCTGACTCATCTGACACTTTGAGAAAAGATGTAGTGAATGGTTTATCTCTGAAAAGTTTTACGACCAGAGTCCACCCACGGAAGTTTCCAAGAGGTGAGTGGATAAAGCCCTGGTCACCCTGGTCTGATGTGAGAGGTCACCCTGCTCTGAGCAGGAGGTTGGGCTAGAGACCTCCTGAGGCCTCTTCCAGCCCGAAGGATCACAGCACCCCGGACATAGTGACCCTTTTTGTTACAGAACAAAATGATTTTTTAACAAATTACTTGTTCTGTTGCGTCCTACAGTGATTCCAAAACTACGTGGCTCATGTTCCCAGAGACTTCAGGTTCTGCTGATCATGGCCTTGGCTGGTAGTTTTCACTCCTGGACCGCTTTTGCTTGGCTGATGGAACAGAGAAGACTTGGTGTCAGATCTAGAAGTGGGAGAATAAGCCGTGCTGCAGATTTGTACCCCAGATTTGTACCCCAGATTTGTACCCCAGGCTGTGGCCAGGCGATTCTGCTGCAAACAGCCAATGACAATGTCCTTCAGATTTGGGACTTGTAAAGCAGCTACAAGTGATACCACAGAACTCCCTCAAGTGCATTAATCTGACTGGACTCCCTGCTATCCACCATCCAGACATCTTTTGAGCTTTTCTTCTTGATGGATGTTCTCCATGTCATTTTAATGGAAATTCGCTAGAGCTGCAACAAATACTCTCACTGAACAAGGAGTCAGGTTAGGAAGTGAAATGGTGAATGCAGAAAGCCGATCTGAAATTTCTTCTGCATTTTTGTCGGGAACATTTTTTTTGCTTCCTTTGAATGATGTGGAAGGACAGACAATCACCCTGGGACCCAATAAAATAGTATGATTTAAGTAGCTAAAAAGCCTCTGTATTTAAGACCAGAGATCTAGCCCAGGAAACCTCAATAAAACATGAAAATATTCCTTCAACATATCAGGTTTTTTCTGAGAGGGAAAATGTAAAAATTCATTACTTTTGTGTTCCTTGGTTTAGTCTCCGTGCACCTCCTTTGCCAGTAGAGTTACTTTGGATATAAATTTCGTAAGGTTTGGCCCAGGCTGAGCTGCATCTTAATAACAAGATCTGAAGTGAAACCCCTGTATAAGAAGGGTTTTTTTGCAATCTGTCCATTTGTATCTAAGGTGCATAACAGGAGGAAAACCCTGGGAAATCAGAAAGTTTTCATTTTAAATCTGATCTAGAGATAGCCTCTATACCTCAGGTACTATGACAAAACTAACATGGCATCTTCATCCACCAACATTTTTATAGGCCATTTTGAGAAAATGTGCTTTTCTCACATCTCTCACAGAATGAGATACAGGGGAAAAAAAATAAAGCCTCATAGATATTCTATTCTTTGTGGGTTTCAGTACTCTGAGGCTGACTTTATCTCAGAAGGAACACAGGCTACAATGCTTACATCCTATTCACAATACTTTATTTAAAGCCATGTTGATAAGAGACTGGGAGAATTTATTTTATCAAATAAAACCCATTCAATGCATTTGATGCTGGCTCTCCTCACTCTCCAAACAAGCCTAGGAACAGTCCTTCTGAATAGAAGGAAAGAATTAATTTCACACAGCATTAGCTGGCTGCAGAGCACAGACATTCATTTTTTCAATATTTTGAAAGAAAAATCTTTTAAGGATGTAAGACCACAGACAAATACAACAGCTGTTGTACTAAGAGTCCATTCTAAGAGCATCAGGATTTCACTTCCTCTCCTTAATTTAAGGTTACTTTTTACTGTCTCAAATAAAAGTATTTGTGTTTTCAAAATGCAACAAATGGCTTTTTCTTCTCAGTCAGACCTTATTTGAGGATCCTGTCTTCTACATGTCAGCTTGATGCCACAAGCCTATGCCCAGGCTTTTGTCCAACCTAATTTCAAGACTGTGTTCTTTAAGATTGGGCTAAGCCATATTACTCTTTAGTTCTGAATTCCCCATCCTCTGCATCCCACCAGACCCAGGTGCCCAGCACACTGCTTTCTCATGTCACTCACCCCTTCTTCCCTTCGCTGGGCCCACAGTCTGAGCCAGGCACCGGGGGAGGCTGATGGGCACTTTCTGTCAAGCATCCACGAAATTGGTGACTTCCAGGAGAAATGCTGTGGGGGCAACCCAACCCAAATTCTTGAGATCAGAAGATCATTCAGACTGGAAGGACCTCAGGAGGTCTCCAGCCCAATCTCCTACTGAAGCAGTGTCAGCTCTGAGGTCAGACCAGGTTGCTCAGAGCCATGTCTTGAAACCTTGCAGGAATTAGGATTGCACAGCCTCACTAGGCAACCTGTTCTAATAG
The DNA here is from genome assembly GCA_013398955.1 of Callaeas wilsoni. Taxonomy (NCBI): domain Eukaryota; kingdom Metazoa; phylum Chordata; class Aves; order Passeriformes; family Callaeidae; genus Callaeas; species Callaeas wilsoni. The sequence continues at coordinate 338,543 of VWPU01007092.1, forward strand.
CTGACTCTTCTCACAGGGATAAAGATTTTCCTTATATCCAGTTTGAACTTTTCTTGTTTCAACTTGTGCCAGTTGCTTGTCATCCTCCTGACACATCTTACTGTGAAGAGCTTGGTTCCATCTTCTCAGTAACTTCCCCAAGAGTTTGGAAAGCTGCTGCCAGGTCCACCTAAACCCATCTCTTCTCCAGGCTGAATCAGCCCACCTCCCTCAGCCTCTCTGCAAGGGTTAAGTGTTGCAGTCCCTGACCATCCTGGTGGCTTTCTGCTGAACTTGCTCCAATTTATATCAGCTGTGTAGTGAGGTCCCAAAGCTGAACCACAGATGTGGTCTAGAGAGAGCCAAGAAAAGGAGGTAACAGCTGAGACAGAGATCATCTCTAGTACTTGCTTTGTTGTTGAATTGTAATATTCAAGAGGAATGGGATTGGTGAGATCCCAAATGAAATGGTTGAGTGTTACACTGTGCAATCCTAAATAAGTCAGAAACAGCTTTAGTAAGAGTAAATATATTCCATAAGATTATTTAGTACTGCAACACTGAAAAAAAACCCCAGACAATTACAGCAAGGAATATTTTTTTCTTCCTAAGTGGATCAATTTTGAGAATTTCATTGCTCAAGCCAAGCTACATGTCTCTTCCGAAAAATCTTCACTCCTAATATCCCGAAACTTTGCACAAGTATTTACACCTTCTAGGCTTGTCTTCTAAGGAAGTCTTGGCTTGTCTTCCAGAGAAGAAATTGGAGAGAAATATAAAGTAAATACACTGTTAAATAAATTTAAAATTTACTTCAAAGGATCACTAATTCTTCAAGAGATTAGAACAATGGCAGAGAAGCTGCTGTTAAAAAGTTAATATTTGCTAGCTCTTACTTCATGAGAGTGCTTAAGCCATCTTTGTTAACATAAATGGGAGACTCTGAAAAAAAGGAAATTGTGTTATCTCAGACATCATCCTCTGTTTCCTGAGGAAAAAGTGAATATGATAGAATTCTCTGAATTATAGAATTATATATTTTGAATTTTTTTTTTTTTTAATTCTTACTTAGGTCTTGCTGGGTTACTACCAACCTGTTCTCCAGGTTAGTGTTTTGACAATATGTTCTTCACTTCTCATCCCTCCCAGTTTAATGTAGGACTTTAAAACTTCACATGCTCAGGGAATTTGCAATGGAACAGCAGAACAGTGTTGTCTTTGCAAAAAAGACTTATGGATATGTTCCCGTTACACCAACAGGAGTGTATTTTCCCAAGGGTATAATTGGACAGTTTTTTCCTCTTGTACCAGTTTCCCAGGGGAAACAGTGGGGAGCTCAACACATCTGATGCCTCCTGACACTACTGACACTAAATACCCTCATATGTGCTTTGACTTTTTAGTTCTTAGAAAACATGATAATTCGTTAGATTCATCAGGGATTTGCCTTGAGACACATCACCTCTGGACAGCTACCTGGAACTGAGTCACCTTCCCCTTATCCCTGAGTGAATTCCTCACCTGCAAATAGACCGTGGGGTCAGTACAGAGGCCCCCAGCTTGCTCTCATGTAGCCCATGACAAACCAGGAGCTTACAGGCTCCTGTGGGGCAGCGCCCTCATGTTGGTGTTCTGATACCTCACCTGGCCCAGGCAGACCCTTCTGAGCTCTCACCAAAGCAGGCTGGATGGGGGCGTCTCAGACTCATATCCATAGCACTAATCAATGTGCCGTATTTTGGTATTTTTACTTCCTTAGGTAGAAGTACCAAATGTATTTCATGTATGAGTCCCTGCCCATACTGAGCACGAGGTTTCCTCCTAAGACAAGCAGCAGATAAACTCTATAGTGCAGCCCAAGCATGAAGCGATGTTGACAGCTGAATGAGGGCAAAATCTGGAGGATTTCTACCAAAAGTATAGATTCTACCTTAACGCTTCTTGTTTTTTCACATTTCCAGCTTTAAAACTCCATTAATAAAAGCTAAAAATATATAGAGTTCAAATAATTACTTTTGCATGAATGAAATTGAAGTTGCTAAGGGATTCGGAGTAGGAGGAAAAGCATTTGGAATATGATTTCTGCATCATGTCTGGGCATATGAAATTTAAATGCATGGGGATGCTAGGAAAATCTGGGCAGAATCTTTAGACTCTCTAGTAGTAACAGGAAAATGCTAATAGGAAGCATCGTGGGACTTTGTTTTTCAGGCAAGTACCACTTCTGGTTAATCAGAGCTAAAGATTTATATACTTCAAAAACTACAAGCCCTGCTGTAGAACGATATACTCTCATTTATCTCTTGCAGCAAGTATCCTCACCCTTAAATGTACTTTGGATTTCCATCTGGACTTCACCAATTCCAGTGCCTACCAAATGGATCCCATTGCCTTTGCCAAATTAAGAGTGTCACCAAGATTGTCCCAGTACAAGTGGAGACTGAGGAGCTTTAAAAACAAATGCATAAATCCACACAAAAGCCTAACTAGAATATAGTATGCTGAAAGCAACATATGTGCTAAGGTTTTCTCATTAACACTGAAGTGAAAATATAGACAGACTTGTGGTAAACATTTGAAAGTTTGTTATGCAACAGATTTCATCCTCTGAAACAAGTTTAATTTTATTCCAATACCATTCTGACAGTTGCATTTTTTAATCACAATTATGTTGACAATGCAAAAAGCATCAAATCTCCCTCACTCAAGTGTTCACTCCTGACAGTGATTCCAGCCAAATTGGAAAGATACCAAAACCACAAGTCCCAGAATCAAGAAAGATCTCCCAACGTTGCCAAAAAAATGCCAAGTACTAAGAGGCAAGGAGGCTCATCCCATTGAAATCAACATGAGTCCTGCCACTGAAGCCACAGCTGCAGCCAGGGTCTAGCCATAAATTTTCCTTCAACACCACCATGACTCAAGCTCTACCGGTATAAAATAGCACAGCTCCCACTTAAGCCAAGCAGAAAACGTGGACCCACAAATGAACCTTCTGTTTAGCACAAGCCCTAGTGATGGCACGTCGCTCAGAAAGCATTCTGCCTTTGGTATATGTTATTTCACTATTCCAGTGCATTAGTCCTGCAGATAACTTATTTTGTGAATATCAATGAATTTCTATTTAATTTGTGAAGCTGTACAGGATCTTTTAGGTAGATAATTTAATGCTTGCCAACTTCCATTAATTTTTAACTAGGCTTTCTAGCCTGGAAGACATACTGAAACATTCTCATTTCAGATCAGGTGGGTCTATCTTTTGATTAAAGAGCCCATTTTTTTCTTTCATTGTGATACGGATGATTAAATTTCTCTGCTAATTATCTGTATCACCTCAGAACACCCTGTGCCTGACATAAAATACTTCAACAAAATAAGACTACATTTAATTGCATTACTCCTTTTCTTAAGGATGAGAGGTTGATATAAGCCTGTCAATTCACTTTGAGTTCTTCTCCACCTTGAGGGCAAAGATAATGTTTCTTGCTGTTGGATGATGTTCCTACAACACCAGCAGATATTCTTTTCTCTACTTTGTAGTGGAATTTCAGTGGAATTTTAGTACCTTAGGTGACCAAATATTGCACACAGTTTATTCTTCTTAGGTGTATTTAGTAAGTTAATTTATTAATTATTTGAGGCTAGTTACCTAAGTTTCCTTCCTTTTGAAGAAATTGATGTCACGCCTACAAGTAATCTTGTTGTCTATTGGTGTGAACCAATTGCTAGGATGGTGTTTTGGAGTCCTCCAAAGACAAGGATTTAGTAAATCTCTTGTGACAATCACTTAATTTTCATTATTTGAGTTTATGAAAGTGTCAACTCTCTAGAGTAGGGCCTACACTTTATCATATTTATAAAATGCTGGAGCAAACAGGCCCCTGACATCTATCCAATAATATAAAATATTACAATAGAATTGTTGTTTTTCCCATGTTAGCAAGATGGGTACAGACCAAGAGTTTATCTCTGAATGTCTAATATATTTATGAAGAGTAGTAAAGGATCTAATTACTTTTGTCAATTTTCAGCTCTAAATCAAGGTATATAGAATGCAAACAATAATTTACATCAACATTTTGCATTTAGTTAAAGATAGTGCTGCCTAATAGGGAGGTAGAACTTTTCCTAATGGAGTCAAAAGGAACTTTGGGAAAGTTATTATTAATTTTTCTAAATACTAGCTCAGGTTGCCAGCCTTGGGGTAGAAGAACCAAAGCTTAAACCTACCTTGGACTTTATTTTGGATAAGCTCTATTTTACCTGGAATCATAAATTAATACATCCTCCCAACATCTTTCTAATGCACCCTATTTAGACACAGTCATTTAAAGATGGGGAAACAGTTAAGTTAGGAAAATCATGTTCATTGCAACAAATGCCTGGAAAGCAGCAAAGAAAAAGCTCTAGAAGTCCCATTAAAAAAATAAGGATCATGCCATCCTTCACTTACAAAGACACATAAATGGGGTCTCAGGAAATCCAGCTATTTATGCTCATTATGAGGAGGTGAGAGGAACCTCTGTAGACCCTCATTTAACTTAGGCAGATGCAGCGTGTCCAAATAGATGGATAACAATACAGGGATGCAGAGAGCAGCTTACTGGGATACTCTACGGAAAGGTATGAGAAAAAACATCCCTGGCTCAAAACTTTGGGGTCCCTCCCTGTCTCTCCGTGGAGTGACTGTCCAGGTAGCTCACCTGGCTCCTGAGTGACCACCCTGCATGGAAGGAGAACCAAAAGTTGAGCCAGTCCTTTGAAGAAAAACACTTTATGCCTGGATTCTGAGGAAAAAATGGCACCTGCTCTGTGCTGATCGCTGGGTTGCCATTACAGCTCCTTTGATAAGGAGGCACCTTTACAGAGGAGAATAATTTCAGTCTTTTGGGTGCCACTGCCTCCAGAAAGCACATTCCCCGGCTGATCCCAAAATCAAGGGGTTTTAAAGATGTGTTTCCCAGCACTGAGCGAGGGATCCTGGCCAAGGCTGCTGGCAGGAGGAGACTTTGAGCTGTCTGCTTGGCGGACAAGCGAAGGCCATGGCCGTGATGAAATGCAGGATGCTTGTCTGGAATTCAGTGTGGAGCCTCTCTCTGATTTCAGTGGGCTCTCATTATCTCTTTTGTTTTCTATTTCAGTCTTAGCTGTTCCCTTTCTTTTTTTTTCTGAGTGAGGAATAGAGTTCAGTGGTTGGTTTGGCAAGAGGCTACATACATATAATTTTTTTGCATAACAAAATACAATTAGAAAATGTAAATATAACTTAACTCTATTACTGCACTGAACAATAAAATGACCACAACACAGGCTACTCTGGCTCTCCGATAATTCATCATCCAAATTACACACCACATCTCCATTACACTGCCCTTTTCCACAAAATTCATCTTGCCTTGTTGTGGCTGAAAAACAAAACCAATTTATTAAACACCAATACAAATGAAGCGATAAGATTCAGTGTTTGGAATACAACAAGAGGAAACATTTTGAGGATTACAATCTTCTCTTACAGAGAGGAAAATATTTTTATGCTGAAATTTCTAAAGGAAAAATTATTCTTCATGAGTGATTTTGTTTTAAAATGCAACTGATTTACATTATGAGAGTTCATAAGACATTAACTCTTTCTATAGGATACGTCCTTGGTTAACTGCTCTTGGCTTTCAGCTACTGGATTTTCCTACCAGGTGAATTATGCACATTATGGATATGGACAATATGACTTGCACAAGGAATGTTAACCAGAAACAAGGGCATGAAGAGCCAAAGCCTGGTTACAAGACAGCAAAACCTTCTCCCTACACAAGAAGGAGAAAATGTGGACGTTTCTGTGGGAATTTTGGCCGTGAAAACTTCTATTTATCAAAAGCTGCAAACTGTGTGTAAAAACTGTTTAGTTTTAAAATAAATGATTAAGAATTTACTAAGTCCCTCATTTCCATTGAAGATGAGTCCTGCAAGCCCCCAACAACTGGTGCACTAAGTGAAGTTTTACAGACTGCTGAAAAAATTCCTACCATTTCTCACAAACTAAGCTAAAATATATTTTTAAAAAATACTTTTTGTAAACAAAGGTTGCATATTGGTAAGAAAAGTTACTAACTTCTGTAATACATATCTGCAAGATGTTTCACAAACTGAACCCATCTCAATTGCCATTTAAAAAGTTTAAAAAAAAAAACAAAAGCAAGTTGAATCACTGATTCCAAAGATGAATTAGTGGCAAATTCAAAATCTAAACAACACGTTTTGACGAATCCGTGCTGTAAAAGGACACAGAGATCAAGCACAGAGCAAAATGGGAAGAGTCAGAATAACATTACCACAGTGGCTCTGAAATGGAAATACGTGGAGCAAAAGGAATTAAGGCCAGTGGAAGATTTGGAGGACTGAAGCAAGATGTAAGTGGGATTTAGACATTTGAGTCTACAGATGAAATCATAAGAGTTTCAACTCAGCCCTCCCCTCACTCTAGTACCTTTTCAGCTCCACTGGCAGTGGAGTTTGTGACCTGCACAGTTGTCCTGGGTTCACACAGACCTGGGCTACCCCAAGCAAGTGCCCTGAGTTTGAGCAGCCACGGTGTTCCACAGCTTGTTTGTGTGCTTGGGCTGCCTGCAAACAAACATCCAGCACCCACGCCACAGCTTTGGGGCAAGGTGTCCTCTCCTCAGCCTTTTCCATAAGGAAAGAGATGGATCTCCATGATCTCTAGGGCCAAGAGCTATAGCACACATGCAGATACCCTTAAAAGTTGAGGAGGAGAGCTTGGAAGCAGTTTTTATGGAGAAAAAGACATTATTTTCTCAAAACTTTACTGAGAGACAAAATTTATATTCCTCTGTCTGCTGCTGTAATTAGAAGTGGATTGAGATCCTAACCCCAGGCAGCCACTCGCTAACTTTTGTCTTCCATTCAGTTCCACAGAAATCCTTGCTACCTTCTTGAAATTCAAGTGTTCTGTGTTTTTACAGAATACAAAGAAAATAACTTCTGAGCTCAAAACAGGTCTTACAAATCTGGGCCAAAGTCAGAGTGGAGCAACTTGATGTAATTCCAAATGCTGCATGAGATTGGCCATTACAGTTTTTATGTCTTACTTCCTCTTGAAATAATTGCCTTTTTTAAAAAAAATTAAATTAAAACTAGGCACTTCTTGGTACAAGAGATACAACTTTTCCCTAGCCAGCTGTAACATGCAGTTTATTAAAGTAGCTGTTCTGGTACTATTTACCCCTTTGTAAGAGACATTGAAATGAAAGGTGCTTATGAGACAGGAGCTCAGAATATGTCTTCTGGTGCTTTCTCTTTTTTCTGATGTTCCTCAGGCTGCTCTTGCCTGTGCAGTAAATACTCCATCTATTCCGGTTTCAGCTGAGTCTGACTTCTGTGTGAATTTATGCGTCTATGAAGTGAATAAATTAGATGTGAGCTGAGATGATGGAACGTAAGAGAAATTATTTTCTTTCCCTTATAACTCCCACAGATTAGTTCTAGTGCCACAGCTATTGTTTTTAAAATTAAAAATGGAAGACTACCTGTTGAGTTAACACAATACCTCTGTAATACTTAGAGAACGGAATTCAGAGTCTGGCTCCTGCACAGGTAAAATGGACTTAGGTGTTTCTTCTTCTTTCATGTGCATTACAGAAAAATGGAGTGGTTCTGAGTCCTCTGTGAGAGACGCTGCTCAACCCCCTGGCCATTTCTGTGCAATATGCTCATGATCCAGGCATCCTTCTCTTCATTCTCTCCCCGTCTACTCCCAAATCCTTTTAAATGGCTTGTCTTCGAAGATAATCAACCTACCCTTCACATTTGCTTTCATTTCCCCAAACTATTTTCCATGGCTTATCTCCATGTTCTCTACCAAAAGTATGTTTTCATTAAAGTAGCCTGTGGTCTACAGTGGTCTAGAGCTCAGTTCTCAGGCCTGAGCTAAAACCAAAGCTATTTGTGCAATTGTTTACCATTTGTGTTATATTGAAGTGGAAATCTGCGTGTTGCCCCACAGATTTCACAGCTCCAGCCTGTAAATGTAAAAGGAACTAAAATGCTGTGACATTTTTATGAATACAGAAGCAATTAAGTAATGGACGTAAGTTTGTAAATCTTATTAATTACAGAGGTTGATGCAGCACAAAAGAAAGATGGTTCAATGAAGATTTGTCGTGTCTGCTGATATTGCTCTGTGGCCTCAGGCAAGATATGGGCTAGTTCTTGAAATGTCTATAAAGGACTCATTGACTTCCACAGAGCTGAGTGCCAGGGAGCAGCAAAAGCAGGGCTGCTCCTCGAGGGAGAAGGAGCCAGGAGATGCAGGGCACCCTTCCACAGACCTGAGCAGGGCCGTGGTGATAAGAGCTCCATCCAGGTGAGATGGGGAGTCAGATCTGGGTCTATTCAGCAAGCTCCAGCAGGAGAGCAGCCTGAGACAAGTTACCAACAAGGAAGATTTGGGGGTGCATCCAGGAAGGGCAGCCAGTGCCAGGACAGCAGGAAGCTGGGCTGGGCTCAAGGACAACTGCAATATAATTCAGGCTTGGACACCTGAGCACAATCTTAAACAGAGCTGCTGGAAGTGAACAGAGAGTGTGGACACCAGTACGAGATGAGGCTGATCAGGGCAGCTCATGCTTGTTGGTGCACTCACAACACTGGAGTTAAGTGCCAATAACCTGAGATCTGGGCCCTCAGATCTCAGCTTCTCTGTGCACCAGTCCATGAACAAGTTAAGACACTACTAGCTCTGTTCCAGGCTTATCGTTAGGAAAGAGGCTGTGATGTTCAGGATTTGTCCTAAGAATATCACTTGGAAGCCAAAAATCGTTACAGTCAAGGAAAGAGCTTTGCCAGCAATATTACGACTGTTCAGGTCTTAACCCCCACACTCTGTTCTTGAATAGTCACAAATTAAATGGAAAAAAAAGTACATCAAATGACAGAATTTGCAGGTCTGCTTGCACCCAGCAGCCCCCATCCAGCTCCTCCAGGCACTGAGGGGTTCCAATGATCTGCTTTGCACATCCAGCCTTGCTCACGCTTTCAAAGCACTGCTGTAGCCTCTTCTCTGTGGAGGAGTTCTGTGCCACCCAAAGAGCCTTGAAATCTCAAATTTCAGGATACACAGGATTCAGGATGGGACCTCCATGAAATTCTACTTCAGCACAGAGGGACTGGTTAGAAATTATTAAAAATCCATCAACCCCTAAATCACAGGAACTCCTTATTGAGCAGAGCTGTTCTCTGTGCAATTACACCTCCTGTCTCGAGGAGTTTGCATCAGTTTCTGCCTTCAAACACATTTCCCACTGCAACCAGAATTTGTCCAGCCTAGGACACCACAGCACAAAATTCCCATAGAGACTGATAGAGTGGCTGGGACCTGCAAGACATCAATTACTGGGACAAATGCCAGGATTTGACTTTTCCTAGAGATATTCTGAAATCAAAGGCTGATGAGGTAGATTTCCCTAGACTTCAAGAGCAACCTCCATGGTCAGAGCAATCAGTGGGATCTCCACCAGTACAGTAGTCCTCCTTTTCTGCCTATGCACCTTTCAAATATCCAATTTTTTTTTTCTTTTTATGATTTCTTCCCAATCTCAAGCAGCTGACTCTCCTCTGCCTGTTTTAGAGGTGCTGCCCCTGGAATGAACTGTAGAGCCATGGGCACAGTAATTTATCATACACCTTTCACCACTGATCATTTGTTGCCTACCCCATTTTTCCCAGGGACTTACTTTAACTCTAAAATTGATGGTGAAATAAATAGACAAATAAATCAGCCAGCCTGAAATATCTCCCCTTCTATTACCTGATGCTCTAAGACATGCTGGTTTCCTCCTCACCACCAAATTTAGTTTTGACTGGGGAGCAGCTCAGATAATATTCAATCTCCATGCCTCTTTCAGGTTATCCGTATTTAAAACCAGCATGAAAACAGCAGCCTGCTGGCTCTGGAAAACTACAGTGCTATTGGAAAGAGCTTTTTGAGTTTCAGGGCTTTTCACCACAACCTTCCAGCACACCAGGGTGCGGATACACAACAACATTGCAAAAAAAACCTGCACCTTGTCAGCACAACAGCTCTCAGCAGCTTTCTGGTTCACACTGCTGCCAGGGAATCCAGGGAAGACTAAAGGAGAGCTGTAACAGGAGCACTACAAATGCCATCAGCTGCTTTTGGCACTGCCACAGGGATGGACAATAGTGCCCCACTGTGCTGTCTGGTCTTTTTTCAGTACAGATGAAATCTGAACACAGAGACCGAACAAAGATCTGCTGAGCAGTGTCCAGTCAGACGTTGATTTACTTTTTGGAACTAATATATTTTTGACACAGCATTTCTGGTTATAAACAGAGCCTGGCAGACCTAAAAATTATGAGCAAGGACAGAAGTTTGAAGTGGTTTTGCTAGGCCAAGAAACCTTCTTTACCAGCACACCCAGCAGAGGAGAACAACAAATGAGAAATTACATTAAAAATGAGACAAACCTTCAGCCAGCATAAGTCAACACAATTCTGTTCAGGTCAGAAAACTAACACTGATTTGCATTAGATGAGCACCTGGCCTCATACACCTTATGATTCATCACAGCAGATTTAACTTTCGTGGGTATGACCTCGTAACTCTAGGATCACTTTTGTAGAGCTGTCAAATGCAGTCTGTCACAGATGTATATGTTTGTAACTATTATTTAAAGCACACACCAAATGAGCCTTGAAATCCCAGTACCTACTTAGAATTAGGATGCAGCATCGCTTCATGCCTTGACTGCAAGTAGCTACATCCACACTAAAAGTGCTCAGTAAATATGTGACAAGGAGCCTGACTGGCAGAGAAAGAGCAGGAGCTGCAGCCCTTCAGGGGCTGTTTCCTGACTGTGAATGCAGCTTGCTGGAGACCCCAGGCCTTGCTAGAAACAAGCTGTCAGAGGGAAAAGAGCAGATCTGTTTGTGCAGATGGCTCCTGTCAATCAGTTTTTAGTTTATTCCTGATGTTCAGAATTACTCCCACTGCAGAAACTTTTCACCCAAAGAAAAAAGCATCAAAACAACCCTGTTCAAAAGCAGTCCTGGGTAGAGACAGTTGTAAAAAGAACAACTATTTACAAAACAATTCAGGGAGAAGTTCACGCAGCAAAGATGACTGACTGGAAAGATGACACAAGTCTTGAGGATGAGGTGTGTATGTGTTATATCATGTAATGGGAAATTTCCTTGGGAATAACCAGAACATATCTGGCCAGTAATAAAGCCAGTGATGTAATTTTGCAATCCAGTAGAGGGCAAACTTAGCCTATATATTCTCAAAGTGCTCCTAAGACAGTGCACGGCAGATGTTCAGACATGTTTATCTTTCATTTGATACCCTGCAAAAAGATATGTAGCAACCTACAGCACCAGAACTTACAAGATGAAGCTGCTTCAATCATACCTATAATTCAGTGGCTCTTCAGACAAGTCAATGTTTATTACAAAATCAACAAACTGATAAGGATCAACATACACTTTGAATATTCTCCATTAACACGCTGTTTTATCCCATTAATTCCAATATTTGATTAACCAGTACTTACATACCTATTTTCTGGAGTCTGCCCACATACGTAACAGATAAATGAAGAATTCACCTCCCTGCTCTTAATAATACATATCAGAACATCTTCTTCAAGCCGATTTGTTTTGAGTTAGCTGCTGTCTAGAAGAGTAACATCTGCTTTAAACATGGGGTTGTGGGCTGTGTGAAGGAACACAAGAATTTTTGGAGAATATTTTCTTGAAGAACCTCTTGCCCCCAGCACAAAATTATGCTGCTGTTTTTGGCCATGCACTTTGTCCACAGCCTTCCCAGCAATACCTTACCTGGTGCTGGCCAGAAGAGTTAAGTAGACCATTTTTGTTTCTCAAAGTCTGCTTCACATGTGTGCCTGTTCCCTGTTCCTCTCACAGAACTCATGGCTCACAGCCAGCAGCTGGAAATGCAAGGAGTTAAAACCCAGCTCCAACAACTCTCTACAGGATGAACAGCAAAACTAGTGCCCAGTAGTGATGCTTATTCCTGTTGGAAACTCTCAGAGACTGATGTGCAACACCTCTTTCCCATACTGCCACAACAAGCTTAACCTCAGAGGAAAAGATGTGTGGACATCATCACTCACAGTGACTGAAGGAAGGAGGGGTCCTGCTTACACAAGTGAGATTTGGGGGTCAAGTGACATTTTTTGTGAAGGGTGACTTTTTTGGGTGGTAGAGCCAAAGGCAGCAGAGCTGCACTGCTGTAGGTACCATCCATAGTGAGAGTGACTCCTCAGGGAGGCTCAGGTGAACTTACTCCCAAACAGTCTCACAACTCAAGACACTTGAGTTTTGCTTCAAAATCTGCCCCTGGCCTGATGGGTAAGCCATGAGTAAAAGTGCTTCTCTGCTACTGAAATAAGGCAAACTGGCAGCCTATATGAAGTGCTTAGGTGAAAAGCACAGAATTCTTATGCCTGAATTTTGGTAAATGCCACTATTACTATGAGCAGTCTCGCTCATTGCAGTCTCCCTCTTGCAGGAAGCTGAGCAACCTGGCTCAGACCAGACAACCATTTATGCTCTCACTTTGACCTATGGTGACTATCTCCATGCTAAAATTTCAGCACATTATTAAACACTCCTCTGGACTGGTGCCAGTGTGCTCAGTAGGACCCAGATTTCTGTTGGCCCTTCGGAAACCATCAATGAGGTCCTCTCTTGGAAGACTCTTATTTTCTCTAGGACCTTTAGAGAGCTAATGAGGGGATGCACACATGTATGTAAAGCACACGTATAAACATGCACAAACACACCATTTACACTCAGGCAAATCCAGGAATGTCCACCTGAAATCAGCTCATTTCCTCAAGAACAAACCCAACACAACCCATTTCAGTTGTGATGCTTTCAGCAAATCCATCTCACAGTCTTCCCAGCAGCTGTCCTTCCTAATCTAAATGAGCCATGTGTCATTAATTAACCTTTCACATCATTGATCTTGTTGGGGACACCAACCTGTCTGTCTGAATCTGCCATCCAATCCATCAGCATCTTAAACTGACACCACTAAGAGTTATGTCCTCTCCCTTCCCCAGAGTTAGCAGCAGCTGCCTCGCCTCATGTCTTCCACAAAACAGATGCTTTCCTCTGAAGATGGCTAACAGAGACATCAAAAATCAGAAAGGTAAGACAAAGGAATAAAAAGAGACAAAGAACTGTAATCAGCACAAATATCTAAATCTTTTTCCATAGGAAGAAAAGGCTGCTGCAGGGCTCAGAATCAGCCCAGTTTTCTTTTCTACCTTTTCAGTGTGAAGTCTAGAGAGAAAATGTCTAATGAGAAGGTTAACCTCCTAGACACAGAAATGGCCAATATCTACCCATCTGCTCTCCAGGAAAATGCATATAATGGAGTCAAAACTCTTCATCCCAGAAGAAATGCTGCAGCAGAGCAGGAGCCACACAATCCCTTCCTCAAGTGTGAGTTTTCTGTAGAATGAAGGACCTCAAAACCTCGTATTTTTACATTTTACATATAAAAATAAAAATAAACAAGGCTTGACTCTTATTTCACTGTGTGTAGGTAGATTACAAAAAATGTGGCTCTAGGAAAGAGCAATAAGACACTGGTAAATGCAGGTCAGAGGTGGCATCGAAAAAAGGAAAATTCCAAGGAAAGGTGCTGTGCAAGAGGAGCAGAAGACACTTTCAGGTAAACATCCTCATGGCTCTGCTGAGAGCTATGCTATTCCTGCAGCATGGGGCTGAACTGGATCAGTTAATAACAGAGGCAACTTTGATCACGAGCAAAGTCCTCATAGCCAGAACTGGACCACTTCCAGTACAGCCAACAGTACCTTTCTCATGAAGAAATTTGAATTTCTCTTGTAACATGAATTCCTAGACAGGCTAACAATTAAATCATGCTAGTGGCTGGGCTTTATGCAACATCAAAAAGAATAATATTTGTGGTTTCATGTATTCACGAAAGAGAAGAAAACTTAGATGAGGTTTGCACAACTTAACATAGCTTTTTTTTGAAGTAGAATTCACTATTTTTTTTCCCAATTGAGTGTGCTTAATCTTTCCTGTGCATCTGACAACCATCTCAACCCTTTTCTATTTTGCTGTATTAATTTTACATGCATTAGCAATTTCTGTTCTTGTAAACACTATGGCCAAGAAAGCTGATACTGAGGAATTAGATTCTCATTTTAATATTGGACTGAGTTGGCAAAGATCCCAATTTGGAGCACTTCTCAGTGGGTCACATGGAAGCTCTCCACAAGGATCACCAGACACATAAATCCCTGCAGAGTTCTCTGTCAGTCTCTACTCACAGGTATAATCTTGGCCCATCACTGGTGAAGAGGTTCCACATCAGGCACCACACAGGAAAGAACGTCCATCTGCCCATTCTCATCTCCTCTGGTCACCTGGTTCATTGCTGAGCCCCAAATCCATTTCTTCAAGGGATGTCTGTTTTAATTCTGACACTGGGTGAGGTGAGCTGGTCATCACAGCACCGAGTTCTCAAGCAGGAAGTACTACATTGGAAACTAAACACAACTTGAGAATGGAAGAGGGAACGATGGGAGCCTCTCTTGCAGGAGCTGAGACATATCCCAAAACCACCATTTTTACAGTGACTTTTCAAAATTGACTTTTCCAGCATTAAGGGGCTGAGTATATTTCACTGTCAAAGATCTGAAAATGTTAATAGATTTATTTCATTTATGTACTTCAGAGACACACATGACAGGATGATGCTTTCCAAGAAGGCAAGCACTAGATGAATAAGACAGCTATTATAGTGAACTCTGGCTGTGAATTTAATTCTCCTGTTTGACACAGGCACACTTGCTGAACAGTCTGTGCCAGAGATGCATGTTTAAGCAGGGCACTAAATCAATATTTACCGTAATTTTGAAAGATGTCTGAGCACAGCCTGGGAACGAAGGCAACACTTGATGAATAACCATCAGTGAGACAAGGAGCTCTAAAAGTTTCCGGATAATAAACTGCTCACAGGGCACTGGATGTCAGAGACTGTTAAATCCATATTATAAGCAGCCAGACCTGGATAATGCTGTTTCAGCCTTCCATGCTGTGTTCTCACTTACAAAACTTGTGTACCACAATAATTCACTTTTTATCATTAAATGAACTGTCTGATAGCCTGTGACTCATCCGGGCTCTGTCAGCCTGCCTTCCCCCATTTTTTGTGCCCTCACTTCTTAGAGGCAGCCTTTGAACCAGCCTTTCC
Source organism: Callaeas wilsoni (assembly GCA_013398955.1). Taxonomy (NCBI): domain Eukaryota; kingdom Metazoa; phylum Chordata; class Aves; order Passeriformes; family Callaeidae; genus Callaeas; species Callaeas wilsoni. The sequence goes on from VWPU01007092.1 coordinate 353,814, forward strand.
AAAACCCTCTGCAGTTCTGCACACAGGGAATCATCTCAAGGAAGGCACATCTGTAACTGCCAAGCCAATTTTTGGTACTCAGTAACATCTGGATGGATCCTCTGGTGCCAAAGGCTGACTGAGCAGAACTGATGTGGATCATTTGGTAATAAAAATCAAAATTTGTGGAAGTTTATTTCCCCGACAGCATAAGAAATACAGAGAAGGGATTCACTTGTTCACTTAAAAAAAAAATTTAAAAAAATAAAATTACCATTTAATTTCTCACTAAAAACTCTTAAGGGAAATAAAACGTCCATCAAGTTACTGGAAAGTTTCAACTCTAAAGCATTTTAATTAAATATTAATTATAAATAGATACATGATGAACAGAAATAAAAGAAGTTTTGACTATGACAGCTGAAAAGAAATTAATCAAAATGGTAAAGTAAAACCAAAATATTTTCTGTATTTAAATGAAACAAACCTGACACAATTCATTTACATTTATTCTCCATTTAAAATTGTATCAAAACTGAAACCAATTTGTTCCTGCAAAATGTGCCTACTTTGATTAAGCTGTATTTCCTGATGGTTGTTAAATTCAAAATGTTTTTGATCATCTCTAATTGAGAGATCTCTAAAAGCCTAAGAACTGCTCAAAACAGAGAGTAAATTAGATGAGAAAGAAAGATGTGGCTAGAAGTCCGTAGGTATGTCATATGGCCATCTGATGACAATCTGTCTCAGGAATATGAAGAAAGAAAGGAATAAAACATGTTTCCAGAAATGTTTGTGAAATATTGTATATTCATTCTCACTAACTCCTACACACTAAATGATTTCCCACACCTGAAGCACCAGGTTTTAGGCCTCTGCTGGAGTCTTACTTTACCAGTGAGGCCCATAAATGTCACATTTCTTAGTATAAAGAGAGGAGCATGTGGAGAGTTTGTCTAACTGAATTAATAAATCTGTGTTAACACCTTTTCTGCATCTCCCAAAGCACCTCAGCTTTGTGCTTCTTTTAGGCTCTGACTCTTCAAAGACTTTCACAGTTGCTTAACCTGAAGCAGATGAATGTATATTTCTAAATGTTACATTCATTTTAAAAAGATGTATATTTGTTGAAGTGAAATAGGTACCCAAATCTCTGCAGCAGTGAAGCATCAGAATATAAATTCCCCGAAACTATCTTCATGTGTATCTCACACACTGCTGTCAGCATCTTTGGTTCTTGCTCTAAATCAAACACGAGAGCTACAATTACAAATAACGAAGTTTTCAGGATGTGCTTTTGGGAACACGTGAAAGCACGAAAAAGAGAACTATATCTTTTCTTTGGCAAAAGATGAGGCCAGTCTCCAGGCCTGGATTTACTGAAGGGTCCAAAGTGACCTCCATGCCCTGTTGCTGGCATGCCACATGTCCCAAGGCACACGGCACATCCTTTTCACAGCTTCTCAACCCTTCCTGAGCAAGGGCACTGCTCCGGTCACCAGCCTCTGCCCTGGGACAGGGGGAACCTCAGGTGCAGTGACCCCGTGCAATGCAGAACTGTCTAAGAGCTGCTTCCCTCGCACACAACTGCATGTGAGGCAGGGGCAGAAAGGGGAAACGTCCTTTCAAAATCTACTGAAGGGATGTGGCCACATGGATGCAAAAGTTCCCCTACTTCTCCCTCTGAATTTACCTCAGACCCTAAAAAGAGAACGGTGGCCTAAAAATGTGCTTGGGAGGAGAAAATATCAACCACAAGTGTCAAATAACCTCATACTTATAGATACAGATAGTGGAAGACAGCAACATGTACACTTCCTAGAGCATGAAATGGGTTTTCTTTTGCGTTTTAAATAAGCTCAGAATTCTATAAACGCTACCAAAAATAGGGAATGCTGCTACCTCATCCACTGCAGGTATAATTTCCCATTTTTAATGCAGATTATTTCTTCTCTATTGAATCTTGACTAAAGATGACTGCTCTTATTTTCAATTGTTTGTATTTGTCACCATCCACACAGAAGTAAAACAAATCCAAGTAAGATCAGGTTCTGAGGAGAATGATGATCACACCAACACTGAGCCTGTGCTAGGAGAAAAGAGAAGCTCGTCTTGTTCAGCCTAGTGAAACAAAAGCCCAGAGGGGATGTGAATGTTGTCTATAAATACATCAAGAAATACAATAAGAGAGGAAACAGAGCTATTTAAGCTAAAGGACAACATTGGCACAAGAACAAATGGATATAAACTGGCCATGAATAAATTGAGGCTGAAAATTAGAAGAACATTTCAAAGCAACAAAGAAGTGAGGCTCTTGAACAATTTCCCCATGGGAGTAATGGTGGTAAATGACCTAATTTGTTCTAAGATGGATCAGCTAATTAGTTTATGAAAGGGTTTATCTGACAGAGGCCGACTATGGCAAGGGGCTGGTCTCAGCCCCAGATGCCCTTTACAGCCCCACATTTCTAAGTAATTTAAGATATTAATCCACTTCCTTATTGAATGGCATCTCATGATGGTTCCTAAATCCAAATTTTTTTTTCTTGAGTGATTCCATTGTGCAGTGCCATTGACATGCACATTACCTTCCAAACACCAAAAAATGTCCCTGCTTGCAGGAGTTCAGGTTTGTTCTTTTTTTTCATTAAGCACAAGCAAAGTGGTGTTCAGATGTTTAGGGTACAAGGGGTGGAGGTGGAAGACAAAGGTAAACCAAGGCAAGAGAACCATCTTTGTGAAAATGCTTTTGAGGGAAGCAAACCATGCCATTTCCCTACAACTCTTAATCTTAACATTTCCGTCTTACTTCATATTTTATACACCAAGCATTGAGTGTTTTGATCAGATTTAAGCAAAGTTGTGAACTAAGGTGGTTCATAAACTGAGTGAAGGAGAGGGAGATAAGTGGCCCTCTGCAGGACAGGGCCTGTTCTTGATTACTCATTTCCAGCTGTTCATCATTTCCAGCTACCTGAGAAGTCAGGTGTCCTCCTGCCTCTCATTTTGGTGACATCTTTTTCTTGGTACCCAGTCAAACTCCCTGGCTGTACTGGCCCTTGCCTTGGTAAGTGCTGATGTCTTTGGGAAGATGTACACAGAAGAATACAGTTACACCTATTCCATGAACTTCTCATCCTACACACTAATAGAGCTTCTTTTAATTATTTGGGGGGGTTGGTTTGGGTTTTAGTGTTCCATTTTTTGGTTGTTTTTTTGGTTTTGTTTTTTTTTTAAGGAATGGAAACACACTTTGTCCACTTGAATGACTACTGTACCAAAACATGATTCTGGTGAACCGAAATTTCTCATTTCCCAAACCATTTTCCAATGGAAAGAATTTTATGAGGTAGGCAGGTTTGGTGACAAATCTTGAAGAGGAGGATGATGCTCTTTTGTTGGCTCTTAAATGCCCAGCACATTCCTTCTCTCAGGGTTCAGCCACTCACTGTTTTCAGGGTTTGAGGGGAGGAGGTTGGGGATTTTTTGCGGGGGGGGTGAATTTTTTGTTTTGGGGGTTTTTGGTGAGTTTTTTATTTGGCTTTTTTTTTATTTGGCATTTCTTAGTTTATTTTTAAGATAAATCCCTTTCAGAGAGAATTGAAAATTCATCTTTTTTGAGTTAAGGTACTACCAAAAAAATCAACAGATGCAGTGTTTAAGGGCAGAAGACAACTGCACTTCATAAACAGGGTTATTCTGGGGCAAGGATAGTCTGTTGTCCAAATGTCACCCTTGTATTTTGGGTTTTGCAAAGTGAAATTGTACAATTGAAAACTGCCTGCAATGTTGTGTTTTCAGTTTGAAGTTTTTAAATGGTGGGGTTTTTCAGGTTATGGGGTTTTTATTCCTGTGAACCACTCCACAGTGAACTTCAATATTTCCAGTTAAATTGTGAAATAGGTGGAATAGGTATATCCTTAAAAGATACATGTAAAGGATATAACCTTTCTCGCAGCCAATTGCCTACACATAATGTCCAACTAGCTAAACAGGTGACCATCAGTTTTAAAAACACCACTGAACACTCTGCATGAATCATTTGGAGTAGGACCTGATCATGATCCCGGGACACTTTGTGCCTACTGAGCTATAAGTAGGAGGCCAGCCTAGGGATAAAGACTGAAGGACAGGATATCAGAATTCATTCCCATTTCCTTCTGCACCTCTTTAGACCTTCTGGTCGGGGCAATCCTGCCAGCGTTTCCTGGGGCACTCAATTTCCCGGCATTCAGTTTGTGCATCAACCACAACATTGTCTTCTGCCCCAAGCCAATGTGACACACAAAATACATGGCTCAGAACAGCTTGTTTTGTTACCAGTTTGCACAGTTCCGTCTATGTAAAAAGATAAATAACCCAGTGAACCTCTCCTGTGCAGAGGCCAAGCAGCAGAACTCCAGCCATCCAGCTGCTGTCCCTTGCTCCTCCAAAACAGGGAGCATATGCTGGCAGCCCACTGGCAATGTTCTTCAGCCTCTGCTGAGGCTGGAGCTGTGCCCAAACACTTCTGAGGGCACCAGCAGAGGAAAACTGTGCCAGCAACCCTGTAAACAGACTGGCACCATGGACAACCACAGGCAGCTGCCAGGCCCTGCCCTGGCCCGGGCAGTTCACTGCACGGAGACGCTCAATACGTCACGCGTTTCGGAGGGAAGCGAGACCCCTGTAGTCGTACAGAAGCTTGCTTTTGTACTAGAACAAAGGAGACTAACAATGATATCACAGCTATACTTTTTTTTTTTTTTTTTTTTTTTTATAAAATCCCTCAGAAGACACTATGGGGAAAATGCTAGGTTTAATCCAAAGCCCTCTAACAGCAACAGAAAGACATTCACAAGAGCTTCAGTGGCTTGTGTTAGGCTGGGAGAGAAAGTAATACCACGGATTAGAAAGTAGGAAAAAATAAAACATTAAGAATACATGGCACGTTTCAAAATACTGAGGATAGGAAGAGGTTTTTACCAAGATTTCGGTTTACAGATTTTGGGGGTAACGTTCTCAGAAGTGGCAACGCTTTCAAGTAAGAGAAATAGCTGTAGTCAAGCTAGGAAGCACTGAAAAAAAGAGTATTTATACACTAACAAGGCAAATGACAGGCTGATTAGATCAAATCTAGTAGTTTGTTAAATGACCAGTATGTAGGAAGGCCAAGTTTGACATAATTATGCAACTTTGCCTATTTTGATTTGGGTGCCAAGCTAATGCAGCAAGTAAAGATAAGCACATATAAAAAGCATTAACCATAAAGGACAAATCATCAATTACTGTAAATTGGTCCTAAAGCCAGTAGACCTAAATTAATTTAGGTTACTTTGGCTACAGAATTGTGACAGAAGCAATGCCAAAAATCTGAAAGCAATCATGGATGATTTTGAATTCCTGTAGCATGAAAGGGGCACTCATAAAACAGGATTGCTCCCTAGGGACAAGAATTACTGACAGACTATTTATGAAAGACCTACAATATTGCTATATTTAACCTTCTGAAAAAATTAGTGAGGTAGCACTGTGTGTAAAAGGCTCTGCAAATAGATGAAGTTCCTGAATCTTCCTGGATATAGCCCACATGCTGTTGGAACATAAAAATACTGATACAGTTCTCATCAGTGTAAGGTAAAGGCAAGTTAAACTGACAACACAACTTTTGAGGTGGATGAAGTAATGAGCAAGTTTTCTGAACAGAACAGCCAACGACTTCAAGTATATGCACATAATTTGCTCAAAGAGTAAAAAAAAGCATAAGGAACAAATTCTTCATGCTGCAGGTGCATGCATTCTGAAACAGCTATGTTTAGATAATGCAAAAGCATAAGCTGTTTTTCCAGTTGTTTTCCAGTAACACAGTGACTGGTGCATGAAATGAAGCTGAGCTGTTACAGGAGCCAACAACTGATTTACAAGGTCAACAATACTGGGAGAAGAAGACAACAATAGTGGAGATGGAAATTTAGATAAGAATAGGCAAAAACATCAGAAATCAATCACAGAAGTTTTAAGGTCAAACCCAAAGATATTAAATGTTCTTTTTGATCCAAGTGCTGATTCAGCCTTTGATGTTTTGTTTTGGTGGATGACAGTCAGATAATTCCCTGATATTATTCTGCTTATTCACTGAAAAAACTTCACACAATCTTTTTTTTTTCTTCTTCTTTTTTTTTTTTTTTTCTGGAACACCATTTGAAGGTAATGTCCTGAAATAGAATTCAAAGGAAGAGCTTTCTGCTAACAGTCCTGAATGTCCCTTTTTTGGCAAAAACCTATATGAAATAATCTTTTGTTTTCGTTAGGATCATGCCGTAGTCTCTTCCCCTATTCTGTGCCTGCTTCTGGACACTGGGAAGGCACTGAACCAGCAACTAGGCCCAGATTCATGCATCTGCATTCAGTCTTTTTGCCTGACCGCTTCCACCTTTTCATCCCTTGCTAAATCAGGATCCCACTTTGGCCAGGAAGCACGTACTTCATCTGCCATGTGCTGTGTCACAGCCACAAGCAAACTCCTGTTCCAAGGGAGGTCCTCCACCAGCAGCACAGCTGTATAGAGGCAGCCAAAGCAAAGACAAAGGAATCAGAAAGGTATGAGAAAAGCTTTAGGGTAGAATGGCAAGGTTAACTAAGTCAGAATCATAAAATTGTTTAGGTTGGAAAAGACCTTTAAGATCATCAAGTCAAACTATTAACCCAGCACTGCCAAGCCCACCACCACCATGTCCCTCAATGCCACATCTATACAGCTTTTAAATTCCCCCAGGGTTGGTGCCTCAACTACTCGATCACCCCAGGCTCAACATCCTTAGCTCCCTCAGCCTTCTTCCAAAGGTCATAAACTCCTTTTTTTCCTGAGTGCCTGCCAAAGCCTCGTGTTCAGCCAGGCTGTCTTCCCTGATGGCTTGTCCTATGGCACATGGGAATTTCCTTCTTGAAGAATGTTGAGCCTTCCTGGACTCCTTTGCCCTTCAGGACTGTCTCCCAGGGGACTCTCTCAGCTAGGCTTGGATTGTTTCCTCTCTCCTATATTGGATTTCCAGCTGACATCTGATAAGCTGGAGTCCCCCACAAGAAAAACAGCCAGTGATAATGAGATTTCTCCCAGATGTTTATTCAGAATATTTCATCTGCCTCCTCATCCTGGTTGCTTGGTCTATAACAGACACCCGCCATGGTCCTGCCCTGTTGGTCTTTTCCCTGATTGTTACCAATAAACACTGAACCTGATTGTCACCATCTTTATGCTCTAGACAAGTCACCCAAGTTTAGCCAGCATCCTTGCAAAAATGAACCTGACTGGAATAAAATTCACAGAAAGCAGCACAAACTACAGCCTGCAATAAATTCCACAAGTGTAACATTTTGATGATTAAGATTAAATATGAATGTCAATGTTAGCATTTNGTGATGATTAAATATGAATGTCAATGTTAGCATTTCTGTGACACCCCAACCCACCCCAACCTCACTCAGGCATCAATGCTGGATATTGTCAATGAAGAGAAATGGGCATTTCCAGCAGATTTCAGCTAAATGTCTCAGCTAGTGAAAAGCAGCCCTTGAGAGGTATCTCTTCCTTCCTGAACATTGTCCCTTCAGTGACTAGTTCACCCACAGAAATTAACTCTCACAGCCCTCAGTGACGAGAAATTAAGTACACTCCAAACAAGCAAAGAAATTGGAAAAAGAAGGAGCTTGTAATGTTTCATATATTGACAGTGGGCACTTCTACTAGCCTCATGAAAAGTTAGCCTTTTCTGAGCTTGACTAGTTCCACTTAGATATTTTACCATTTCTTAGTTTCACACAGTGTTGGTGCATGACCTAAAAGTATTGGCATTAATAGCAAAATTCTTAATGGACTCTGTCGCCTTTTACCCACTTTTTTGTTGCTGACAAAATGTCTTTTTAATGCAGGAATTCTCTCTTTTTTTCCTTTTTAGTGCCATCAATTTCCTTTTGTTTTTGGAGTTATGGGTAGGATTGCTGGGGGAGCTGTTTGAAAAAAGTGCCAAGACTTCAGAATGTAGGAGATGGCCTTGTTATGTCTTCCTTGAGAGAGTCGGGGTCCCACAGACTGTACACACAACACTGCAAAAGTAATACCAAAGGATAATTTATCCTATAATGTCAAAGTTTTCAGTGATCAAGGCTACCAAAAGAGCACGATTAATTATCTGAATTACCTTTACACAAATCCTCTGTGTTCTTTTTCTCCTCCTGTGCATACCCATGCATTCCTGACTTCGTAAACAGATTTAAAAGGCAAGAGTTGCTATACTTTGTGTGGAAATTACTTCTTTCCCCCACAGTATTTACCTGCAGCTGTTGTCACATCAATCTTTCTTCAAAGTTTCAGTATTGCCTTCTGTGCATTTTTTTTCCAGGCTGATGCAGTTTTGTGACACCCACTATTTACTCCATCTCTAGCAATTTTATGCATCTTATTCAGGTCTCTTCACATTCAGTTCTTTCACTCTTAATAGGAATGAATTTTCCTTCAGCTGTCATTTTAATACATACACTGTCACGTCACAAAGCTTACTCACACTTGCAATACCAGTGATTTCTGCCTTCCCCTATACTTTTACCTTTTTTTTCTTCCTCCACAAAACATCCTGTTTCAAAGAAATAAAGGAATTAATAGAAAGTGCGAAACCACTAGGCTTTTTTGGAGACAGAGGGAAAAGATGCCCAGTTCCACAGGAAAACATGCTGATTCCCAATGATGTTAACCATGTTCAGTGCATTAAATATAGCCCCATGCCAGTATTTTACAGATCTGCTGTGCACAATAGACAGTAATGGCTCTATAGAAGCTCTTAGGGCCTTTTATGAGAACTCTCAATATGAGAGAGTCTTTTATTCTTTTTGACAAGGGGATCCTTTAAACTACTCTAGTAAAGGAAAGAATGGAATAAGGCAAAGCTAAAATTTTCGCTTTTGCTCAGCATGTCCAGATCAACGCTAATTAAGACAAACTATAAAAGAGACTTCTAGGGATTTTGAGTCTAAATGTAATTATATGTAATATAACTATTAAAAACAGATCAGAAAGCTTGATGTTGAGTTTTAATGAATCCCTATTTCACTCAGACTGAGACCCCTGGAGTCATACACAGACTTATCTGAAAAATGTTCAAAACAACTCAAATTTAGACCAAACTCACCTGATTTTGGGTCTTGTTATGACAGCCAATCTATTAGAGAGTTGCATAATCCTTTTGCTGCTCTACACAGGCAGTTGGTGCAATGAATAGAGCACAGAGGTGATGTGATTTCAGTAATCCATGTAGCTGAGGAGGCTTACAGCTCCATCCTGTACTAGATTTTTTAATTTTTTTTTTTTTTTGGTCTGGGCATAAAACATAATTCTTTTCAAGGTCAGCTAAAGTATTTTGCAATAGTAGAAGTGGGAAGTACTGAAAGCATTTAGTGTACAACCAAACCATCAAGCCTGCACTGTTTCTGGAAGAGATGGCACATAGCTCCCCAGAGATGGGAAAGTGTGTCTTTTTTTACTTTTCTTTGGTGTGTGTCAGAGATTGCTATGTCTCATTCGGAGTTGGTGAAATGCTTAGGAAGAGAAAATCAAAATTGCAGGCTGTTGAAATATGCCATGAGCAGAACACTACATTTTATCAAAGAGCCTTCCACAGATTTTACCTGTCTACCTCTCTGTTTGTGGAGAGAGGATTTATTTTAGTAGAAGACTTGATAAAGTTGGAAAAACTGTCAGGTTTTTGGACACACAATGAACTTCTCCAGGTCTGGCACAGAAACACCCATCTTCAAAAACAAATGCAAGCTAAGAACAGCTCTTCAGAATTTAACTAATTGTCTGAATCAGACTATCTTAAAGAAAAGGCAGTGTGCACCTATGAAGCAGAAGGGGATGTTTTGCAGAGATCAGGGTGACAAAGGTGATTTCTCCTGTGGCAAATGAAAAGGAAGACAGTTAATTCATCTGTGGTGAAACATAAAAGAGTTCTCAAGGAAAACAGAACTTTCCTATAGATATAACTTTTACCAAGCTGGTGCTTGGTTTCAGCTGACTCCCAAACGGCAGGGACAGAGATTAGAGGTGACATCAGGACTGTGACTGGAGCAGGGCAGCCTCCTCATGGGACAACTGAGCTGAGTTTTGCGGGGGGACAGTGAGACTACGGCACTGTGGGAATCCGGAGAGGGCTAGGGGACTCAAAGAAAAGCATTGATCATCACAAAACGCTTTCCTGGAGTGCTGCCACCATCCTTTGGCAGGATGGCAGAACAGCACCGGCAGCTCTGCTGAGCACGGCAGAAGGTCCAGGACTGGGAATAGGAGTCTGTTCCTTTCAAAAGAAGTAACAGGGATTCATCACTGCTCCTTCCAGTGTCTCTCCCCGCTTGAGCTCAGACTGGCACATTTATGAAGTCACTGTGGCCAAATCCAAGCCCTCTTCAGTATATGCTTGAACCACAGTTCCAGTCACAACCCTCACGAACACTTCAACCACAATGAAACTATCAAAATTATAAAGATGAAAATGAAAAGCTTATGCTACCATAGTGGTTTAAAATTTTCAAGACTTTTATCTCCCTATGACAGTTACACCTGAAGGCTATGCCTGGTACACACAGAGGGTGAGGTTTTCAAATGTACCATTGATGTGACCTGGCTCTTGCCAAAGGCAAACTCATTTCAGTTAACTAATAATCACTGCCCTGCAAATATGTCATCTTGAGTTATCATCCTTCCACTGTACCAAGAAACAGTGTGAGTTAAAAAGCTCTGAGGGCTCCTGAGCCTTCAGACACATGAAATTTCCCTGGAGATGAATACAACAACTAAATGCTTTACAAATCTGTACCTTTTTTCCGTGCTGATGGAAGAAAATGGCAGCAAAAAACAGCTGAGTGGGTGAAAGATGGAAAAGCATCTTTTCACCTGAACCCCCGGTATTCCTCTTCATCCTAGTTTTTAATCTCTCTAATCTGAGCTATGAATTTCAGGGTCAGTAGTTAGTTGGAAACAACAAAGATAGTGGGATAAATATTCCTTCACGAGTCCACTGATATTGAAGCAGTCCTAGGTCTTACTCTGCACTGATGCTGAAACTGTGTGGGCTGAATGAATCCAGCCATCAGCCAGCAGGAGGAAGTCAAGCGTGAGCTCCTACAATACACAGAAATATCCACTGGAAAGGGTATCTCTCCAAGGAAATGATCTACAATTTAAAGCTGTGAGTTTTGCAGCACCATTCACTCTGTCAGCTTCTTGCTCTGTCTCTTAAAGTCTGTGCTACTGCTGTTTACTTCAAATTCACAGCACCTGATCTGAAAGCTTTCTATAATACTGTTTCAAACCTTATTCTGTTCAGAAGCACAAGAAACATTTCCAAATCAATTTCCAGTGCGTCTGAGATTCCTTCTGTAAGTTTTTGAGCTGGGATGTGGGGCATCATGGCTGGGGTGGAAGTGGTAGAATCTTACGCATATCCATCTTTCACAAATATCTTCTCTGTTAATACATTTTTTATCAGCAGTAATTAAGTATTAAGACAGAAAATGCCAGGGTTTATATTATACAGGTTTCTTTTTCCTTTTTTTTATATAAATCAAAGAATTATTGCTATAATCATCTTCCTTAAATCAAGATGATGAGAAAATATGTCCTGGGGCGCTATCTGAGGTGCCAAGGTCACAGGAGAAAATATGTTCCCATGAACAATAAAGGTAATGGTTGTTCTTTTGAATTTCGTGTCACATAGGTTCAATTTTAATTGAAATTCAGCTAAATTGCTGCAAAACTTCTCTTGTTCCTGGCAGTGTAAATGCAAAAAATTATAAACTCAGATCAGCAGTATGAAAAGGAAATTATTTATTTCGAAAGACATGGGATCAGTCTGCATAGACCTTTTTAATAGCCCTCATGTCACATGCACACGTGGTGCTACAGTTCAGAAACTATTCATTTTCTCATACAGCACAGACATTTTGCAGTGTTTACCTACTAGAGTTTTAACATTACATTTTACCTGTCAACTTCCCTGTTTTTTTGCACCATGGATTTGAATCCATCCAAAGCATTTGCAAAAGTAAATGCAGTCTGAAATACGCAGAATAAGAGAACATATTCCAAAGTCCTGGGCTAAATTTACCGAGGAATTTTTTTTACTGTTCTCCAAAAACAAAAGGCAAGGGGCATGCCCTACAAATGACACTGTAAAGGGATAAATCCTGCTCCTTGAGAGACCTCTAGAAGAAAAGCCTTCCACTTGAGGGATGCAGCTTCCTGGATTGTAAACTGTGCTAAAACCCCCAGTGGTACCCATATGCTTAATTCTCCACTGCTTTTCAAATTAAATATGCATTTTCAAGAGGACTTGATCTCCTATTTGCTTTCAACTGCTCCAATTTTTTTGTTTGCTTGTTTTAAGAACTACAGAAAATTTTAGGTTTAAAAAGACCTTGAAGATCATCGAATGCAACTGTTAACTGAGCACTGTCAGGTCCACCAATAAACCATGTCCCACGTCTCTCAGAGATCTACACACCTTTTAAATACCACCAGGGCTGGTGACTCCACCTCTTCCCTGGGAATCCTGTTCCATTGTTGGACAACCCTTTCAGTGAAGAAATTTTTCCAGCTATCCAATCTAAACTTATCTTGGTACGACTTTAGGTCATTTCCCCTTGCCCTTTTCCTCGTTACCTGGGAGAAGACACCGACCCACACCTGGCAGCACCCTTCTTTCAGGGAGTTATAAAGAGCGATAAGATTCCCTTCTCGAGCTTCCTTTTCTCCAGATCCCACAGCCTCAACCACTCCCCACCAGACTTGTGCTCCAGACCCTTCAGCACCTTCGTTGCCCTTCTCTGGACCCGCTTTTTCAGGATAGAGCTTTAAAGGTTGAGTCTATGGAAATTAATTATGGCACAGAAAGGTCAGGACTAGGAGGAATGCCTTTGGAGCAATTCACGTGAGGAAATTGCTGCCACATCAGCACCAGTCAAGCTGCATCTCAACAGCCAGTGGGTCCTCTCTGTGGCTGTCCCCACCTGCCTCCACACTGGTTGTGGACTGAGTGATAGCTGTGCTCTAGAAATAGAAACTGAAATAAAGAAATGAAATTAGAATCAGTCTCCTACAGATGGCTCTGTCACTATAAAAGCCACCTGCTCTCAAATTAACGCTTGTTTACATATAAATTTAGAACACCATGATAAATTAGCACCCACTCAACAGAAATGAGCTCTTCTGCAGGATGTTTCTCTTCCCACTGGATAATGGAAGGGGGGAAAATGCTTTTTCCTTTGAAGGCATTCAGAGCAGAAATGCAATAGCAGCACAGACAGTGGAAGGGGTTGTGGATGAAGTAAACACTTTCCATGTGCCAGCATTCACTCTGCACAGAAGACCTGGATAGGGTTGGTAATTTTGCAAATACCAGCTTGGTGAAGACGCAGAGTACCTATATCAATGCCTCAATTCTAAAAAGTGTACAGTTGGGTATTAAATCAATAAAGTGGTCAAGCCTAAAGTTCATGCAAAAATGAAGAAAATAATAGGTCTAGAGAAAAGGAAAAAAAGTAATACTAATAAAAGAAAAAAACATGATAAAAATGAGAAGTTTTAGCACAGAGACCAGGAAAGTGGTTTGGAGCTGTTTAAGAGATTAAGGACTTTCACTGTGAGGAAAAAAAATCCCAAATCAGTTAGCTCAATGTGCAGCTGAAACGAAGGCAGCAAACAAAACATGTGGTTGCTAGGAGGATATAACATAAATCAAAAGCACTACTGTAATTGCTATACACTGTAAGAAAGTGATAAGACCTCTCTGGGTATATTATACCTAGTCTTTGTTATCATATCGAGGAAAGCTCCCATGCGTTTTCAAAGAAGGCAGTGCAGAGGAAAACAAAGTGAACAGCCAGCCTGTAAAATTTAAATTATTAACTACAGATAGAGTTTCGAAGAGAAACTGACAAACAACCAAAGACAGAGGCTGACAGATGTGAGTCTGAACATCGAGTATTCTTCACCAAAAAAAAATTCTGCTTGAGTCTGTCAGCCCCAAAGTTTGGTTACTAAATCTTACCCCTTCCTGATGTCAATGAACCACACAAACACTTCCTAACCATCCTTGTGCCCACCATCTCCCTGAGGTTAGAACAGAAGCCATTTCAAAGTCCTGAATGTGTCCTGGTCAAAAGTAACCCACCTTTTTAGCTAGACCCAACCCATCAGTAAAGATCCGAAGTGAAATCTCATCTTATACAGATTCAGAAGTGAGTGTTGGGCCTTGATCCTTCCAACAGAGGCCTCCTGAAATACCTTCGACAAAGAATTTCATGCCACAGTTTCCAACTGGAGAAAGGTGAAAGGACTTTTCTGCCTTCCAGGAGTAATGCGGCAAAGAATGCATCAAACAGCAATGGAATAACTTCAATAAAACATTACTTCTCTAGATATATTGGCAGATTCTCTCTCCCCTGCACCCCAGACGTACTCTGATAGGTTTTAGAAATACTGGATGCAAAACATGGAATTGGATGCTTCACGCAAAAGCCATGGGACACAGCTTTTAGCTTTCTCGTGCGTACAAAAAGATAAAGAATGATCCAGGGTCATCCCACCTGAATTTTGACTCTTGACTCAGGAATCAATTGTTGATTGCTGGGAATGCAGATACCTAAGTTAGGAATGCAGATACCTCTAACAGTAGTCTATGTCCTGGAATGGTCTCCCCTGAGGAGTTAAACAATGGCCTTTCCAAAAGTGATCAAACTACAGCCCTCCTGCCAAGGCAGAGTTTCAGTCCAACACCGTAACCACTCCACTCCATCATCAGTGCCTTGTTCCAGACTCTGGCCAGACTCTGCCCTGGGCTGTCGGTTCTCACCAACTTCCTTCTTCACCGCACTTCAGGTGACTCCAAAGACCACGGGTTGTGTGTCTTCATTTGTAACTCTTGTATCCCCATTGCCAGCTATTTATTTATCTATTGACCTCGTGTCTAAGTTTCTTAAATACACAGTTATCCACATAAACTGTAGCAATGCAGTCAAAACCACAAGCTATAAATAAAAAAGAAACACATTACCTTATTTCTTATTACATTAGAAATCAAAACTGTAGTGAAGTCACTTGTCTATCTTCCACTAGGAATTATATGAGTGTTCTACAACATTTTTCAGCACAAGAAACACAATGGCCAAACATGGACACTGCTCAGGCCAAGGCTGGAAGCTCTGAGACAGAGGCTTGTGAAGAACGTTTCATATATTGGGTGGGGAAAATTGCTTTTGGGCATGTCCATCAAACTCCACTGACTGTAAACAGAGCCTGGAGGGGACCAGACTTGTCACTTAAATTTGTCAGCAAGGCTGGATGAACCCAAGCACACAACTCCCTGTAGCAGAGAGAACCAGAGTTTTGCATCAAGAGTAAAACGCTGCTGCTGTTAACCAAGCTACCTGTTAGAAGTGGGAGAGGATTCTATCATATGGATATGGTTGAGAAGGTTACTGCCAAAAATTGTGCAAATGCTAAAAACGATTCAAGAAATAGGGCAGGAACTGGAATCAGGACCTGATAAAATGTCAGCCAAAGTCTAACCAGACTCAAGGAAAATGAAAAAGACTGCAAAATTCTGGATAAAGTCCCCTGTAGCTGGGAAAAAAATGACCACAAAATAAAACAAAAACCCACAAGCAACTTTACCTAGGATATTCTTTATCAAAATGTCAGAGTGTTCACATTTCCGTTTTACTTTAAAAATAAATAAGGAGTAAATATCTCTCTGTGTGTGTAAAGTATGATTATTATAAAAGTAATACAATATTTTCATCATGAATGGGCTCTGACCCATTGCAAAATGTGCTGTATAAAAAACAAAAAGAGCTTGTGCACCAGAAATCTCAAATTTCAGAGAGGAGACAGCACACAGACATGGACAGACAGACAGCAAAGAAACAGGGTAAGGAATAAAGGATGGTAAGGAGCAAAAAGAGAAATAATTTGAAGGATGATGAAGGATGATAGTGAAATAGTTTCATGAATGCTTACATGAGGCTCCTCTCATATGAAAGAAGAAAGTAAGTCCTTGTTTGAAGATGTATGTGAGTAAATGGCTCCCACATGCACAATCACATTTTGTGATGATGGCTCAAAATGCTCGTTAGCTGTTTTCATTGCTGTTTCTCTTTTAATTCTTGCACACACAACAATAATATTGAAAGGCACTGAAGGATACTAAGTCCGGACCCAGATTTTTTTTTTCTGCCCAGCTTCTTCTACTGAAACTGTTTTCATTCCACTGCCACCTGCACTGCCCCTGGAGTCAATAGTGGGTGTTAGCTCAGCCTCCTTTGGGTCACCACAAGCCTCACACACCTGGGGCTTTGTACAGGGGTCATTTGCCCAAGGAATCCCACCCCTCATGGCAACTCATGAAACATTACAAATTACCTGCTCACTCTAAAATGAGCAAAACCTGCTAAAAAACTACACACTTCCCTTTAATCTTCTGGTCTTGAGGCCATGAGTGACAGGCTGTGTTCCAAAAGGTCCATAACCCTGCCATGATACAACCAATCCTCACAGTAACAACTGCTCCTCACCCACAAAAGGAACCAACCTTTCCTTGCAGCAGGAATGCCCACAAGTTCAAAGAAGGAAGCAGATCCTTGATGTTTCATCACGACATTGTTGCCTCAGGAAGACAGCATGGTCTACATGGCAGTTTCTTTGTTAGCAATTTCTCTGCTGGGCTGTTTTCCAGAAGTCTTAAGCAGGATGCCATAACTTCTTTATTTATTAGTTACTCATAGCCCTTAAAATAACATTATATCACTGCCTGGAAGAGCAGCAAGAAACTAAAAGGGGGAGAAATATTGGCTCCCTGGGCAATGGAACTACTCAAGGTTTGTCTTCTGTGGCTCATGGCAAGATTCTCTGATGTCTAACAAGGTATCAGCTCCTGCTGATGCTTCTTCCTTGGCTAGAACATTCCTATTTCTCCTTTGTACAGTGTCTCCAGTGAGTAAATCCATACTGCAGGCTTTAATACAGTAGAGGCACAAAAAGAGTCTCTGCTTTATGAAGCCATTGATTTCCATGAAGCTTGTCAGACCTTTCATCACATCTAGCTGATACTGGTCGGTTGAATCAAAAAGCTACTGGTGAGAAGCAATTGTGCACTCACACACACATTGTGGTCACATAACACCTCATTTAGTAGAAAACCAGACTAGAGATCTTCCTCTCTGTGCAGGCCATTGAGAAACCACTTCCAACAGAATGAAATTATTCACACTGTATCACAGAGGCAAGTTCTCAGCACGTACTCTCTGCTAGCTATGCTCAGTCTATGCAGAATCCACCAGCTCCAGGCTCTGAATTAACATGCAGACCAGCAATACAAAAACACAGTCTTTTCTGCAGTTTCTATTCATCAGTTCAAGCAGGGATGAATATACTTTATTTTTCTCCCCAGATGGTTGGAAGCTGCAAAGTAATTTAGCAGACAATGTTCTTCTGAAAAATTATCATGCTTTTTCTTTCCTGGGTGACTTCTGCATCCCCTGCTGACTAGCTTAATGGTACTGAGAGTTATGGAATTATATTGTTTTTATTATGTGCCTTTTTAAATTGCATTTTGACACACAGTCTATCCATTCATGGGTCTTTAAAGAAGAAGCTTTGCCCAAGTGCCTCCAACATCTAAGTAACAGAATGGTTACCTTGAAAAGACACTGAAAATAAGCCAAGGTGCCTTTGGGACAAGAGTGCTCATTTCCAGTCCTTTCATTTTGCCATTCTCTAAAGAGGCCATGAAACTACTTACTGACTTGTGAGAGTCAGTAAAACACTCCAGGAGAAGTTTTCCCCTGGATTTTAGCCCTAGCTCAGAGCCATACAGAGAAATGGCATGGTTTTAAGAAGGATAGTTCTCTTCACTGAGGCCTCACAAATGCTGGCATCTTCCTGCCCCTTGTGCACCCAGCAGCACTGGACATGGCCGTGAGACTGGTCCCCTGAGAGGTAAAAAGGGAAAGAGCCACATGTCCCTGTTAATGAACTAACCAGAGTCAAGGGCCATTTCTGGCCACTGGTACTGAGGCCTTTACAAATTTTAGTGTTAACACAATTACCTGCACAGCTTTGGCCCTTGACAACCCGCGCTCCCCCAAGGAACTGCTGGGTGCATTGGGAATTAACACAGGTGCTGGCCCATTGCCAAAAAGTGATTGTCATCCTTTCTGGGGAGGTTCCAAGTTCCAGCAATGAAGATGCAGGCAGCATGTGCCAGATGGCTTCAGCGCCTGAGAATTGTCCCAGGCACGCTTAATCTGCTGGAGTCAGGGCAGCCCATCAGTCTCAGTGAACGGAAATGTGCAGGCTGTTCTGCACAGGGACATCACGAACCCTTCTCCTGCTGCCTCCCCATAAGGACCAGGCACTGCAGGAGAGACCCCATTGAGGGAAGCAGTGGCAGAGAAGGGAGCACTGTGCTTGGGGATAGCTGGGACAATTAATTCAGTCCCACTAACACTCAATCCGAAGGCTGTTTTGGAAGCTTACAGGGTAGCAATTGGAAGAGTGCTGTCACAGGAGGAGTGCAGCTCGGAAAGGAACAAGTCATGCTGCAGTGGCACAGGACTTCCAGCCAGCTGCTGGCACCCAGGCCTTGGGCCACAACAGAAAATTCAGTCTCCTGTTGACAGAGAGCTAACAGACTTGGTCCAGAAGGGATCAGAACTCATTTAAGGTGATGGCTATCTTCTTGCCTAGAACACTGGAGACTTCAGGCCGTGCCATACTGGTTCATGCCAGAACCCTCAGATGGACCAGGTAGCAGCATCCATGCTTCTCCAGAGCACAGAAGAAATCTGTTCTACACACTCGGATGGACTTTTTCCTCTGCAGTTTATGATCAGCTGGAAAAAATCCTGTCCTGGCACAGAAAAACCTCCTACCACAAGAAGCAGTCAGGTGTATAAGACCTCCTCTAACAAGCACAAGCACATCTCCTAAAACAAGCCTGAATGTTCCAAGCTGCATCTCCCTGCCATTTCTTAGTCCAACAGCAGCAGCTAGAGGGACCAGGGTCTTCCCAGCCATCCGCTGGCAAGAGCTGTGGAGATCAAAATCCCCCAAGGAAAGCCAGGTGGGGCTCTGCCTGCAGCCTTCCAGAGAGGAGCTGCTGAGCAGAGCCAGTACTGTCTAAGCAGTGGGAATTGGGGATCTACAAGCCTTTCCCCCACCTTCAGCCACTAACCTGCAAAGAGATTGTGAGTAAAAACACTTTGCATCTCTGATTCCACATTTCACACATTATCTGTTGTTTATTTTGGGGCATGATGAACAGTAGGGATGTCTAGCACACAAATACAAGGCAACTGTGATTCAAATACAAAGCAATTCTCTGACAGGCATCTCCTCAAAAGATACTGAATTTTTGCCTCTTTCTCTCCAGTACCACTTTTCCTTTTGATTCGTCTCTATTCCTGTTCATTTGCCTTAACCACAGAGGCCAGTACGAGATGAGGTTTGGGAAATGTTCTGGTATTATTTAAAGATTTAGACCTGCTGCAACAAATCCTTTCATGCTTCTGGTTGCTAATTACAAGGAAATTCTTTGATAGCCATGGAAATCACTTAACTATCCTTCCACCTTTCAAACACTCTGTCAAACTATGTATAAATGCACATCTTAATCCAGTTTGATCACAACCTGAAATGAATAAGCTAAGAATAGGCTCTTGCAGCTTAACACATGAAAGTTGAAAACATTTGCTTACTAGTTGGGACCCATTTCTATTTGAATTAATGAGCACGGTGCTATAAATATCTAATTTCCATGAATTTCAAATAATGCGGGAGCACATCTGGGATGTCAGTATTGGGGAAGCAGCATCTTTGCTTCTTTACTGCAGCAGATCAGTGGCACTTCCATTTTAACTCGAGGCCCAAGTGACTTCTTCCTGCCAACACTTGACACTCTGGAGAATTTTTAGCCAGTGACCACTTCTGCTGGGAGAAACAATACAGAGCCTGGAAAAACACCACAAACCTTAATCTGCTTAATTAACTGTGATAGAAATAGTATTCGCATGAACAAGTAAAAAGAAGGGAATTGAGCCAATAAAAAAAATTCAGCATTGCTGTTAGAAAAGACATATTCATTGTAAAGAAGTATCATTCTCTCTATATTAGGATGCTTGTCTTTTATCTGTAGTCTATTATCTTTCTGAATGGTTCTATGAATGTGCTGCCTTCTACAGTGCTTTTCCTTTATCTGGCAGCACATTCAGCTCCCTGACAGCAGGCTTTGCATTTTGAGTTTGAATATGCCTCTGCCACACACCTATAGTTTTCCATCACATGCAATAAATGTATTTATTTTATTTTTTTTCTTGAATCTTTATTTGTGTAAGGCTTTGTTTGCTCCAGATGTGCATGCCTACACACGTGCTAAAACCCTATTGCCAGAAATGAAGAACAGGAATGTTCAGGAATTCTGCTCAGACCAAGAGCTGAGACTGGGCATGGATGGATGGATGGATGGATGGATGGATGGATGGATGGATGGATGGATGGATGGAGAGATGTTAAGTCTCAAAACAGCAGTTCCTGTTGTTGCTGTGAATTTTTCTTTTTTTCCTTTCAATGCACAAGCAGACAATTGCCTCATTCCTCAGTCAAAGTAGTTTTAGGATTTTTATGTTCTTCAACAAGGTCTGGCAGAGGTTTTCCGCTGGAACAGATTTCCACCAGGAAAAGCCTGATTGAGAAAACCAGCCCTCTTTATGCAATCATACCAATTTGGGCAAAATTTTGGAGGAAAGAGAAATTCTGACTTTTTATCAGCTCCAATCTCAGCAGTTGACTCAAAACTGTGCAGAACTGAAACCTCATCCTTTAGAGATTTCCACATATCCTGGCTCCTCACGTTAAAAATTTGAATGAGCAAAAAAAGAGCTGTATCCAATGACACCATTAATCATTTCTGCATTCTGTGGTATGAGACTTGAAATGTTTCTCCCTCAATGTTGTGAGAATAAAAAAATCCTCTCTGTGTTACTACTGTATTAAATTTCTTAGCATGGCAGGGGCAGGGGAAGGGAAGGGAAGGGAAGGGAAGGGAAGGGAAGGGAAGGGAAGGGAAGGGAAGGGAAGGGAAGGGAAGGGGAGGGACGGG